>JAYDZK010000233.1:3727961-3756946 GCA_034509185.1 Euphonia xanthogaster
CCTTCCTTCTGACTCAGGCTAAGATTTAAAAGGGGAAAAAAACCCTCAAAACAAAATCAGAATACTTTTCTCTGTACAAACACAGAAGAATATGACCCTTTTAATCTTAACATGAACTGCAGGCTCATAAAGCTCTTACTAAAAGCAAATCCTAGCTGTTTATTGCTGGTAGGGGATAATGGATGGGCATGGGCAGGAAATGAAGTTCCCCCAGTGAGAGGGGGATTTCCTGCAGCCACCACATTGAGGGGTTCTTGCTTCATCTTTTCCAAGCAGAAAAACCTGCTGAAGTACTGTAAATACCCTTTTCCCTGGTAGAGGATGAAGATGGGGGAAACACAGATCCCAATTAATATTTATATTATTATTTACTGCTAATAAATAATATTGCTAATAGAATACAGTCTTTCTAATAAATGGTATTGCTAATAGAATAGAGTCTTTCTAATAAATGGTATTGCTAATAGAATACAGTCTTTCTTATTAATTACAGATAACTACACATCCAAAAGCTCACTCCAGCCACGTGGAGAGCCCCAGTGACACCAGGAGCGTGGCAGAGGCTCTGGGGGTGTGTGGGGTGCTGGTCTCTGTGTTTGGATAAAGCAGCCACCACCTCCTTTGGACAATTTCAGCAGCTGTGGTGCTTTACCCATTTTTACAGGTCCAGCCAGGCAGTCAGAGCTCATCAGACCTTGGAAGGCTCTGACAGAATCAATTAGGTTGGAAAAGACCTCTGAGGTCACCAGGCCCAGCCTTTGACCCAGCACCACATTGTCACACAGACCTTGGCACTAAATGCCACGTCCAGGCTTTCCTCAGACACCTCCAGGGGTGATGACTTCACCACCTGCCCAGGCAGCTTTTCCCAGTGTTTGACAGCCCTTTCTGTGAAGAAATTCCCCAAATGTCCAGCCTGAACCTCCCCTGGCTCACACTGAGGCCATGTCCTCTCCTGCTGTCACTTGCTGGCTGGAATCAGAGCCTGCCCCCTCCTCTCCAGGCTAAAAAACTCTCTCACTCTCTTCACATCTCCTCACCCTCTCTTCTGGCACCTTCCTGTCCATCCCCACACATCAGCAGCTCTGGACTCAGCTCACAGGACTTTGCACAGAAGGTCTGAGACCCCCTGAACTCCCTGAGGGCACACACAGAACTCTGTGGGATGGGGGAAATGGCATTTTTACCCCTGGGGGCACACAAAACTCTCTGTGATGGGGAAAATGTCATTTGTACCCCTGGGGGGCACGTACAGAACTCTGTGATGGGAGAAATGTCACCTGTACCCCTGGGGTCACACACAAAACTCTGTGTGATGGCAAAAATGTCATTTGTACCCCTGGGGGGCACAGTCAGAACTCTGTGTGATGGGGAAAATGCCATTTGTACCCCTGGGGGGCACACACAGAACTCTTGTGATGGGGAAATGCCATTTGTATCCCTGGGGGGCACACACAAAATTCTGCATGGTGGGGGAAATATCACCTGTGCCCCTGGGGGCTCACACAAAACTCTGTGTGATGGGAAAGATGCCATTTGTACCCCTGGGGGGCACACACAGAACTCTTGTGATGGGGAAAATGCCATTTGTATCCCTGGGGGGCACACACAGAACTCTGTGTGATGGGAAAGATGCCATTTGTACCCCTGGAGGGCACACACAGAACTCTTGTGATGGGGAAAATGTCATTTGTATCCCTGGGGGGCACACACAGAACTCTGTGTGATGGGGAAATGCCACCTGTGCCCCTGCCAGGGCACCCAGCCTGGGCTGGGGTGCCCTGTGTGACATCCACAGCTCCACTCTGCTCTGAAGGGACAATGGCCATTTAAAGACAAGATTGATTTCCCTCTCCCTGCTGGATTAACATGTCCACAGCCAATTTTGGGACAGGTACCTGAACTCAGGCAGTGAATGCATGCTGAAAATCCTAAAGAGCTCCCATTTGGATTTATTTCTTATTGTTTAGGAGGCCTCTCCCCCCACCTATTGATGATATCATTGCTACTTGAGAAATAAAGGCCTCTGCTTTTCTACTGGGGTACAGCCAGATCTTGGCTTGCTCACACTATTCATTACAAGATGAATAAAAATGTTGATTTGGCTATTTGAGCACTGCCTGCTTGTTATTTTTTCCATGTTAAGTACAGATTGCTGCCTGTTTGTTGAAAGACAAAAGGAAATCAATACAAGTATTGAAAAGGAACCTTGAGTATTCAACTTTGCAAACAAAGTTCTTAAATAAGCACCAAGAAAAGTGGTAATAGAAAAAAAATATGAATGCCTGACTTAATTAGCAGTGTTCACATGAGGAATATTGCTTTTTCAAGTATAAAGGACAAGTGGAGAAAGAAAAAAAAAAGTATTTCCCAGGAAACTAAAAATGGAATGATCCCATACATTTTCATTTCAGCTATTATATTCAATACTGAGATGTCTTAAATTATTTGTTGACACAGAGAAAAATTAAGAGGAAAAAAATGAATCCCTCATACTTAAAATATAAAAAATAAAGCACAATTTTTATTTTAGTTGTTGCCAAGAATTATTGAATCACCTGTATAATCATTCAGCTTCTAGCCTTTGAATTTCTCAGAGTATTCATCTGGGCATTCTGAAGGTGAAGAAACTTTAAATAATTTATGATCCTCTCAGGAAAAAAAAAAAAAAAAGGCAAGTCTGCAATCCCATGTTTTGGTGGTTTTCTTCTTTTCCTTAAAGCAAATTTTACAAAAGAAATAAAACATATGGATATATTCCCTGCCTGCTCCTGAATTAAGACACTGATATAAAAAAAATAGAGGAAAAAAGTTGGATACTGACTCATTGGATTGAACATAAATTAATTGTTTGGTTCTTCTGTATTAATGTCCATAAATTTCACATGGATTTTCTCACTGATTTCTAATTAGTTGTAAGGATATATTTTATATACCTGAATTGATAACACAGTATATTAAAAAAAATACAGAGTCTTTTTAGGTAAGGAGCAAAACACATCATTCACATGAGAAAAACTTACCTAAAAAGTAGAATTAATGATGTCTGGTTCCATTCCACATATAATTTCAAAGTTGCTTGCCAGGACAGAGCTGCCCAGCACAATTAGACTTTCATGTACTAACGAGTGCAGGAAGAGCTGCCAGCCAAAAAAAAAGATCAGCCAATCAATCCTGAAACACAAAAGAGTTTTCTGTGAGGATGAGAGAGGTACATCCAAGGAGGAGCTGGGGAAATAAGGAGCCACTGATGTGGGTTTGCTCATTGGCAGCATTTCCTAGGAAATAGGCATTAGGGGAGAACAGGGAGAAGGACACCAGATATTAGACATTGCTATTTACCCCTTCCCTGGCTTTCAATTACAGCCTTGTAAATATTTGGATTCATAAGAGAAGCAAGAGTGCAAATAAAGAGTCAGAAGAGCTACAGTGATGTCCTACAAGAAGCTTTAAGCTTCAGCTCTCTTTCCCATTCCTTTGTCAATTTTTCATCCTCCTCCCACTTCCCCAACCTACTTTCTTATACTATTAAGTCATTTAACTGCTGCTATTAAATTCTCAGATGAGAAATGGGTAGGAGAGAAGCCTGCTTGTACTTCCTATGGATATTTAAATAGGGAGCAGCAGGATTTAGAAACCAGCCAGAGAATTGTCCTCTGGAGACTGGTGTGGAATCATATAGAGAAGAGTGTTTGGAGAGTTTTGTTAACATCTGTCTTTATAAAGCTGACATAAAAGAGCCACACTCTGGGCTTAGGATCAGTTCACCTTTTGGTGCAAATCAATAAAATTTGTCTATTAGAGTCACTGGACAAAAATGGCATCTCAGACACAGTTCTTCTTTTACTTCACTGTGAGAAGAAAAGATATTTATCTTGAGCAGATCTTGCACAGAATAGCCATTACTCTGGTGCTGTAAAGCAGTGGTTTTGAACACTCTCTACAGAGCACACAAAAATAATTTTTCCACATCACTTTCAGCCCCAGCCAGATTTAGCAGTTTCAGAGGTACCTTGGTAACATGCCACCAATATGCACCAAAAAAGAGAGAAACTGCTGATCCAGAAATCCTTTTCATTCAGGCAATTAAGGAGGTACAGTTCTGAGCAAAGCAGTTTGTGTTTATACTCTACATGTTATGCAATTAAAAAAAATAAATCAAAAGCTCTTGGGGACTGTGCTGATTTTTTTAATGAAATCAATGTCAGCATCTAGTTACTAATAAGAAACTCTCAATAACAGATCCTTGCAAGAAAGAAAGTTGTTTCAGCTTCAGGCTGATAAAAGGATTATTAGAAAGCAGCTCTCTGTGTGAGTGTGCATGGCTGAATGTTTAAACAATCTTGAAAAATAATACTTTGAAGCCACTCACCTCAGGCTCATATAAAGACAGCCTAGTCCCACTGAAAGCCAGTGGGGATCTGGATCTGAATGTGATGGATTCAGGAACAAATCTGGAACTGATGAAAATGGCTGTAAAAAGGCCACTCACTCACACAAATCATCCTGTTGGGCCTCTGGTCATGCTAAGGTTGTGGGAGAAGTTTCCACAGGAGTTTTTTTTTAATACTTACCCACTGCCAGCTTGCTGGGTTTGTCTGCAGTAGGACCCTGCACTCCGTGCACACTTACTGTGTAAAATAACAGCAGAAAAAAGGGTTGACATAATGAGTCATTACAATTTAAATCTTATTACACAAAGCTTCATTTGAGTCAATATGCACAGTGCAGAACTGCAGGGGTGCCTTTCAGCCTGGGGAGAGAGGAATGAGACACAAAATCCCATTATGGGCAAGGGAAGGGACACAAAAATCTCATTATTAATGCAGGAAGGGACACCCAATTCTCATTGTAGGTAAGGGACACAATATTCTCATTTTGGGAAAGGGAGGGGACACCCAATTCTCATTGTGGGCAAGGCAGGGGACACCCAATTCTCATTGTGGGTACAGGAAGGGACACCCTATTTTCATTGTGGGTAAAAGACACACAATTCTCATTTTGGGAAAGGGAGGGGACACCCAATTCTCATTGTAGGGAAGGGACACAAAATTCTCATTATGGATAAAGAAAGAGACACCGAATTCTCATTGTGGGTATGGGAGGGGACACCCAATTTTCATTGCGGGGAAGGGCTACAAAATTCTCATTATGGGTAAGGAAGGGACACAGGATTCTCATCAAGGGGAAGGGAAGGGGCACAAAATTCTCATTATGGATAAAGAAAGGGACACCCAATTCTCATTTTGGGTAAGGAAGGGACACACAATTTTCATTGTGGGCAGGGGAAGGGACACAGCCCCACCTCCTGTAATCCCCCCCTAACCCACACCAGGCTGTGGCTGCTCCAGAGAACGCTCCCAGCAAAATCACTGCATTCCAAACTTTGGGCTTATCTGATTCAGAACTTTTTGGAAATGACCTTGCATTCACTCAGTGCAAAAATATAATTGACAGTGATGATGAGTCTTAAGTGCCAGAGGAATAAATGGAGGCTTTCAGAAACTGGGAAGGGGAGGGACATAAACCACATTAGCATGGATCATGTATTTCCTCTCCTCTCATTATCTTTCCAGGCAGACTGCTAAATTTTCTCTTCCTACCCTCTCATTGTTGTCCACAGAAAGAGCTGTTACTGAACCTGGTCACACCTTCCTTGAATTTTAGGATATATTTTTAATTATTGCTTTTTAATAAACCATGGTAGCTTATATGCTTATGGTTTTAGTTGCTTGCTTTACTAATGACTTGTTCCAGCTAATTAAAGGAAATCTCCAGGAAATCTCTTTTTTCTGATAAGTAGGTTGCACAAACATCTTCAAGGAGAATGCATCCTTCCAGACAGAAATCTGTACTTAGAACTGCCAAGTCTGTTTGCACAGGCTAGAGTGCTGTGCTTGGAACTTCAGTTTTATTTCATTCTTTTAGATTCATGTGCAGTTGAAAAGAGAAATTTATTATTAATTACTGGGGATTTTTAAAAGAGCATCTTGTAAGATATTTTTAATTATGGACAATGCTACTGTAGATTAGAATCAGGCGTAGATTTACTGGGAATATGTACATCAAAAAGGGTTGAATTCCCAAAAAAGTGTGCCCTAACTTTCAAGTTAACAAAAGTGTTTCTTCTTTTAGCACTTCAGTGCAATTAAGGGATTTGATTTATGAATGTGAACCATCTGATCTTCCCAACTTTTAAATTTTTCCCAGCTTTTGCAGGAAAATTCAGTTGTAATTCAGATACCTTGCACTGCTTACAGGACTTCACACTTAGAGAAAACATCCAATTATCAGAGCATTATTTTGAAAAACAACTTTGCAGCGGTGGTGGAAGCAGAGTCTAAATAAAAACCCTAGACTTTATTAAAGATGAGACACAGACAGCGTGTTTGAATTCTTTCTGAGATGAGCTAGAAAAGCCCTCACTAGCCCCTCCATGGGCAGAAAGGTGCAGGTGAGCAGGGCAGTGCTGCCTCTGCAGAGCAGCAGCATCAGCAGGAATTCAGCTTCACTGCTGGATGCAGCAGAGCAGCAGAGAACACCCCTTGGCCAAGGGGCTTGCAAAGGCACTTTGGAAAAGAGCAGGATTTCCACTGTGGCTGTGCTGTGGGCTTGACAGAGAATTCATCAGCCATTATTGATTTGGAGGGAGGCACGGCCTGAGTGAGGAGGATTGATCTGAAATCTCCCTTGGCTGAGTTAACTCTCGAGGGATCTCTTCACATCAGGGTGGAGCTCTGAGGAGTGACCTGCAAGGATGGGAAATGTGCATCTCTGTCCCTGTGCTTTGCAGTGTGTGTGAAAAGCTCTGCCTGGCTCTTGGGATTGGTTTTTTTTCCTCCCTCCATTAGCTTTCAGAAACATTATCTTTGCTAAGTTTAGCATTCCTTGATTTTCCTGGGCAATTCTTCAAGGAATTACAGAGAAACATTTTCTTCTGAGATGATCTGGTAAAGGGATAAGGGACAAAGAGCTATTGACTTTCTATTCAAGCTGCAGTCTTGTGAGAAACTGAAGGTGGCAAAAGCTATCCACCAGCAGCCTGGCTTAGCTGGGAGCTCTTAGCCAGCCCCTCCTGTCCCCAGATGTCCCAGCATCTCCCCAGGACATTTCTGTGGTCACTTTTGCCATCCCTTCCCTCCCCCTGCATGGTCACTGAAGAGCTGGACATGGTGACCCATGTGGGTCCCTTCATAATCAGGACATTCTGTCTCTGGGATTCTGCTTCTCTCCCAGAGGAATCTGCAGCTTGCTATTCCCAAAGGCAGGACGGTGAGCTGGTGGCCCAGGAGGATTGGCCCTGCTGAGGTTTCTCACCCGGAAAGCAGAGCCTGGGACCTCCCAGCTCTGTGTTCACCCACGCAGCTCTGCCCTTCATCTCACATCTGCAACACCTTTCTGTAGATTTCACAAGTCCAGACTTGGTTCAGTGACAGCCATCTGAAACATTCCTGCAAGGAACAGTTCTCTACTCCTCTCTTTGTACCTTTCCCTTTTTTTTTCCTCCTTATTTTTATTTCTTTTCCCCCATTTCTGTCACTTCCCAGGTGACCTCTCACGTGCCTTCGTGGCCTTTCCTCCAACTCGTCATTTCCCATGAGCTACTGACACATCAAGTGCCACCATGGATTAGCTTCTGCTCTCAGCTTTTCCCTGCACTTAGGGACCAACAGATCCATTCCTTGTCCTGTGCTGCTCTTCACAGTCTAAAGGTCCTTTCCACACACAAGGCCATTGCAGGGTCTTCCCTGCAGTCTTCTTCAGGGAGAAATAAACACATTTTTCTCACCTGCTTCTCACTCCCTCTTTGTGGCAAAGAAATGAAAGGCATTCAAAGGCAAGACCAAAAAGCTACAGTTTTGTAATTATGTTTTGCAATAGTTTAAAATAAATTTAAATATGATATTATAATTTAGAATGTTACCTTTAAAAGCAGATTATTCAGACCTGTCAGCTTCACAAAGGAAAAACAGCAAATAACCTGAAATAAAGAATAAGCATGAAATTCAATGAATCTGAGTAGCTTCAGATCTCAAGATCTTTATTTCAGTACTTGGATTACCTTGTCTCAAAATCTTTATTATTTTAAGTATTTCAATCTTAAGAAACCTGCATATAGGAACTTATTTTTCCCACTTATTCTGCTTTACTTCACATGATGTAAATGGGAATTTAGTGCCAGGGACCAGACTGAAGTAAATCTGAAGTAAAACTTCCTCAATGTGCCTTATGTTGTTGTTGAGTTTGCATTTCAGCGTAAAAAAATTAAATAATCAGACAGACCATGCCTTTGAAATTGTTACTCATGAGAAGGAAAGTGCAAACCTGCATTTGCTTGGATTCTTGCTAAGGGAACAAAAGAAATCACAGCCATTCTTTTAATGACTAATCAAGTGAAGAAGGCTCTATTAATATTCTGGTTCTCCCTGAAAGACACACAGGAGCAGTGAAGGATCTGATACACAGCTGACAGTGCTCCTTTCCAAAAAAACTTTGTGATACGACCCAAGAAAAAGCTCTGACTTCTGAGAGTTTTATTACATTTTATAAACTTCTCATCTTTGCTACTGAAACCACTAGACTACTTACTGTGTTAAAAATCAAGTGATCATTGCAGTGAGTTCACCTTCAGATCATCTCATATTTCTTCTCTACCACCTTACATTTACGAGTTACAGCATATTGATTTCACCCTTCCCTTGCACTGAGTTTGACTCTCCCTTAATAGACAAAATGACTATTTGCTTTCTATAAATCCTACTATTTGTATTTCTTTTCTTCTCTGAGCTGTAATCTGTGACTTACAATAGGCCACTGCTCAGGGAAATGATGAGGTGCCAGCTCAGCCTTAATATTGTTCAAACCACAAAAAAACCTCCAAGTGCCAGCCTCTTGTTTCCAGGGCTTTTCTCACAGGTGTCCTTTAAATTATCTGACTTCCCAAGCAGCAGAACAGAGCTTGCTGTTCACCTGAGAAGAGCTCAGGTAATTATCTCAGGGCACATTTGATCCCCTCTACAAAGCTCAGCATTGGCCCCTGCTCCTTGCTCCATCCTCTGCAGCTCCAATTCCTCATTCCAATTAATTCCTCATTCCAATTCCTCATTCATTCCAGCTCCTCATTCCCCTGCTGCAGTGCTGTGAATTCCTCAGGGCTCTGCATTCCCTCCCTCTCTGCCTGCACAGAGCCACAGCTCTGGGCTGGCATTGCAACACCCTCCAGCAAACCCTCCTCTCCTCCCAGGCTCTTCCTTGGCTCTCTCAGGTGCTTGCAGGTGTCTGAGATGTGACCTGAGAGCTCAGGGCAAGCTCCATTTCCTGCAGGTGACAAGAGGACGTGGTCCCTACATTTCCTACAAGTGCACACGTGTCACCAGAGCTCCAGCAGCTCGTGCCTGTCCCCTGGGCCTGCCTGCTCCCTGCCAAAAGCTTTTGTCACATTTCTGGCAGCAGGGTGGAACTTTGACCATATCCATTTTTCATTAGGGGATCAGGTGACCTCAAGTCACTTTTCCTTTTCTGCTCTTGTGCAGAAAGGAAAAAAGAATTTCAGGCAGGATAGAGAGCACTGCACGCCATTGAGAAATATGGATTTAAAGCAATAATTTGAGACAGAACTGGAGGTAATTAGCTCATTATTCTTTACTACTGGGCTCTCCCCATGCTCTCCTTAATGTTTAGCCCACAATCCCAGTGAACCAGAGTCAGGGCTTTTTTAAACTAAAATGAAGTACATAAAGGTCAGTCCAGACTGAATTGGAAGGATTTGGCTCCTTTAATAGGCTTGATAAGAGGAAGGAAAAGCCTGTTGATAGAACATATTTTTGTTTGCTTCCTTCTAAGCATACCATCCATAAAGAGCTACATTCAGAAAAAAGAAAAAAATACTTAATTAATGCAATTAATGTTTGTTATTCAGTACCAAACTGTCCTGAGCAGGTCCAGCATCTTGGTTTGCCCAGGTTTCTCTTTTCTTCTGCAGAAATGCCATTTTTCACCACTTCCTTACCACCACTTTCACCACCACTTACCCAAACCTCGACCTTTGGTCAGCTTTGTTCTCCTTACAACTTTTACAGGCTTCTTTTGGAGACTTTTCTTCACCAAGAGTGAAAACAAGATCAGCCCCTGCTTTGGAGGAAAAGTTTTTAACCCACTGAATAATGAACACAGAGGGAAAGAGTGCTGAAAAACGTGTAGATCTCATTGGTTTTAATTTTTTTTTCTCATTGCAATGCAACTGAATTAGTATATATGACATTCATTTTCTTGTTTTCAAAAACATTTCACAAATGTTTTGATGAAATGATAAATGCATCTAGAACCTGCACAAATAAAATAAAGAAAAGATGATTTTCAGCTCTCACATCACTAAGATCTATTGGCACTTTTGCTAAAGTGGAAAGACTTGACCTAACTCCTTAATAATTAGTAATGTTTCTGTAAGTTAGTAAAAATTGTATTTTTTTAACAGAAGCATTTAACAATAGTAAAATTTTCATTTCAGTGGATTAAAATAGATTTGAGAAATTCAGCCTGGTGCCTCATACATCAAACTCCAGAGGAGCACTCATCACAATGGCTGCTTTAAAACAGACAATTTGTTATACAAACCAGTACAGGAAAATCATACTCTAACAATTTTAAACAAGGGCTAGCAGGCCAAGAAGGCTGTAAGTCAAAGAGCAGAGGAACTGAGTGGAAAATGCAGTTTCTGCATGTTCCAGCTGCTCAGTTGCCCCATTCTTAAACAATTATTTATGGCTGCTCTGGACCACCCCACTAAAGGTTATTCCTTCTAATGCAGCTTCCAAGGTATTTTCCAGGTGCTCTCCAAACAGGAAAATGCTCATTGCTGCATAAGATGCAACTGTTTACTGCAGAATTGCAGCTGGTTTTGCTGCCCTGAGAATTCCTCAGGCTCCTTCCTTCCCTAGGAGTGGATGTGGAGCAGGAAAGCAGCCCTGGCATGTGATGGAAATTCTGCAGCTATTCCATTTAACCCCCAGCCTAAGCAGCCCTGGCCTGTGATGGAAATTCTGCAGCTATTCCATTTAACCCCCAGCCTAAACCCACTTGCTCCCAGATAAATTCCATCAGCTCTTAGGTGTGGGGTTATGGAAACCTGTGGATGTGGGGAAGCATGCCAAGGAAAGGAAGGAGCTGCTCTGGGTGGAGGGGGAGGCAGGAGGAGGGCAGGAGGAGGCCTGGCAGCATTGTTATCCAGCACACAGATGCAGCATGGCTGAACAGGGATCTCAGACCCTTTAATCTGCTTTTTGATCATCTCTGAAATAGATCAGGCAAAACCATCCCTTTCCTCTCTGACAAAGAGAGCTGACTGGCTTCTCTGTGTTAACCATCCCCTCCTGCTCTGGAAATTGGGCTCAGGAATGTCACCTGCTTCCTGCACTTCTCTGTGCTCAGCAGCAAGGGCTGGCCTGGCTGAGCTGCGGGGCCACTCCTGCCCCTCCTCACTGAAGAGCTGGAATAACTGGGGCACGTCCCTCCCGAGCAGGACAGATGGGATTGATCAAAGGAGACACAGAGAATCCCAAAAAGAGCTGCTGGGAAAGAGCTGAAGGGTTTGTGCACCAACAGACAGCCTTTAAAACCAACCAGAGGAATCCTAACAAATGGTGCCAGTGGTGAAAGCTGCTACCATGAGAATCAATGGAGAGCTGGTATGAAAAACCAGGGGTGGCTGGAGTACATTCATCAAAGTCCTTGCACCCTCAAGAACAGATAGTGCCATGGTGTGTATTAAAGATGGACTAGGGCATAAAAATAGAGCAGCACAAGAAAAGAATCGATTTGGGTCAAAATCTCTCTCGAAAAGAATGATAAATAGTCATTGAGAGACTACAGGGATTCCTTCTGTGCAGTCCAAAAGGTTACCTGAACCAATGATTGATATCTTGGTGGTATTTATTACACACAGGCACAAAACCCACCTGCAATTGTTTAATTTTCTCTCATTGGAGAGAAATGCTGCAGGCAGAGACAGGCCCATATGTTCTGTGCTGTGAAAATTCACAGGGTTCTTGAGCAAAAGGTCACCAAACCCACACAGTGGAATGTCACTGGACTCAAAGGTTTGGTAACCAGTGAAGATATTAAACGAGGGATAGAAAAATAACCTGGCTGGTGATGGCATCCTGCTTGCTCTTTTTAAATGTAATGAAGAGCAGAGAAAAGAGGGGCCATGATAACACCTCCAGTTCCAAAAGGGCAACAAGAAAAGGTAAGGAAACGTTCTTTTGGTTTATTGTGGGTCTCTCTCTTCCTGCACTCACAGATTTAATCCCTAAATTGCTTGAAACAAAGCTTTTGGAGAATGTAAAGCACAGCATGACCCATAATGAGGGAGCAGACCTGTTATCCCAATGATTTCTTTGGTTCTTGCCCCCATTTTATGATCCCTGGCAGTTTTGCACACCCCTGCATGCACAGGTATTCACTTCAGTACCTAAAAATAATTCCTGTTGCACCTACTGACTTATGGATGCTAAACCCAAAACCTGAAACAGCTTAAAATTCATCAAGTTAAGAGCAGTAGCATGGATACAGGGCATAAATCCATATTTTGACATCCTGGAGACACCGTTAAGCTTTTTGTTATCTTATTAAATTGTATCAGGCTTGCCTTGCAAAGAGTGCAAGCAGGATTGATAAATGCTTGGCTTCAGCTACACTCTCCCATTTATTTTCACTCTGTCAGACTTAATCCATAACTGCTGCTCAAAGGCAATGGGCAGGAGATGAGGCTGCATCTTGACTCAGCTGCTAGCTGGCTACTGGCAGCCAAAAGCTACAAGAATTTGTTATTATTATTATTATTATTATTATTCAGACTGCATCTTGACACCATTTATTTCCACTTTTTTTTTAATCTATTCCCTGAGGATAAACAATTGATAATCACATTATTTAATCAGTTTTTATTTTGTGTCAATTTGCCTAATCTCATTGACCAGAAAGCATGGATTATTATGGAAAGAGAAAAAACCCAGCCCTTAAACCCAGCCACAACCACAGCATCTGAAAACACATGGGAGACATAAATGGAAAACTCAGATTGCTGGAGTGAATATAAAAGTCATCTTTTACTCAAGCTGAAAGTCATACAGATATTCCTACCCCATGGCCACAGACAAGCCTGATTTATTCTTAATGTTTTGAGTGATGGAGGGGGTCTCACGCTGGGTTTCACCTCAGATCAGTCTTTGATTGGAACCTTCTTCATTTTCCATCTGATATTTAATGCTCGGGACAAGCAAGTAAAGCTCATTCCCTCATGACATGTTCATCACCCCAAAAATTGCATTTTCCTTTGTCTAAGGTCTCATTTTGGATACGAAAATGGCTGAAAAATTACATCCAAACACACTTCCTTCAGTGAGCTGCCAGGCAGATGTAAATAAAACAACCAAATATGGATTTTGAGCATCAGCTCTTCCCAGACAGCAGTGATATAAACTCCCTGTCACTGGAGAGCTTTTAGATTAGATTAGACCAGGCTCTTGATAAGCAACTCAAAATCACTGGAGGCCACAGAGAACCCCCTGTGCAAGCTCAGCTGAAGAGGAGAGGGGAGGAGAGCTGTGTGAGCCAAGAGTTTCCACTTTTTCATCAAAATCACACCAAGTGGCACCAAGGAAGCTGAGCAGGAGGCAGAGAGAGATTCGTGCCTGTCTGAGAGAAAGTGTGGTGTGTTCTGAGAATATTCAGTCAGCTCCTGAATGATTCATGGCCAGGAAAACAAAAGAAATCAAACTAGAGAGAATTTGTCAGTTTACTTCCAAATTATTTCCGTCAGTGGGTTGCTCTAACTCTGACTGTCAGCACTGAATGTGGCACAAGTGCTCTGCTCAAGCTTCAGACCAAATATTAAAAAACTTTATTCAAGCCAGAAAGATTGCTAAATCTAACAGACTTACCACTGATTTGGTGGTGAGGGATGAGTTGGACTGACTTGCTGTGCCTCTACAGGAAAACACCTGGGGTGAAAGGACTTTGAAAACAAAAAGTAAAGGGGAAAAACAGATTGTAGGGGGAAATAATAATAATAATAATAATAATAATAATAATAATAATAATAATAATAATAATAACAACACCATTTTCCACAACAAGGTGAACTGAGTGATGAACCCCCCTTGTCACCTCCTTGTCACCTGTGAGGGGGCTGCTGGTGTCTCTCACTCGCTCACCACACAGCCCCTGGAAACAAAAAGCCTTGCACAGGAAAAAGCTCCAGCTGAAGAAGATATTTGTACTTTTTCACAATCTTTGTTAGAGTTTTCTGCCTGTGAGTACCAGCCAGGAGGGTTCCAGCACTAGCAAAGTCTGTGCCTGGTTCAGATTTCAGCAAAAATCCCATTTATTCCTTATCTTCCCTTGAATAAGGCATTCAACCATGTTGATTTAGGAGCAGTTTTGACCTGCTTAAATTACCCTCTCTCTAACCAGCTGATACTTAAGCTGCAAAATTACCCTGGGGGCAGAAGAGCAGTCCTGATCCCGAGGATTTGTTGTGCAAAAGGCTGAATGACCCACTTATGCAGACAGAAACAAATGGAGACACAACTGAAGGAATTCTGTTGTGTGTCAGGAATATTGACCCCCATGAAACACAATTCTCCTCCTCACACTTACCTTTCCATCAGCACAGCTACAGGAGAGCCTTTCTGAGGATGGCACCAGTTGATAAGCACCCTTGCAATTCCATTTAAAAAGTTGGTGGCACACCAGAGAGGTGGAGCAGAGGGTGAGGAGTGGCAGCTCTGAGCTGGGAGCAGGGCAGCAATGGGAAGATCCACCTGCTGCTCATTTGTTGAGACAGGATGGTGAAAGGAGTCCAGAACTGAGTATTCACTTTCATTACCAGGCAAAAGAAGGGGAAAAAGAATTTTCTCTGCTTTTTTTGAGTTCAGGAGTGGTTAGGTTCATCTCTTAAATTGTAAGTGTTCTATCTCCCTCTTTACAAAAGGGATAAAAGGGATAAAATATTTCATTGCAGCATTTTCACTCAGAAGAGACTGGAATCATAAAGGACCAGGAAGAGGGGGGCAAGGTGGTATCCTGAGGGCATTAGGATGTTTTAAGAGTTGTTTCACTTTCTGTCTAAAAGCTCTCCATCACCCGTCTTCACATCCTGTAAATAAGAGAGCTGTTTCTCCTGAAAAACAGCATTAGTGGTCATTTTAGGAACTTTTTTTTCTTCCAGGATCTATTATCCTTTGCTGAGCTACTGCACACAATTCATCAGGACATTCTTCAGCAGCATCAGCCCGAGTTAAATCTCACTGCAGAGCCCAGTGTTTTGTCACAAAATAAAATGAATTATCATGGCAACAATGATTTGGAAGGTTCAAAGTATAAATTTTACTTCCAAGGATCCATTTTATCCTGCCAGCAATTCATCACCCATTTCACTGACTCAGGTGCCAAGCCTAGAAAAGCAGGGTGTAATTTTGAATAGATCAATAACCACTGTCCCTGCTATTAATATCAGAAATTAGTATTATTGTGGGCTTAAGGGCAATATCTGAGCCACAAGGATGCCCCCACTCAGCTGTCAGCATTGCCAATGAAGGGTGGCACCAAAATTCCAACCTACATCAGATTAAATGGGCCCTCACATTGCAGCACTGTTGTTTTTAAAGTTATGCAACAGCACCAATTTGACAGTGCATGGTAAAGGTCGGCAGATAAAATATTTGGAACTTTTACTCATGAATATATTTAATTTGCTCCTGCAAGTGATTTCGATTACATTTCACAAAATACATAGCTGCTCCTGGTTTTGCAATTAAAGATTTCTAATAATGCAGTGGAACCTTCTTAATCATTGCTCATTCTAGCATAAAGCAAAGCTTGCTGTGTTTAAAGAGAAGCAAGTCATCTCAGCAGCATCCCTTTTTGTTCCCTTTTAGTTTATGAGATTAGAATACTTAATAACCTTTGCCATATCTGGCTGCAGAGCAAGTGTGAAGAAGAGTAAAACTTGCACAGTGGATTATATGGCTGGGACAAAACTCAGCTCTGTAATTAGGTTTGGTTCTGTTGCTTAGATTTGCAGAAAAAGTCAAAATTAATGGTTCTTTTCCTAAGATTCCCCTGCAGAGTCACACCCAGTAATTAAGCATGCTTAGAGACAGGCATATCATATGAATATTTGCCAAAACCATTGATTTATTTTTTTTCCTCGCTAAGACCCCATCATTTCTGAGGAAAACAAATAGAAATACTCAGTGCCTAAACAGTGATCATTTTAATTGCCAATAATGAAGACACTGAAACAGTCTTGGAACACTCACAGACACTGACACTCATTCTTATAAAAATCTCAAGTTAGTCTCAGGTATTTAAAGTCCAGAGCAGTCTTGAGACTGACCAGAGAGAATTTAGAGACCGCCCCCCACCAAATCCCCAAAACTGAGCACAGAGTTCTTTTCAACAGAAGCTTCATTTTCATTAAAAAGAAAAATGTGTTCGGGCAAGTTGATGGAGAAATGAACCAATCTGAATGTCTTGAAGTTCCTCGCCGTGCTACAGTGCTTTTTAAATGGTGTTTAAGCAGTTGGTCACAGATTTATTTATGTTTCCGTGCAAAGAAAGAAAATATTGTCATTTCCTATATGGGAAACAGTTTCCCTAATTATTTGGCTCCTTCTTCTACTACATAAACAGCAATTTGTACCCCTCTCCTTCAACTGGCTGCAATTAACAGCTACATTGCAATAAGCAGATTATGTTAATTAAAAACTCAAAACTATGTAAACAATGGGAAAGCTGACTAGCCATTTTCTATTTTTGCCAACTGGGAAGAACACAAGAGAAATTAGCACCAAGCTTAATTCTGCTGTTTATAATTCAACTTATTTGTAACAAATTACAGCATTTTAAAAGTATTTTTCAACAATTAACTGTATTTCTCCACACTATTTGAACCACATCCCAATTGACAAGTTTACATCTGTACAAACTGGGGGGAAAAAAGAGTGTAAAAAAAAAAAACAACCTAAAAAGATGTTAGGGGAGCAGATTTGCACACATCATCACCAAAGAGGAATATTAAACACGATTTTCCTACCATGCCTGAGTCACACTCTCAAAAAGTCATAGCTAAGGACAAAAGTGTAACTTAGTTCTGCTTCTCTGGCAAAAATGAGCAAACTCCAGGAACAAACATTTCCCAGCTGACGCCAGTGAATTGTGAACTTTCCTCGTGTTGCCACAACTTCGCGGAATTTTGGGTTTGTCCTTCCCTTTCCAGACCAGGACTGTTTAAGGAGAGTGGGAGTCAAAGGTGGAACTGTGACCTATTTGTGTTTCCAGTGCTCCTTTCTGAGCATGGAATCACATTTAATGCACAGCTTTTGGACTTTCTGTCCAGGAGTTTACTTTGATGATCCTTGATGATCCCTTCCAACTCAGGAAGTTCTAGGACACCTCTCCTTGCCCCATGCTGGGGGAATGCCGCCACCAAGGGAAACAGAAGCACAGAGAGGCTGCTCAAAGAGAGATTTATTGACTGGCATCTTGCTCTTGACCAGGCTTTAGGGAAAAAGGAACAGAAAAAAGGGCTGTAGTCCTGCTTCAATTTTATCCAAATACTCCAAGCAGATGAGGGAGACAGCTCATTTGCTTCCCCTGGTTTGCATGGCTGGAGATTGCAGACTGACCACAGGGTGGGGAATGGTCATGGTTTCAGCTGAGAGGCTGGACTGTTTCCAGGGTTTTTTGTTGTTTTTTTTTTTTTTTTCAAAGACTGGGTAGAAAAGAAGATGACAGCACATGGAAAAGCTGGGACCAGACTTTCAGAGTGGACGATATAAAAATACCAGTTCAGTGCATGGTTTCAATTACAGCCCTGAACCAAGCTGCTTTAGAAAGTGGGAATGGTCTCAGAGGATGTGAAATCTGCTGATGGATGCATTATTCACAGCCCCTTAGGAGGCCAGGAAATGCTCAGTGCACAGCAACAAACAGCAGCAGGGGAAGCTTGAGGAGGGCAGGCATTCAGAAGCACTCTCCACCTCGTTAGAGTCTGCACCTCCTGTCCTCGAGTAGTTTGCAGAGAGGGAGAGTTCTGGGGAGTTTCATGTATATAATGTCAGAAAAGACATTTCCTGTGTTTTAAGGGCAGCTCTGATTTCCCATCTCTGCTCCCCGCAGAGCTCCTGGCCGGTGGGAGGGCTCCTCCACATAAAAGTGCTGTTGATCATTTCACTTTTTGTATTTCCACTGTTTTCCTTTTGGAGACATGAACTTTAAATGAGCTGCTGTAAAAGCTTCTTGGGGTCAAAATAGAGGAAATCACATCCACCACAGAGACAGGCACTGCAAAACCCCCTAATATGACCATTATGTTCAACTCAGCAGTCTTTTCCTGTTGGTAGGGTTTCAATACAAGCTTAGCATCAAGCCAGGCTGTCAACACCAATGAAATCTATTTCTGTGACATTGAAAGAGCTCTTGATGGAAGTCAATCAGTTTAGGGAATGTGTTTTGTTGGGTTTTTTTGATTTTTTTTTTTAATAGCACCTGGAAACAAGACAGGAGAAGAGTGAGGTTTTAACAGACTTGCTGCTTTTTCTTAGTTCCAAAGAGGTGAGGAATATGTACCAAGTAAACCCATTTATTCTGCAAGCAGCACATGTGGTGTTTGATGGTAACAGCTGCCTTTCAGTCTGGCCATTTTCTCAGAGCCTTATTTCCTAACAGAGTCAACCCTTTTGCCTTTTCAGAATAAATGTCCTTTATTCTGGAATTACTGGAAGGGTTTAGATCTTGTTGTGACTCTGTTTCTGGGTCAACACAGAGCAGCCCTCAGGCCCCTGGGTGAAACAACATCACTTTTCATACTATAGAAGGAAGTGTAATCCAGATCCTGTCACTGAGTCCAGGACTTGAGGCCACAGCTCTTTTCAAGATCAGTAAGAATTCACTCTCTGAAGTCTCTTCATCTCAGAAGAGGATGATGACGATGATGATGATGCTGATGATATGATCATCATCATCAATATTACTAAGAATCTGTGCATAAAGCCAAATGGTGGACCATGCCAATATTGCAGTTTCAGACAGTGCCTGAGATGTTTTTTTGGTTTTCTTATTAAAACACAGCACAGGGAATTATATTGAAATAACTTAAAAGGTGATTTCAGAGTGAGGCATGTAAATGTTCTTGACAAAATAACGCTGTCCATGTTTCATTGTCTCTATGCATGGGAGTTATTTCTGTGTTAAATCAACTTCCATTGCTCTTCCTTTTGGTCTCCTGACTCAGTGCCCAGAGTGAGAATCCTGTTCAGCTGAAACCCAGCCAGCTGCTCCTGCTGCCCACCCTCCTGAGACACCCCAGGGCAGTGGCATTCCAGGGGTTCCTCAGGGAGAGCAACACTTCCCATTTGTGACAAAGATCTCATCGTTTTTAAGATTTGGGGTAGAGAAGGGCTGGCAGAGAACCACAACCATGGCTGTTTTGCTGCCACTCCCATTCCCTGCCCCACCAGGGGGATGAAGAAATCCAGGGAGATGTGCAAAGCTGACCTTCAGTGTGACAGCCCTGAGTGACCAGAATTTTGAGCTGACAAGGACATAAACTCTTGTAAGTGAAGTGTGTTATTGATTTGTATGCAGCTACAGTGCAGAGATCAGGGGAAGTTCGAGGCTATACACTGTCATTAAATTCCTCTCAGATTAGGGGGAAAAAAAATCTAATTACTTTCATTGAGGTACACAAAATGAAAAATCTATTTTAGTATTTTGAATTTAAAATTGATCAACTCCTTTGTGCCATTTACCTCTTGAACTGATGGAGGCTTTGATACATTGTGTAAAGAACAATTATGTTTTAGAATAAATTAAAAGCAAACATACTGTTTGTAAAACTGAGCCACAGATGTTCTCTTCTTGTGGGTATTTTAAAACAAATAAAATCAAGATCATGACTCAAAAGGATGCAAGAGAAAAAAAATGATTATTTAAAATGCTCTCATTACTTTTAATACAGACGACCCAGGAGTGATTCACCTCAGAGGAATCATCCCTCATTTTATCTTTAGTAATTTTCAGGCTGAGTCCAAGGTTCTTTGCAGCCCCAGGAAGACCTGAATGGTCTGACGGTTCATCTCTGCTCTGCTCATTGGTATTAGTATTTGATCCAGCACTTGCCTTATAATCAATGCCTTAAAAACATGCATTCTAAGAAGTGCATAGGAATGAACTCATTCCACTCGATTTTCAGAGTCTTAGGCCCATTTAAAATAATCTCATCTGCTTGATACAAATAAGTCTTGTTTAGCCCTTCCCTTCCCCCAGCTTGATTCAGCATTTCCCCACTGTGGTGGCAGAGCTCTCAGAGGGTGTTTGATCAGAAATCCTTCCTGCCTGATGCCCCGTGCCAGTGACTGACAGGAGTCCTTTGTGAGCAAGCATTTCAGAGATGATGTAGGGACTCGTTAGGGAGCTGCTGTGTCAAGAAGAGGAATGGACAATAAATTAGAATAAAATGGAATTGCATTTGAAACTTGGCTGGAGGATTTTGCATTTGTGAGGACAAAGGACATTTGACAATCTGAGTCATCTTGCAGCTTTGCCTGTAGCAAATGTCAAATTAGCTCTTAATGCTACAGGGAAAAGGATTGAGTCACAGCCTTGCTTAAAGTTAAGAGGCTCATCAGTAAATCACTGGCAATATTAACAATTATGAGCTACACATTAATATGGCAAAAAACACTCTGAATATTATGGTTACAACAGAAAGCCAAGAGGTGAACATAATTTTCCTCCAGATCCCTGTGCTTTCTCCCAGTAACTACAGCTTTAATTTGAGGTAGGCAGAGCAAAAAGAATGAATAGATTCAAGATTTTCTGAAGGCCATGTCCTCACAACCATGCCATAAGAAGAAAATCAAGCTCTAAATCTGGATTTAGCAAAGTATAAAAGTGAGGTGAGGAAGAGAAGTGCTTACCTGCACATAAATTCAGGCTTCACGGGCTTGTCTGTCATTCCTAAACTTACACTCAGCAGGATCCTGCAGTGCCCTCCCTCCTCCCGGGCACCTCTGGCTCCAGCCCTTCCCTGCAGCAGCTGCAGGATGTGCCCAGGTGCCAGAGTGGCTGCACGGCCACCAAATCATGGCTCAGGTAACTCAGGGACACTGTGCCCGTGCTGGGGACGGGGAAGGGCTGTGTCACATCCACCAATTCCAGTCCACTCTGGGAGAAAAACATCAGTTTTCTGTTATTTGTATTGGAGAGTGATAGTGTCTCTCCAGTTTCCTCACACACACGAGAAACTCTCAGTGTTACACTGCCCTGATGCCTGGAGTTGTTTCACAAAGCTCAGTCCCTTTGGAGGATTTGGGTCAGAGGGTGCCCTGGTGTTAGAAAGGCTCACACAGAATCACTGCTTTTGAGCTGTTTGGAAAAATACAGTGTATTTCCAGGCCAGCACCTTCACAATCATTTCATGCACCGTTTTATGGAGTGGCTTTAATGACAGGGAAAGCACACACACGTTTTATTTGCAAGATTGGAGATAAGACTGAACTTCCCTCTAGGATGATCAGCATAATTCCACCCCTTTGAAAATCCCCGCGGGTATGGCTCAATATTCCCCACAATATTATGAGGAATCCATTGTGTCAGGCTCTCCACCACTTTTCAAAGACACAACTGCACAATTCTATCATTTTCTGGCATGAAAGGGGTCAGAGGGGAACAGAATTAGAGATGTTGTGGGAATGGCCTGAGGCAGGGTTGCATTGACAGCTGATAATGACACTCCAGGACAGCTTCCCTCAGCAGCTGCACGGGTCTCTGCCGCAGCAGGCTCTGCCCTTTCAAGCGCTGGCACACTCTAATGAAGTCCCTTGCACTGACAAAAGAGGGATGATGAGTACATTCACCACCTGAAGAGTCTCTTAGAAGTGACACCGGAGAAAGAAACTTCCCCAGCTCTGCAAACACTGCGCTAATGAAACTTCGAGTGGATTGGTTGGTCAAAATTCATCCAAAAAAAAACCTCAAAGTCCTGAAAGCCAAAACCATAAAAACTCAGAAACAAGAAGAGAAATTAATTATGATGGGGAACTCCACTGATGCATATTTTTACAGGACTATTTCGTGTACCCCAGCTCCTATACTGAGCAGAGGCATCTTTCTACTCACCAAGTTCTTTGCCTGGCACACAAAAATATGATCAAAGGGGTTTTCTGATAAGGCTTTTGTTTGGTTGGTTTAGTTTTGTTTTTCTTGGGTTTTTTGTTTATTTTTTTTCTCTGTGAGAATATTTATCTACTTCTGGCAAAATCTCTAGCAAGGTCTGACAAATAGGTCATTGTATAGAAAACAATTCCCTTCTCTTCTTTACAAAAAGACAAATAGGTTTAAGATGCTGATTTCTGAACACCAACATCCATGCTCAAAACCACCTGCCACCTACCTCCTGCGTTGGCAAAGACCTCAAATGCAAACCACAGCCAAGGATTTTATCTTTCTTGCCATCTTTTCCAAAAGAACCCCAAAAACTCAGGTGGTGCTGGTAGCTCCACCTACGCGAGCTAACAAGGACATAAAAGCCAAACTGCAGGCATGTGTAAGATAAAGAATATCAGCAACAACACTGAGACAAATCCCTAGGGAAAGGCAAGCATGGATGTAATTTTCTCAACATCTCCCTTTTTTTGTGTTTGCAAGCAGAAGATTCCCTTTTTCTTGGACTTTTTAAATGTGGATTAATAAGTAAAGGACCTTCTGCATGTAGGAACAGGTTAAGCAACCGAGAGGAGCTCAGAAGAAAAACCAACTGAACAAACAAATAATAAAAGAAATCAAAACAGAAAAAGAGTAATTAAAATAATTTGTTTCTCTTGTACTAAGAGCCCTGAGGAAAGGAATCAAGCTTTATACACTAGCTTGATGTAGGGCCTTTTCTCTTTCCAGGGAAAATATCAATGGAAAACATCCTGAGGGACAAAACGATGGATGATCTGAGTTTAATGAAGGTTGACAATGACTATTATTGATGTCTTTATCCCAAATGACAAGAGGTTTAGGAGACTTTTATAACATATTGATGCTGAACTGCTTCAAATGCTTTTTTTTTTTCTTTTTTTTTTTTTCTTTTTTTTTAAGTTAATGTACTTTCTGCTTCAGGGGCAGTGCTGGAAAAGTTGATGTGCAGAATGACATTTGTCACCCTTTGTTCCCCAGCTCAGAGCACTTTCTTCCTGCTAGAGATCTCTCAAAATGAGTAACAGCTGCATTAACACCAATTATTTTCTGCCCAACAATTTTATAGTTTCAAGATGGAAAACAAAGGCAAATCTCAAGTGGAAGAAGAATGTTTCAAAATTAAGTTCTGCCCTACCCTCCCTACCTGTTTACTTTTACAGGAATGTCAATTCAGGTGCTAGAATTAAAGGAAAATGAGAAGTAGGGTATTTCCACACCAAATGATGGAGAATGCAAAGTGGTATAAAATATTCTTCCAAACACATCATCAATTTGTGTTGTACAAACTCACTAAACACTTCCAAGGGAGATAAGAAATTGGGGAAAAAACATTTTCATCTGCAGGCACTGAGTGTGTCCTCAAGAGGTCATCTGACAAAAAAAGTCATCTAAAAAGAGTTGACTCAGATGAAATCCCCACACGCTGCCCCTGCAATCCTTCCCAAGAAATACAGAAGTATGTGTGTGCTCCTCATGGAACACGTGCCATATGTAAAACTGGACTCCAGCTGCTGTCACTCACTCTGAAATTTTGTGTTTTCCGACATCAGATTTATTTAAAAAACCATTTGAAATATCTCTAACTTCTCCAGATGCCAAACCTTTAAACTAAATGCTCAAAACACAAGGTCAAGCTTTTTATCTACAACTGGACACACTGGAAATGTTTTCTTGGAAAGGGAATAATCACACAACTCCTGAAGCTTTAACATAGCAAGGAAAACCTGAAGTTTAATTGTACTCCCAGGTTACACTGTACATGTGTAACATCCTCATGAGTCATTAGGAGTATCTGAAAGTAGAAGTTCTCCAACTCATTAGTATTAAAGCCTGGAAAATGAGATTTTATTAAACAAATTTATCTTTGCATAAAGCAAATTCTGCCTCTGCACTGCCTGTGACAGGCAGCTTCAATCATCTTTAAGACACAAAGTTCCCCCTCACCCTATTTTTCATTTTAATAACAAAACTGTTGCTACGAAAGAAACAAACTCTAATCAAGAAATAAGGGTGTAATAAAATTAATTTTTTTGGCTTTACAGTATATTTTTGGTCAATACCAAGACCTACACTTGTGTAGAAGACCAGAATATTAGTGTTTATTTTAAAGGGAAGGCTCATTGAGGTTAAAATAGGCAGATCAGAAACTGTCTGCATCATAAAACATGGGCCAAGCTAAACATATGGACACCTCAGGTTGGATCCCTTGCAGAAAGAATTCCCTTGCACGTGAAAAGTTCTTTAGACATTTTCTTTGAAAGAGGACAGGGCTCAAAATGTGTCTGAGAATCTTGTGGCAGAGACACAACTTGGGAACCAGCTGTAAAACCCCACTGTATTGATATGAGATGAAAACCACTTTAAAAAGGGAACCCCAGTCATTATTTCACGCTGAACTTAGAACCTCGTGCTAAATTTCCAGAGCCTGTTTGTCCTGAGATGAGTTTACCAGCAATGCCCTCTCCTGTTCCTGCTGAGATTCCTTCAGAAAACTGAAGAGCAGCAAAATGTGTGAAATGACTTCAGGGAGCAAAGATCTCTATAGAACCTTTAGATAATCCAAGCAAATTCCACTAATTCAAACAAAACCATCACCTGTAAAACAAACTTTCTTCACTCTCACAGACCATCATCACTAAACTTTCAAGAAAAGAAGTGCCCTCAAGTGAGGGAGAGAAGAGGGGTGGAGAGAGGAAGCAAAATCAGCCAGGCAATAAATCTGTCTATTAATTTAGTGCTTAATAGATCCCAGCTTGACTTTAGGTTGTAGAAAGGTTTTCACTGATCCTTGTCTATTACACTTCACCTCTATTTTAAAGTGTGATGCTATTCCTATTTCCCAGCAAATTTGTGCCATGTTCTAGAGTGACTGTCCAGTCCAGCATCTTGCTACCAAGTTTACAGCATGCTTAAGGAAGTAATCAGAACAAACAATTGTCTGATGCAGTTCTTTATTTCCACTAAAGCTGTACAGAAATTGCAGTCAGTGTGGAAGTAGCCAAGAGTTATGAACTGTCAACATGCTGATAGGAAAATAAACAATGTAAAAGTGAAGCCAGCATTTGAGTCTCACAGCATGGAACAGTGCTGTAATGGTTTAAATCATAAGCCAAATGATTGTTATTATAGAGATAGTGAATGTCATGCTTGCAGAAAAATTGTGCATGTTAAAAATGACTGCCATTAAAAAGATAAGTCTCACAGGGGGGAGTGACCTCAAGCCAGTAAACAGACAAAATGTATTAGAGCAAAGAAAAACCTTCCAAAAAAAAAAAAAAAGGGAAGTCTTGTCTAATTTCCAGATTCAGCTATCATTTATAATACTCTTTATTACCAGGAGAAGGCTGGAAGAGACAGATACAAGGGCAGTAGGCTCAATTCTTTATTTATTTTAAAGCAACAGAATCCCAGTTAGATTTAATAGCATGCCATCTAAAATATGCATATCTGAAAAGAGATCCTGGGTCTTTGTAGGCAAGCCTTGGTAAGTGTTCTGCACATAAACAACACTATTATATAAATATCAAATAAATAAAGAAAGAAAGCTAAGGCTGACCCATAGAAACTCAGAGAATCATTTTCCTCCACCATTAACACAGAGATGTGTTCCTCATCACAAAGAAAACTGCACAACCATCCTGCTTGTTACAGCCAGAGGAAAGCACCAGGAAAGGAATCTCAATCCACCTTTTCAGTTTGCTGCCCAGAAGGCCAGGAACAGGACAGTCCCTCCAGGAGACAAAACCCAAGCTCACTGTTCCGTGTTCTCCCAGCACATTTAGAAAACCCCTAAAATCATTAGGGGGTCACCAACCCAGCTTTGTTGGGGTTTTTGGGGTGGGATTTTTGGGTTTTTTGGGGTTTTTGGGTTTTTTCAGTTACAGTTGACAGAGAATCTACAAATATTTTTAGATTTATTTTTTTTTCCTGTCATGGCTTATGCAGCATATAACACATAAAGAATTTGCTGTGCACAGTGCATGGGAAGTCTCACTGATCTTGTGATCACCGTCTCCTTCCAGCCACAAATATGAATTTAGACATACCCAAGGCTACAAGTTCTGATCTGGATTTTGAGCACACATTTATTTCTGTACTGTGCTATCAAACATCCTTGAGGACACTCTACCCAGTGTTTTAAACTCTCTCAGAATGGAAATCTCAGCTTACACATCTCCTGATGAGAGCCAGCTTTGTTTCCAGCAGAGCTGATGCTCAGGCTGGATTTGCTGCCCTCACACAATGACTTTTCTGAGTTTCCAGGGTGCCACAACAGCAATAAGTCACACTGAGACAGACAAACAGTGCTGGAGCAGAGCCCTGTGTGGCAGGATAACTGCCCCTCCCTGCCTGCACACCCCTTGCACTCACAGGAGCTGCTTGCACAGCCCTCAGTGCTCTCTCATGCCCAGATCTCCACAGGAAACATTCAGACCTGCTCCTCCTCAGCCCTGGCATCACCCCAAGTGCCTCCCCAGAGGTGAGGAGAGCAGCAGGAAACACCCCCGAGTGTGCTGCACGAATTCCTGCCTGTGCCTGTGCCCCTGGCCCAGCCAGCAGAAGCAGGCACTCCACTTCAGTTATTACCACAGCCATGCAAAATGAAAAACTGGGATTTTTCTGTTTGGTTCTCTCTCCCTCGTCTAAGGAAGGAGCATATCCTCCCCCTTGGGCATCCAGACAGGCTCACAACTGATTGCCCATTCAAATTCGAGTGGGTTATCCACCGGAGCTGCAGCTTGCTCCCAGAATAAGGCTGCAGGGTGGAGGGGATTGTGTAAAAAAGTGCTCTTTATTCCTGGGAGAAGAAGTTCCTTGACTTCTAGCTATTTCAAAGACTCATTATTTACTGGCAATGAAATCCACTTGGAAACTAATATGTGAGAGAAATGCTCAGTATAGAGCAGGAGTTGAAGGGCAAAAATCATCTTTGTAAGTTATTCTCAAGGCAATCACTTCATATCTCATTTCATTTGCAGCATATTTTTCAGGTATTCATTTCAAGTGTATTTTTTAAAAGAAAACATCGAGCTCACTATATTTTGAGACTCCTAAAATACCATTATGCATTTGAAGGATTTTATGCTCAAGGCCAGTAGTTCCTCATTTCTGTTACGTGTGAAACAAGATGAGAAAATAAGATTATCACTCTCAAAGCCCTTTAGGAGAAAACTGAGTTAACGTGACAATTCAAGTTCATGGAAGAAGATACTTGTGCAAAGTGTGCATGACTTATAAATTCATTTAACATTGACTTTGCAATTAAGTTTGCTTCCTTCCTCACAGATACTGCAGCAAGCTTGGGAATGTCGTGGGTAAATGAAGTAGCAATGAAGGAGGCTGAACTCCAGCACTACCTTTTAAATACCACTTGGATAAATACATTTTTCCAAAAGTGTCCAGACACTCCAGATGTGCTCATCAAAAATATACGAAAAACATTAAAAGAAAAAAAACCAAAACCAAGTGAAGGTGGGATTTTAATGTTCAGAGTGAAAATGGCAGCAGCAGAAGGAAAGGAGAAGCAAAACTGCCCCAGTCTGGTTAGGGAGAGGTAATATCCAGCTCAGTTTGTTGTTACTGTGTCCTGGAGGGCAATTTCTATAACTCTGGTGGTATCTCAGGGCTGGTATATAATGCATTTACCAGTGTTAATATGTTAATGCAATTTAAATTGCTCATTGCTGAGATGCCCTCTGAAAGACTTGTGACAGAAGCACAGAGATGGATGTGGATGAAGCGTGAATAGAAATGTGGATGAGGAAGCACCAGAGAGCAGCAGAACAGACAAGAAAATAATGTTCTACACTGATAACAGAGGAAATTACAGCCAGCAAGAAAACGAAGAATGAGCTTCTTTTGCCAAAACCAGAAATCCTGCTCTGTGACAGAAGCACAGACCTCAGAAACACAATGGGATGGGAACCAGGATTCAATAGTTGATGTCTTTTGTCCTGAGCAAAATCAGTTTCCTTACAGATTTTGTCAACAAATCCCAGCCTCAGCTGGTGCAGCTTTTCACACAAGTAGAAAAAGCAGAGCCTTGAACCTGCAGCTGCAAAGAAATGGTTGCAGAAGGAAGAGAAGTGATTTATGTGCCATCACTTCTCCAGCAAACATCCACAACCTTCACTGAGAATTGGCCTTCTCAAAAGTTGTCACGGAAATACTTATGCAGGATAAATGGATAAAATGAAGACAAAGTGATAATTTTCATACAGTATTAAGCTTAATTTCGCCTTCATGTGCTGCCCTTATGTTTATATGCCTAGATTATAAATCATATTTAAGTGAGAAGAGACAAACACCTTTGTGCAAGCCCCAGCCTCTTTTAGCTGTGGTGAAATCCCAACACTTTGAACGAGCTTCCAGAAATGAGTAGCAATGGAAAAAAGTAATAGAAAGAAAATCAGTCAAAGAGTAATAAACTCTTGAAATAAGCAGAAATTAGTTTGGAGAGGAGAAGGTGCTTAGATGACTGCAGAGTCCAAAACCACAGAGCCAAGAGGGCTGAGACAGAGTTTGGCAGATTTACACCCCCAGCCTGATGCCTTGGGAAGGCTGCCCTGGAGCAGAGGCTGGGCAGAGTCACAGAATAAAGCAGGGATTTATCCAAAGGATCTCCTCCATGGATCCACCTTGGGCAACACAAGAGCTCAGCCAGGGCTGCACCCAAGATGAACCAAAATGGCCCCAAAATGCACGGCCGGGCCCGGGGTCTCTCCCTGGGATCA
>JAYDZK010000233.1:3756985-3767690 GCA_034509185.1 Euphonia xanthogaster
CCCAGCTCCAGCCCATCCAGTCCCATCCTTGTTTTTCTCTCTCCAGCCCACGGGGTTTGTGCTCCTGGGCTGAGATTGGGATCATTTGTCCTTGATCCCCAGCTGGAGCAGGAATTGTTTTGTCTCCCTGCTCTGTGCAGAGAGCTCAGCATCCCCTGATATGGAGCCCAGAACTGCTCACTAAAGCAGCACAGAATGTGAAAAATATAAAAGCTGAACCTGAGGCATCATTCCCCCCCAGCCTGCTGCCCTCAGAGCCCCACACACAGGAGGGGAGCAGAGAGCAGGGCCAGGGCTTGGCACCATTCCACAGCTCACCCCATCACTGCCAGGCACTGAAAATCTGCTGCAGTCTCATCATCTCCTGGTTGTAACAAAACTCAGTGCAACAGGAGTGCACCTATGTGGCTGGCCTATTAACTGAGCTCAGGGGCCTAATCTGTGGAGTAAACAGTAAGGAGGAAATATTTTTGATCTTGACTTCGTTTACCAAATTCCCTTAGAAGGTCTTTTCCCCTAATTTTTTTTATTATCACTGATCAAGATGTGATCTCTCTCTGTTATGATGTCAGAGATAAGAATGATTGATGATGTAAAGATCCTGTTGTTCCATTAAAAAAGTGCAATGAATGATTAAAAAGAAGCAGAGGGGGAGGAACATTCTGGTGAGTGTGGGATGCAAACCTTCTCAAGAGTCACAACCTGCAAATCCCCACGGCAGTCAATTCTGCAGTGACCACACTGAGTGACAAATGCCAACTGCATCCAAACAAACCCTTTTTGCCACACTACAAATCTCTCAAAGTAAAGACAGTTTGCAGTACTGAGTCTGGAAGGGCTTATCATAACCCTCTGGAGACACAGCATTTAAAATCATTTTTTTTTCTTCAAGTTTGGAAGCTTCCTACTCTTCATAATGTAATTGTAGCTTAATTTCATGCAGCATCTCAGTTAAAGAGTGTGCAAAAGTGTAAAGCTTTGCCATCTGGTCTCTACAACACAGCTGCAGACAGAGAATATCACCACAAGGCACCAAAGGTTTTGCCAGAATTCAGATAAATGGAAGTTTAATAACTTTCCTTTGCAGTAGTCACTTTGTATCAAAATACTAAATTTCTATTTTGCGCTTACAATGTGCCTTTGAGTCAGAGGAATAAAAAAAAAACCCCAACAATTATATAAAGAGATAATTTCCTGCACTACTGAAATAAATCCTTCTCTGGGTAATGAGGGATTGAAGAGTGCAGCAAATCAAGAACATTATTATGTTCAAACATAAATCTTTGCAAGTCTAGCAAGATGCAGGGAGTTTGATTTCCAGAGAGACCCAAGCCAGGCCATTTAGCAGAAGAGCAGATTTGGTGTTTGGGATATCTAGCCATGAGCAGCACAAACAGAAGAGCTTCCAGCAAGTTCTCTTCAAAGCCCTGATTCCAGGGAGGATCCCCGAGGATGCAGCAGCTCCTAAGTCCTGCCTGTTGCACTCTTAGCTCCATTCCTGAGCTCTGGGTTTAACACAGCCCAGATTAATTTAAGTGCTCTGCAGTAACGGGATCATAATGCTGGAAACTCTGACCTTGCCCTCCCTGACCCCTGAAGCATCCTCAGACTCTAACAGCCTTTGAAAGCCTTGAGCAAACATTACTAATTATAACTGCCTTTTTCTAGGTTTAAAAGCAGTGAAACATGGCTTTTAGCCTGACTGAGGCAATGCTGGAAGCCTCAAGAAGAAATCTCTCTTTTCTAGCCCCAGAACTTCTGATAAATGTAGAACTTTGCTGTCTTGCAGTGATACAAGAGAACTTCCCATTACTAGATTACATATTCAGGTCTCACCCAGAAAATTATTAACTTCAGCTTTTTCTTACTAAAGCATTACAAAAAAGCCCAGAAATAACAATTAATGATTGTGGTCATCACTGCCTCAACATGCAGTTTCTGAAAACCTTATATACTTAAGCTGTCACCTGCAGATACAATTAAGAAATTGTCACCACAGAAATAATTTCCCAGGCACACCTTTCTAGTACGTTCTTATGTAGACACACACACATACACACACACACACAAATATATTTCCATTAAAATCAGAAGAACCCTCCCTCACAGCAGACCGCCTGCCCTGCCCCTGAACTGTACAATTTCATGGTTTTAGCAGCTGTCAGCAGAACTGTCGGGGCTATTCAGCCACCAGCACAACTGACATTGAACAGAGCAGCCCTCCTCCATCTGATGCCACGGCCCAAAACAGCAAAGCAGCCCAGGGACCTCCCAGCAGAGACTGAGGGGCTCTCACACAAACTTGTGGCACAGCTTCCTGACCAAATTGAACACTGCAGCCCCACATCTGCCTTATCACAGCCTCAACTTTCACTTCAGAGGCACCAAGATCACACCCATAAATCTGTGCCTCCCACACGCCCTGCTCTCCTCAGCAGCCTTGCTGGAAGGATTTATCTCCAAACCCAACTGCTCAGGGCCACAGAAGCATCTCTGCTCAGGGCAGGGCTCTGACCCTCCCTGCAGGGAAGATGTGCTACCAGCATGTGCACCAACAGAGCCCCTGAGTCTCCCCAAAACCACCTAACATTTCATTAAAAGCAAATTTAATTGTCTAGTAGATTGAAGGCTATTGAGATAGGGAGATACATGTTCCCTCCTTAAATGACTGTGAGGTGTGAAGTGGGGTTGTATTTATAGGAATGAGAATACAAGTCTGAATTTCTCACACATTTTGTTTAAAAGTCATGTTGGTGCACTCTCTCTCCCCCTCCACCCCCATCCCCCTGCCTTCCCCTTACATCTTTTCTCCAGCAAAGATTTAATTATTTAATGCCAAGTGCAATAACATCAGGAACAACCAAGAGCATTCTTCCATGGAATACCTCATAGCACACTAATTAGGACTCTTCTGAGAGATTTAACAATCCCTGTAGGCAGAGGAGGGAGCTGGATCTGATCCCTTCTGATCCCAGGGACTGCCCTCATTTTTGTTCTGCTGCAAAGGTTTGCAGAGGGTTTCCAGGGTCTCTTTTTGTGAGAGCAGAGCTTCGCTCCAGCTGTGCCTGGGTGACTTGTTCAGCTCCAAGGAATTGCTTAGGGCTGAGTGGAACCTCTGTGCCTCTCGTTATTGCCTGGGTGGGTTCCACAGCTTTGATCCCAGCGTGGGAGCGGCTCTTCCTCCCTGGAAAAGGAAAGTTGTGCACCCAGTTCAGAGGAGGGAAACTTGTGTGCCCAGTTCAGAGCAGCGAACTCCACCAGGAGCACACTGGAGGATCCCTGGCTCTGGCCTTGGCTCCCTGCAGCTGGATGGAGAAGGTGCAGTGGGCAGCCAAAGGGGGAAGCCACATGGAGAGCACATTTTATTTATGGCACAGCACAGAATCAGAGAATGGCCTGGCTTGGAAGTGACCTTAAAGATTATTTCATTCCAACCCCCTGCCATGGGCAGGGACATCCTCCACTACCCCAAACTGTTCCAAGCCCTGTCCAGCCTGGCCTGGGACACTTCCAGGGATCCTGGGGCTGCCACAGCTGCTCTGGGCACCCTCCCAGGGAAGGGTTTCTTCCCCATATCCCATCCAGCCCACCTGCTGGCAGCCTCTTCTCCTGTCTCTCCACACCTTTGTCCCAGGTCCCTCTCCAGCTCTCTTGGAGCCCCTGTAGGCTCCAGATGATGCTCCAAGGATTCCTTGGAGCCTCTCTTCTCCAGCTGACAGCATGCTGTGAGCAGGGGGGTTCACAGGCTGCAGCAGCACAGGGACCAACAAACCTCTGTCACAGTTTTGAGCTGCTGACCTCCTCACGGTGCCATCACCACACTCCAGGCAGCCTGAGTGGGACTCTGCAGTGCCTGACAGAAGCACAACCAAACCAACAGACCAGCCCTGCTCTGAACACTGCACCTGGTTGCAGTGGAATGTTATTTGAGCCGTTAGCTTTGTGATGGAAACCAAAGGCATAAAAACATCTCTGAATTGCTGATAATGCTCAGTTACCTCTCACCTTATTTCAGATCACTGATGTTTGTGATATTTCTGCTCTTCCTTACGTTCCTCAGTATTGCCATTGAAAATTCAGCAGTAATTAGCTGCTATGAAAAATAAGAGATTAAATAAGGACTGTTTATTATTATTATAGCATGAAAGAGTTTCAAATTGCAATGCTCATTGAAATCCACATAAATCTTCCTCCCCAATTAAACTGATCTAAGAAGATCTTTCCATTAAAAAAGAAAGTTGCAATGTGAGCATTAGCTCTGTCACCCTATAGGGCTGAGCTTTAAGCCAGACCAAACGTGAAATTTTCAACACATTTTAAAGTTGCTGCTCTTTATTTTTACCAATTAATGACTCTTTTGAACTTCACCTCATGATACTTATTAGCCTTCTTAAACATACTGGAGGTGATACATTCTTCATCCGTGTCACTCATTAATCAGTGCTGGATGAGTGCTGTCAGGAAGCTGCTGCCTTTGATGCCTCATTGTTCAGCGCATTCTTTCTTGTTGGTAGTTAATCAAACGCTTCCCTGCTGTGGTCAAAGCACAGCTTGAGAGCAGTTTCGGGGGTGATCCAGCATTAAAACATGGAGCTGGTTGTAAAGGTCCAGGGTTTTTTTACATACAGTGCCAAAGTGAAAGCTTTCATTTCGCATTCCTTGGCAAATGAGGCATCCTTGTCCTGCCCTCATGACTGGGAGGCTGGGAAAACAGCGCTGAGCTCTGCCATCTAACTGAAGCACACTGTAATGACTGACTAATTAGCTGCGGTTAGGAAATGAGCTGCAAAGTTTCCACTGTCAATCACAGTGAAATAATGTTTTTCTTTTTTTTCTTCCTTTTTTTTTTTTTTTAAGAGTGGAATTAAAATAATTGTCAAAACGCTTTCAAACTTCAGGGGGTGGTAAGTCAAATGAAAGCATCCAACCGGGAATAATATCTGTCCTGGGATGAAATGAACATTTCGATTTCTAATGTAAGTTCAAGCCAGATTTATACTGAAAATATTCAGGAAGAGATTCTGCAAAAGCAAGAAGGGCAAACTGAAAACAAGGGAAGGGACAGCTTAGAGGAGAATGAAAGACAAGAATGAAATGGGACCTGGAACAATCACTGAAAATTAAAAAAAAAAATAAATAAAATAAAGACTGACTGTTAGAAAATGCTGCATGTTTTATTGGTAGTTTGGCACTGCTATGCTTATTTGTTTAAAATCAGATTCCAGTGTTTGGAATCTTTGCAAAGATGCTAAAATCTTCCTGTTTCTCTTTTCATAGACCTGATAACAGGACATGCCAAACAGTGGCTGCTGTGTAGTGAAGAGATCTCTCAGATTAGTATGCATTACCATTATCTTCCACTTGTGAGTGAATCTGGAAGTTTATGTAAGACTGGAGTAAAGAAAAAGAAAAGTAAAGAAAATAAACACGATTTACTTTCAGAAAGAAGGCTATTATACCACCTAATCCTTTTATAAATATAATAATGATATTTAGCAAGTGGTGCCTAAGAAGAAGTCGAGGAATTTTTAGCCTGTTTTACCCAGTTTTAGCCAATCTTCTCTCCTGCTGTTCCCTGAGTTCCTCTCCTGCATGAAATCCGGTGACAATCACCAATTGTTGAAACACTCAAATTAGTAAGACAAGAACTTGAGCAGCAAAGGGGATTCAAAGTAAATGATCATTAAGGTCCCTTCCAAAGCATTCTAAGATTCTATGATGTGTCATTTTAAATAAAACATTGTGAAAATCTCTTTGTAGTAGGGACCTCACAACCCAGACATGGCACAGATAATGACAAAGCCCATCTGTACAGCTCTGAGATCTCTGTGCTGTCTCTTGGCTTTCATGAGAACACAGACCTATAATTAAAATAAGAACTTGGTGCACTGTTTAGAGTCTAACTTTCACTTTGTTACCTGCTATTTCCCATTTTTCTCTTGTTTGAAACTGAACAGAAAAGATTATGCTTTAGCCCACAGGCATTTTCTTTAGAGTTTTTTGGTTTTTTTCTTTTTAAATGACTGAGGGAACAAAATATTTCCTTTTCTCTAGACACTGGCATTCCACCTCACTCAAATCCCCGTGACCTCAAGCACCATTTTTTTCCTCTGTTCAAGACTGGATATAAAAGCTCTAAGTTGATACACGGTCTGTTCATCATGGGTACAAAGAACCTCTTGGTCTGCCTTGTGATCTGCAGAAGGGCAGGATGAAAACTGAGGAAATCTGAAGGCTGCAAATCCCTGATGCACTCATGGCAGGCACTGACCTGCCCAAAATGCAGAGGGTAATTTGCCATGGTTCTGAGGCAGGAACACAACTCCCCTGGAACCTGCAACGCTCCAAAATCCCGTGCAGTTCACTGACCTGTGCAGGGCTCGCTGCTCTGTCCTTGGGACATCACTGCCCCATTGTTGGGACATCACTGCCCCATTTTTGGGACATCACTGCTGTCAGCTGATCCTGCTCCCACTCAGGGGAAAGTGGAGCAAATTCCAGAAGAAATCAGGGACACCGTGAGCCTGATTCTGTGTGATGAACACCTGAGGAGTGTTTCAGTGGGCATTTGGAAAGAGGACGGAACCAAAACCAAGGTGTTTAGTGAGATCTAAGTTCAAGCAGCTGATTCTCTTTTTCTCTCCCAGGCACCAAGTTTTTGGTGCTGTATCCTTGCCTCCAGTGAAGATCCTGAGCATTTTGCAGGAATATCACAGCAAATGACTCAGGCAGATTCTGTGCAGTGGTTTAATGCATCAACACTCAGTCCAATGAAACTGCAGGATGAATTTGGACTCTTATACTTCAGGGAGTATGAGGGGCTTCGCTCCAGATGCAAAATGACAGATTGCTGATGGCTCTTTACATATATTTTGCAGACTGAGTTACTCACAAAAAATTATGTAAAATAAATTCCCATAGCCTTTCCAAGGAGGAAACTCTGAGAACAAAAAACAAAAACAAAAACAAACCAAAAAAACCACCAGACAGCTACAATGTAGAGAAAGGAACTAACTGGAAGGTGCTTGTTTCTTTTTCTTTTTTTTTTTTTTTTTTTTTAATTGAGTTAATTTGAGAGGGGAAAAGAAGAAAAAAAAGAAGAAAGGCAGCTCCCACAGGAACTTTCCAAAGGTTTTTCACCAAGGTGTTTAAATTTTAAGATTTTTGCATTCTGAGCCAAGTGAAAGAAAAAAAATGCTCTTCTCAATACCCATACTGTGGAATCAAGAGGGTTCCTGTAAATTAATCTAGTACAGCACTGAGTGTATTCATATCAGGAATAATTTATTTTCTATCTGTTTTCAGGAAATATAATCCAATTGGGGAAAGAATTTGATTGAGACTGCATTATTTTTGACCTAAGAAATGGGGTAAAGTTCTCTACTCTCTCACAACTAGTATTCTAATGTATAATTAGATGAAGATTGAAAACCCTGATGTGAGGATTCAAGCTGTAGGTGACAGCTGCTTTTCAGGACACGGGCTGTCCTGGTATCTTGTCACAGTCTGTAAGATGTCTTCAGTACCCCCATTGTCTCTCTTTTCTTCAGCTTTTTGTCTTGCTGTGATTTTTCTTCCCCTTTCCCTTATTCTCTTTTCCATTGTTCGTTATTCTGCCACATTTCCCCATGGGCTTCCAGCTGACTCTCTCCCTGGATCCCATTCTCTTCTCTGCTTTGTCTGCAACCATTTTCATTTTTAAATGTGACTGCGAGCTGCTTTCCCTGCTCCAGACTGATTTCCCTGTGCTTTGCCTGTTTGACAATCCAATCCCAGCCCCAGCTCAGAGTGTTTTGCACAGAGCTCTTCCTGCCCAGCAGAACTTCCCTCTGATCCCCTCACTCACCAGCAGCTCCCTGCCTGGCACATGCACTTACAGCACTGAGAGCAAATTTGACAGAAACCCCACTTATCCAGGCTGTATTTTATGGAATCTCTCTGCATGCCAGCCCCTGTTTTCCCTGCCACAGGGAGCTCTTCATTTCTGGAACATCACCTGAACTATGCCCATCCTGCCACAGATTCAATTCTGTCCTGCCCCACTCCCAGGAATGGAAAATGTCTCTCATCCTTTACTCCTTATTGAAAAATCAATACCTTAAAATATCCAAACCCACAATTTTTGACTAGTTTGGTCTATTTTACTTGTCACACTCCTTCTCCTCATCATTATCTTTTGCATTTTATATTTTTTCCCTGTTCACCATTACTTAGAGCTGCTTCATATTGATAGGAAGAGAGGAAATCTTCCCTCCAAGCTGGGCATTCTTACTGGCTCCATAACTTCAAAATTTTCCATACAGAGCCTCAAAATCCCCCTCTGCAGTAAATATTGGCTGCTTGTCACAAACAGGAAACTACAGAAGTGATCACATCATCAAGAAGAAATAAAATTACATGGAAAAAGGCACTTTTATCCTTAATGTCACCTGGAAAACATCAAACTCAGAATTGCAGGCTCCTGGGATTCTCAGGGAGGGGGAATGCTTCCAGAGGGAAACCTGCACCAGCTACATTACAAGGGATCTGGCTTCCCCTGAAATCACAAGCTGGATCATGCTTATTGTGGGAATTTCCGTGCTTCTGAGCGGGTTTGGTGCCTGTGCTTTAGGGTTTGGTTTTGTTTTTTTTTATGTAAACATCTTCCCAGTGACTGTGAATGAAGTTCTGGAAGTTGGCCTAAATCTGGGAAGTTTAAATATGGTGCAACTATGATTGGGCTCAATTACCTTGGAGGTTTTTCCCAACCTTAATGATTCCAGGATTCTGTACAGGGACACCCCAATCAAGGGATTTGTTCTGTCTCTTGAGGGAACACTCTGGCAAAGTCAAGTACTGATGGGTACTTACTACAGAACTTCCCCTCAGTGTTTCTTTACTATAGAAGTAGGAAGAAAGTGCTTAGACCGACTACAAAACCGACTTTAAACATGATCATGTACAAGATGTACTTTCATCAAGACACACACAAAATATTAGACTCCAAACTGGTATAAATACACAACCTGCATAAGTAAAAATACAATTTATAAAAATAAACACTGCATGTGTGCATCTCTTCATACAAATCTAACAGCAGGTACCTGTACTTACATTGAATGAAACTTATTGACAAATATAAAATCTGGCTGCAGCAGAAGACCAGAGGGCTGCAAAAGGCAGTATTTCAGCAGCATGAGGGACTTCTACCCATTCTTTTTTATCAGCTATGTTCCTAACTTCAACAAAAAGTGTTATCCATCATCTTGACTCAGAACCCAAAACAGTTTTCACAATGTTCCCACTGAGAGGAGACATACCCAATTTTATCTGGAATTGACACAATTACCTACCTGAACCTGTACTAGAGTTTGTGAGCTGAACTGAAAATGGAGGTAAATAATCCAGATATTAATGCTGTGCTTTTCCATGGGGGGGTTGCTCTTACCATGGCTGGAGCACGAGTGACTCGAGCAAGACCAGAGTTTATTTCATCCAAGGGTGATGGCACATTCTCTGCCAGAGAAAAAATCCTTCTAGCTGGGAAGTTTCTAACAGGTCCCCCCTAAACAGGGCTAGCTTTAGGAAAACACCTGCCTTTCTATGCAAAACAACAATGATCATTTGAAAATTCCCTACTCCCTAAACATGGCCAGACTTAGATCAGGTTTGAAATTCCTTGCAAAAAGGAAAATGTTTATTGGATGAACAAGACCATTTCTGAAGCATTCTGTATGACTGAATCCTTAGACTTTGGGGATTAACTTTTAAAAACAAAACTCATCTAGATGAGGAAAAGAAAATCAAGATGAGTTACAAAGAACTCTTTTATCATCATATATTTCCTATTTTTCCTCAATTAACTATCACATCAGCGTGGGGTATATAATGTTTAAGTTAAAACAACAGTGCAGTTGAGATCTCAGCAACTGTTAAACCAGTTATTTTGTGTGAGGGAAAAAAAAAAAAAGATGTTTTTTAATGCAACAAAGAGACAGCTCTTCATTGCTTTCATGCTAATCTAACACTTGTTTTGAGATTTCCTCTCTGAGTGATTTTCAGTTAAAGAGAAGATGCTTTTGGTTATATTTTCATGGGAAACACCACAATTTTCCTTCATGCTCTGCCTTGCAAGGCTTTGCCCACAGGTGTGCAGGAAGATATCTGAGGCCCTGCAAGGGTACAGCAGAGGCTGCTGAACTGCATTTCAGATTTGTGGGGTTTGAAATGCAAATTGGCAGCAACAGTTGTCCAAGACTGTCAGACAATCAAGAACTCCCAGCTCCTCTCTTCATGACAAACAGCGAGATGCAAGCAAGGACCAGCCAACCCTAATCAAGAAGAATGTTTCTGTAATTAGATGGGATTGTTTGTTAGCCCAAGAAATTAGAAGCAGCTCTTACAGCACAAACAATAACAGAGTTTATTGCCTCTGTAGTAATTTTTTCTCTTCACAGTCTCATGATTTGCAATAACATTCTGATTTTCATTTTAAGCTGTTTGGATTTTGCTGTTTCCCACTGCCTTACTTTTGGGATGTAATGAATGAAGATAATGAAATTATCTTAATAATTTACCATCCCAATTATGCTGGGGGTGGGGGGGTGTTTTTTTGTTTGTTTGGGGTTTTTTTTCATAAGAAAGCCAAGAGAAACTTCTTTTTTTTGACATGCCACCTTCCCCTTTACATCTGCCCCTGTTCACCAAGCACAGCCATTCCACCACA
>JAYDZK010000233.1:3767705-3780858 GCA_034509185.1 Euphonia xanthogaster
GAAGAAGGAACTGCAGTTAAAAAAAATAGAAATATTGGCATTTCCAGGTATTTGAGTATTTCATCTCCCTAAAAGGCTGGAACAAAGCAGGTGTCCTTGCAGCATTAAAGTGAGATCAAACTGGCTCCTTCCTTGCAGTGGTTTCAGCATCCTTCCTAAAAGGACACCAAGACATCTCCTCTTGTGGAGGCAGAAAGGATTTGTGTGCCTGAGCTCACATCCTGCACTGGGGGCAGCCCATGCTCCTCACAGGGATAGATCATCCTGGAAATTAGGACACCTGCAGAGAAAACCTGTCAGGAACAGGCAACACAAAGACAGTTCAGGTTTCTCTCACACTCAGGATATTTTAATGTACTCCAGGAGGGATCATCTCCAAAAGATTAACTGGCCCTGGGACAGCAGGGGCTGTGGAAGCTGCACCTCTGCGGAAAAATCAGTTTTGAAGACAAGTCTGGAATGATTCACGTGGGTGAGGAGGAATGGCAGGGTGGCATGAGGTCACACAGGTGACCAGGACAACGTAAATCATTTCCTCTCCTTCTGTGGCTGCTGGGGGTTTGATGGTGCTGAATGTGAGACTCCATAAATATGTCTAAAGGGATTTTAGAAAAAATTGCTCCTTGCAGCTGTCTCATTCTTTTCTAGCTGGAATTTGTTCCCAGTACCTTCTGTTTCAAATCTTTTCTCTGAACACTTTAATGGGATTTGCCCTTTAAATATCACCAAAAATTTTCAGTAAAGACTAATTATAACCACCTCACATGATTTCAGTGCTCACATACATTGCAAAAGCTTTGCTAAGAAGTTGGTACCTCTCCAGCTATAGGCATTTACACTCTGCAGAATGACACATTCCAATTGCACACTCTGGCAAAAAGAACAATTCATTTTCAGTTGCCCTTGCATAAATACAAAAAAAAAAAAATTAGCCAAAAGACAAGCTGAAAAAAGAAGTCCAAATTGTGTCTAGAAGTTCCCTGAGATGTCTTGCTGTGATGTAAATCTGGGTGTGTGACTGAGAGCCCCACGCTGACCCCTGTAGCCCTGGGACCTGGGGGTTTATCCACTTCTGGTTTCCTGCAGCTCCGCTGGGGCAGGCTGAGGGTGCAGGTCCCATCTGAGAGTTGTGGATGTGGATTTCTGGAAATGGCACAGGGTTGGCATTAATGAATAATGAAAGTATCACAGTCATGATGAATAGGTGAACTTCACAGCAGCAATATCCACTGCCAGGCTAGACCTGGGTCTCTGTGGCCTTAGTGAGAACTCTGGCTGCAGAATTTCTGCTGTGGGAACAATTTGCAGGAGGATCCTGAAAGATGTCATTGAATAACCACTGTTCTTTGTGCTGCTTGGGTTTTGTGGGCATATCCCAGCAGCTACAGGGCAGTCAGCTATGCTGTAAAACTGAAAATATGATCAGCACATAAGTGGCCAGCTAAGGATAAACCAGGGTCATACCTGCTCTAAACTAAAACCCACCAGCTAAATCTTCAAGTTAGCACTGTCTAGAGGAGAGCCTGAAAGCATGGAGCTTCAGCAGTCACCCAGAGACAGGCTGGGCATCAAAGGGATCAATAAAATATCTATTTGGGTATTATTTCTCCATAACTCATGTATGACATCGTAAAGAAAAAATCTGCCCTGACAGATGGCCCCTGGTCCTGTCTCCCATAAAGGTGATGGGGCCATATCTCAATTTTAAGTGTAAGAAGCACTACTTTGTTCTTTTCTACCACTTCAAATAAAATAAAGAATTAAAAACCTCCTTCTCTTCCATCTCAATGTATAGCAAGTATAGTTAAAATAAAGAAAAGCCCACATAAAATGTGGTAATCTTCTTTTCAAAAAGAAATAATAAAAAAAAAAGTTAAGAATAACAGCTTCATTGCAGGACCCTGTGAAGTCACACATTTCAGACCAAACTTTTCTAATAGCATAGCAAACTTAGAGTTCTCTGCAAATAAAACTAAAATTGCTTCTCCACTAATTTAAAATTATCCAACACTTTATTAACAAATTATCTGTCTCTAAAAGTGACAGAAAGGCACATTACTGTCTCTCTGCAAGGTGACAGAAAATCTTCAAGGTCTTGCAAGAACTTTACCGAGTGGAGAAGAAACCAAATAAATAGAATCTGAATATACATTAAGCACAGCTTGATTTAAATTCAGACATAAGCTCTACCTCAAGCATGAGAGGACTACAGGTGATGGCATTTGAAATAACCTTAGAGAACAAAGCAGATTTCGAGCCCTGACTGTCTCAGGTGTTCAGGCATTCTGGTAGGAACACCATTTCCTTGCACCCCTCAGAAGATGACGTGGGGAAAAGTGACAGCAGCACTTTGCAGACCTTCTAGGAGCACGCCATTATTTACAGGCTTAAAGAGAGCCTGGAACATTCATCTAGGCAGCTTGTTATGCAGTTCCTATGGCACAATCTGCTTCTGAAAGAAAAGAGTACAGACTGCCTTTTATGTCTTTATATAATGTGCCACGTAGGAACTATAGGCATTACCCAGATTTGGGGTTGGAATCTATACTTATTTCCAATATAGTTAAGTATAGTCATTAAATTTCAAGCCAATGTGTCCTTTCCTAATGTTCTTTCATCTAGAAACACCTTCCAAAGAAAACACAGCACAGCTATTTGATTTTTTTTGGTTTTTTGCTAAATTTTATCCTCCTGCAGCTTAGTGTTACAGGCACAAAGAATACAGGGAAGGGAGTAATAAACTCTAAAAGGCAGAGTCAATGCAGATGCAAATTTTCCCTCTTCTCAGGCAGAGCAAATGTGATTGTTCCTCTCCATGAATTACAAGAGGAACACAGATTAGGTTTGCTATAAATCTCAGAGAAATCATTTATATGGTTATATTACTGCATTTCAGAGTGATAATTCATGTGACAGTTGTAGAAATCACATGAACACCCAGCATCACACTGATTTTTTGCCAAACTTTCTTTATTTAGCTATAACATCAATTTGCATATTTCCATTTAGTCAGCATAATTTTGAAACTGTTAAGCTAATGATAAATGAGGCTGTTTATTGCCAAATGAGGAGATTATTGCACAACTGTTGATCCAGTGGCCATCCTTGTAATAACAAAGACAATTATTTATGGGTTAGGATTGCTCCCCCTGCGTTAGCTTTGCAGCGTTTCACTGCTTGAGAACAAAAACAACACAAAGGGCCTTGCAAAGCAGCCAGATTTTCCTGGTGTGCACATCCAGCACAGAGCTTTGGTTTTACAAACTGATCTCAACATCATCATCACCCTCTTTTCAATATAAAACGCTCAAATAAGCAGAAAAGATTATCAATAGCAATGCATCTTTTCACACAAACAATGCACTGAAGTGGTTCAGACACAGTGATAAATATTTTGCCATTTCATTCCGAGCCATTTCTGGAGGTGCTTCCACGTTTTAACCAACATATCCCTTGTTGCTCTGTGCAATTTGTTCAGTGTATTTACTGACTGAAAGAAAAGCACTAGGCACTGGCATTAAAATATAAAGTTACTGGAGTCATGGACATCATCAGAAGGGAAGCAAAGCAACCTATCAGCCCAGGCATCCCACTGACTGCAATAAAAAGCAGCCCTTGGCATTTATTCATCCTGGTGAGATATTGTTATTGAGGAGGTTCACACGTTCTGTTTCATGCAAAATACTCTGTGCAGCAGCAACACAGCGTGGCTGGTGGGAAAGCCAGGAAATATTACCTGGATGCTGGGACTGGGAAAGATTGGGGATGCTATCTGAGGAGTTACTGGGCTACCTTAACTGCTCTGAATAACCCAGAGAACAAACCCCAGCCTGGGCTGCATCTCCAGAAGCATTGCCAGCAGCCTGAGGGAGATGTTCATTAAGATAAAGAAAATATTATGAACTGAAAAATATTTCTGAACTATATTCCCCCCCAGAACACTGATTTGTGGGCTTTACTAACAAAAGAAAAAAAAACAAAAAACAAAAAACCTTGGCTCTGTGACATGAGCAGTGCAACTGGACCTGGGAAATTCTACAAATTCAGTGCAGAAAGGGGTCAGATTACAAATGCTCAGTACAGGCAGGGATAAATTCTTCTGCTGCTGAGTCTTTGTGAGTATTAATCCAAGTCCTAGAAGGCCAACATACAATGGAGAGTATGAAATTGTGGTTATGATGTTTCAGAGGCTTTCTGATGACTTAGGAAGAATGTCATATGATGTTTAAGCCATGGTCTATTTGTCACCTGCACATATTAAAGGTGAAAAATGTAATGCCATTAAGCCCATGGAAAAGTTCCACTGGCCTCAGTAGAAATAGGATTTACTGGGAAAAATTCGTGCACTATTTCAGACACAAGATGAAATTCAGAGTCTCTCTGGCATTTTAGGCTTATATGAAAAAGCAAAACCATTAACAGCTCTCCAAAGGAGAGCTTCACCACGAGTGAAGTACCAGCAACATTGGATTAGTTCAATTACACAAACAAAAAGAGAAACTTCAGAAAGCTTCAGTACATAGAATATCTACTTGAATAAACATTATTGCAGGCAGCCCTTTTGCCTGCTCAATTCTCCTAAGTGTCATATGCTCCTATTGGCTTTTCCTGAGTGGTGATCAAATCTGATTCTGTAAATGATTTGATTTAAATGTCAGCCAGAACCCTGGCAGAGGAATCAGACTGACTTGCTGTGCAGAATCACCATTCTGGATCCCAGTCTGCTTTCTGTAGCTTCAAAGATTTGGCATTCAGGAACTAAAACAACATTCACTTCATGTTTAACATCTCTGTGTTCTCCATTTCCTCAGTCCTTCCCTTTTCTAAGTATTCTTTGACAAATAAATGGTGCCTATGTGCAACACAGAATAGTGTTTCTTAAACAGTACCCAAGGTGTCTTGGCACATGTCACCTTCCCAGCCCTGTGGTGACACCACTGGCAGTTTCAAAGTACAAAGGCACAGCAGTAGAGAAGTTGAACTCACAGCTGTGATAAAGAAAAATTGAGACCTGCCATAGACAAATCGTTTGGAAAAGGAAAAATTACAAATTCAAGGAATTAAAAAAAGAAATAAAGTTTTAGAACCATGACAAGAAGTTGAGTATAAAGACACCTTGCCTAACTCCCAGCCCATAATCTAAACTAGAAAAATTCCAAGCAAAATGACTTTGTAAAGAGTCTGCCTTGAAGCAAAATCCAGCTCATGAAAATTCAAACAAACCAGAAAAATTATGCCAACAGCCTTCTTATCAGCAGCAATCCAATCAGAGAGAGAGGTGAACTCATGCATATTAACCTGAAAATACCAAGAACTCAGGATCCCAGGCAGGATCTCTGTTTTGGACCTTGAGCTCTGGAGCTATTCCCAGTTTTTTATATATATACATATATCTATATATCTATATCTATATATATATAGTTTTATATATATCCCACAAGCCCAGCCCCTCCTCTGGAGGGGAGCAGCTTCAGGAGCTGTGGGGTTGCAGGCTGTACCAAACTGCCCCAGACACAGAGGAATTGAGAGGAGAGGCACTGAGACACACCTCTCAAAGGAGACATTTATGTTAGCAGTGCACAAAGCCTGCACTGCTCCAGAAGATGAAAAAAAACCCAAACAAACAAGGGGCTGGAAACATAACCATAAATAAATATATTAGAGTTCACAACAGCCTTGCTATAACATTTCAGAACATCCTTCAAGCAGAAACACTTAGTTTCATGACACTGCAGCTCTACTGTACCTGGAGAGGTTTTTCATGGATCCTGGGGCCACAGGGAACAACTAAATCACTGCAAACAAGCTGATTCCACCCCAACAACCTCCACCCCTCCTTCCTTAAATACCTGGAGTACCTGGAATCAGCTGCATCTGTGCCTGGGTTGAATAGCAACAATTTCCTGGGAGTGATTCACTGCTTCACACACTGAGTGTTTCTTCAAACAGCCCCTTGGTTATGGTACAAAGCTGACAACTTTTCTCCTAAAATAATTTTAAAAAACCACCAAATCCAAAGCAAAAGCAAATCCACGTTCAAGCACAGAAAGAAAGGTATAAATCATCCTGTTCTATACAGATGTGTGCAATCATGCTACAAACTGAGCTGAATATATTGCTGCAGTAAAGAGGTAAATATGCAGGGTCTGGCCACAGGGTTAAGATGTTTTTATCCAGCAAGAATGGACACACAGTTCCTTGATATACAGTTCCCAGTACCCACATACCAGATAATGTAAAATTCTTTCCACAAAACCATATTTCTATTGTTTTTTTTACCTGTGCTTTCCATGTTTCTCTTGAAGAGCTGTGGCACTGCTGTGAGTTTTCTCCTCCAGAGCAGTGACCAGTGAGGTCCATGTGTTTCTCCAGGCAGCTTTGGGAGCCTGACCTCCCTCTGCCTTCACCTCTGTGAGGAGCTCTGCAGATAAAGGAGGAGCAGCAGAGCCACAGCCTCCACATTCTCACCTCTCTGTCCATCAGAATATCTTTTACTGGAACAAAGTTTAGCAAATTCATACTCACAGTTTGTTCCAGGTGAAAAAGAAGAGAAAAAAATTCCAAGGTTCATGTAAGTGTCTATTACTATTGATCTGGAAAGAAGCTAAAAATTCTAATGAGCTTGTAATTGTAGCTTCACCTCATTTAAAATCTCTTTTTCCTGGCTGAGATGGCAACAGCAGCGTAAGATCTCACACATGCTGGATCTTCCCAGCTCTTACCAGGCATATCTTTTAATCTAGATACAAGGTTGGATAAAAATAGGTTCTGAAGTCCTAGCCAGCCTCTGCCTCAGGTTTTGCATAATCTAGAAATCCATCTACATGCATTTTGTGATGCCAGTTGAAAGCAGAGTGCAACAAACTGCTTTTGGCATGGAACACATTGGATGGATGGAATTTAGTTCAGGTACTAGCATGGATGGAATTTAGTTCAGGTACTAGCAGAATGCAGGCTAATATAACTTTGGGAAACTAATCTAAAGAGACATTTAATAGTAAAAAAAGGCAGAAAATTCTAGAAAAAAATTAAAATGGCTGAAGAGGGATTACTTCATATTGATTTTAGTTTCAAATTTAGCTAATTTTAAGGTTCCAGTTCAGTAGGACTTTTAAATATAGTTATCAACACACTTGAAAAATTACTGTATAATCTTTTCACTACTTCAGCTAAAATGCTTTAACAGAATCTACAGGTATGACAGGAAATACTGCATGATCTACTTTTCATTTTACCAGGTTACTTACTTAGTATAAACAAGAAGAGAGCTGTGGTTTTAAAATAAATTAGAGGGGATTTTTTAGCTCTGAGCAATAGTATTTGTATTTCTCAACCAATTAAAGTGACTTGGCACAAATATATACCTCTACCTTCAGGAAAAAAAAAAAACAAATGAGTATTTAATGTAACTATAGAGAGAACAACTGAGAACCATGAGACTATCTTAGGCAAGGATTTTTAAAAAGCCTTTTGTTCCATCTTTTGCAAATCATTTTCCATGATTCATCACATAACTCATTGTTCAAGCCTTTTCCAGAGGAAATATCCAACTTATAAATTATTTAATGGTAACTCTGTGCTGAACGTGTTTCTCTCCACTTCATACTACAGTATAATCCCATTTTGGTCTGGAAATAATAACTCAAACCCTCCTTGACAATCAGAGTAAATCACACTGGGATTTTTAATCAACTAAAAGATGGGTAAAGTTAGAAAGAGAACTAAAACTACATCCAGAGCCCATAGAAACAGGGAATCACAGCAGTATTCCTGTTCTTTGTGTTCCCCTTTGAGCTGTGCACATCAATCACGTCTTCAAAATAAAAAGGAGGAGAATTTTAAATAAAGAGGTTAACAGGTAAGTCCAAGCAACAGCACCATTCATTAACTATTTTCCAGATTTGTCTTGCATTGGGCTGCATTTAAAGCTCAGCTGTGAAGGGAAAAATACTATTCCTAGGGGGCACAGGGAACCCAATAACTTTCTTCTTCATGCTTAATAATCTTGTATGTGAGGGACCAATCTAATTTGTGGAAACAGATTGTACCTTAGGGATATGTTATTTCAACCCAAACTGAATATATTATTCATCCTAAAAAGCAGCAATAAAGATTATATAAGATGTAATTCATTATTTTTCTAAATGTTCCACGATTCCACGGGGAGATGAGACTTAAATAGCTTACAGGAAGCCTACCTTAATTAGGTTGCTTTTCAAATCAAATATAATATAATTTTAACATTAAAAAAAAAATGCCACTCAAGGGAAGCATTCCATTTACAAGGATGATTAATGAAATTTAAAGGGGAGAAAACCCACATAGATCCATGGGTAATGACAGAAGTGGAGTGATCTGGGAGAGGGAAGGACTCACACATAAATGGACATGTACAAATGTGCTGTGAGCTATCCACAGACATCCCTCTCATATTCATGCATTCCTGCACACTCTCATGGAGAAAGGCAATTTGTTACCAGAGCAACCACGGTCAGTTGGCTTCTCTGTCCTCCATCAGAGTTGGTTTGCATTTCTGTTCACCCATTTTAGCCATTGAAGCTCAGAAAAATTGGTGGTATGCACAGATTTATTTAAGACTCGTACTCACGTTACATTTGTAGGAATGGGTTTTCCATTTCTATGAGAAAAAAAAATTAAAAAAAGAAGAAAATTTGAATTTTTTTTCAGAGATTTACAAACAGCTCATTGTAAGACAGTGAAGGTATAACTGAGGTCCTTAGCCTCAGTGGGGCTATGAAAATACTGATGTATATGCCATAGGAACAGGCATTGCTTTTCTGTGCTCAGAGTAATGCTTCAGTTTCTCAGATCCCAGAATGCATTCATTTCCATAAATATTGACTTTTAATGAGGGTCGTGGTCAATGATTTAATTTGGGGACTCCAATTCCACTGTCATTCAAGCAGCAACAGTAAGAGCAGAAATTCAAGTTCTTTAATTCCCAGTGAATCCTTTGCTAAAGACACTCAGTGCTAGGTTTTATTTCTTTTTTTAAAATTATTATTATTTTATTGTATTTGAAGATTTCTTCAAATAGCCTTTAAACGAAGAGCTTGAATTAGGCATCAAACCCTGAAACTTCTGGCCTTACCCTGCTTGCATCCAGTTAACACTGTAGGAAACACTCCAGGAAAATTCAGGTACCTGGGATTTACACATCATTGGGAGCCATGGTGCTGGGCTGGAAGATGCTGGACAGAATCCACTAACAATTCTTTTTCCTATCAGGCAAGAAACTCTGAAATGAAGAATATTTTGACTGAACAGTGAGGGAGGGAAGAAAAAGCCACAAATGTATTGCTTTTTTCCAATCTCTTTGTTTCTTGGTTTGTTCCACTTTTGTTTTGCTTTGTTTTTTCTGGTTTGGTTTGTTTTGTTGTGTCTCACAGTAGTCTGGGCAAGGACCACTCACATCTTCTCTATTAGAAGCAGATCCATCCTGTAAGTCTGGCCTATACTTTAAACAAAACAGACTAATGTGTTTAATTAATTACAGTCTGTTCATCAGAGACACTTTTCCAGTAAATAAAAATCATATTATCTCCAGAGAAATGACATATATGAAGTGGTTAGGGGCTGCAAACAGTAATTTTCCTCATAAATGGCAATAGGGATTTTGTAATGTGATTTCACATAGAGCTCAGATATTTCAGTTTATAATGTTAAGATGTACTTCACTAGATCTGTGAAAAAAATGTTATTAGTTTTTGGCATGGTGAGAGACTACAATTTTTAATCAATTTCTAGTTTGCTTAGAACAAACAACAGATGTTGTTTTGAGTCAAATGAACCTTTGTTTTTAGCTATATACTTTAACCTTAAAACCTGCTATTTAGTTTTAACCAGCTTTAGATGAGATGATATTTCTAAATAGCAGGGGTTTTGGTTTGGGGTTTTTTAAAGGCCTTTATGCCTGTTTCTTTACAAATTTTGAAACATATTTATGGAATTTTAGTTGATGTTTTTGTATGGATTGTCCAATGCACTTGTCAAATAAAAACCAAATAAAAATGAGGTCAACCTGGACATTTCCCTCCACTGCAGACACCTCTGTTTCACCCTCCACAGGTCAGTCTTCCCATACCTCCAAAAACAGGAGGCTGCAGTAATAAGTAATAAATGTGAAACCTTGAGAGACTTGGAAATAACCAGGACTCTCTTGTTAATGAACAAAAAGCAATTAATCAGGTCCAGGCAGCAATCTGTAAGGCAAATAGGCAGAGAGGCAGATTGTCCTGTACAGGCACCATGGACCCAGGGTGAGCCCATGCTTTGGAGTACACAGACTTAAAACAAAACCAGCCTTTGGTGGGACTCACATTCGAGGTGCTTGATGGGATTTGACAGATGCCAGTTTCCTCAGATGTTTTTTCATGTATCACACCTTCTCCATGTCTGTCCTTCAGCCTTCTCTCTTCTGTTTGTTAAGCAAATAGGGAAATATGGAAAAGCAAATATGGAAACCACCCAATGAAGGGCTGTGGCATTTTGGGCACATCCCAACCATCTCCCAGGAAGAGCTCCTGGCCTCCTCCCACAGCAGGGCTGTCAGCACATGGGAATGATCCTTTCCTCTAGGTCCAGGGGGCTGGGACACAGAACAGCTCCTGGAGCCCACCACGAGCTCCTTCGAGTTTGGAACCCTGAGAAGCAGCAGCAGCTCCTCTCCTTGGGCACTGAGTGACTTTTGTCACCCTGATTTTTTAAGATTTTCTAAGCCTTCTGATGCTTACATTCTTGTAAGGAACTTTCTCATGCACTTTCTGTAAATAACTCATTGCTTTGCATTCTTTTGTGGAGGAGGAGAAATTCGATGGACTGTTGGTTTGTCCAGTGCCATTGGAGAGGTGGCACTGCCGTCCTCCAACCCACTGTCACTTGTGGAAATCTATAAATGCTGGAGTCAGAAAATAAACTTCCCTTTTTTACCTTGAGAAGAGCAGTGTGTGCACGTCGTGTTATTTTGTGTCCTCCAGTGACAGACTTTATGGCCTTAGGGAGGAAAAAGGGTCTTGACACCAACACAGAGTTCTGCAGCAGCCACCTGGGCTCTCGTGTTGATAATTCAGCTGCTGGCTGAAGGTGCTGCTCCTTCATCCCATGGTGATGTCCTCTGGGCCAAGCTGGACACAACTCCAAAGCCATCAGGGTGTAATTGAGATAATTGAAAGGGAATATCAAATGCAGACTGAACTAAAGAAGTATGGTTGAACCACGAGGTCTGATTTTTGAATATACTGTGATAGGGAGGAACATCTTTAACCAAAGATTGATTTTCCCCTGTATAATTAAATTTGACACAATAGGTCATGTACACAGAGCCAAGGATCTCCAAGTCCTGAGGTTAGGAAGATGCCCTGGGAAGGTGAAGAACTCACTGTTCCATGCATCTACTAGAGTCAAAAATTACTTGGGGGTGAACTTTTAGATGTGCCTGATGTAGTTTTTTGAATATCTTTCAGGACTGGCCTGAAATATCCACTGGCACACCAACCAAACAGGCAGGAAATGGTTTCTTGAGGGTTGTGTTGGACAAACATTTGGTATCTAAACCTGAAGCATTAGCTAAAGTCACCCAACATTTGTTTTAGTCTGGCTAACTGGCAAATTTGGACTGGAACACTCTCAGAGGTCTCTGCCCTCCTTTGCAGCCCCCAGCCTGATGTCAGGGTCCCAGCACATCCACTGTGCTTCACTCAGGCACGAGGTCACAGCTTAACAGCAACACAAACACCTCAAATTAAATATGGGGCTTTCTGTTTTCCACACTGGGATGAGTCATTTAGGATTCAGCTGTGGTCACTGCAGTTTAGGTAAGTGGGGGTCACCAAGGAATAAGGTGAGGAAAATAAAAGAGAATATCTGGAAGAAATATTTTTCAAAGGCAAGGAAAGATTTCCGTTGTTGGGTTTTATTTCCTATGATTTTACAGCCTGCTCTTTGATTTTCTGTGCAAGAAACAGTCTGCCTGTCTTATCTGTGAAAGAAGATAAGGCACATCACATCACAGTGTTTTGAACCAGCTCTTAGCCTTAGACTCTGCTCTAAGGTCTCATTATTCCCAGAGGATATAGAGAGAAAAGTCTGTCTCAGGCACAATTTTTTTTCCCCTTCAAATTATATGACAAGTCTTTAAGAGAAGTTATTTGTCCATTATGCTACAATATGTCTGGGAAAGGTATCCATCATGACTGAGGGAAAATCATTCATTTTCAGACCTGTCAGTCTAAGCAGACAGAGTAGGGAGCATCTCAGCATGGAAAAATAGAGGCAGCTCACCCTGCATTAAAGCTTAGCACTGTCAAGGCACCTCTGACATCCAGAGCTCCTGCTCCCTTCCCAGCAGTTCCTTTCACTTTTCCAACGGGAAGTTCATGCCTCCAGTTGGAGGGCAGCTATTTTAACCCTGGTGGCAGCAGAGTGCTGGCAAGGAATGGGAGAGCTCCAGTGCATCCTCAGCCTGCTCTTCTGCTGGGCAGGAAAACAAGCAGAGAACTGCACACTCCCAGTTTATCCCAGTTTGTGACATCCCAGTGAGGATGAGGCAGGGAGGGGTCGGCACAAAAATTCAGAATAGAGGTTAATAAACAGTATTTGGCAGGTGCAGCAAAATTCTCACGCCACTGTTATATTTTATGAAAATCCCTTTGCTAGGATTTTTCTCCTGAGAAGCTGAGAAGCCTCAGAAAAGAAATGTAAACAATGATTATCTGATTGCTTGGAATGTGGTTTAGAAGTTGCTTACTCACAAGTGCATCTTTGATTGGTTCTATGTGAATTGTTTTTGATTAATGACTAATCTCAGTCCAGCTGTGTTGGGAATCTGGTTAGTCATGAGGTTTTATTATTTTGCTTGTCTAGACTGCTGATGTCTTATTTCTCTTTTTTTAGTATAGTTTCAGTATATTATTTTCTTATAATATGACATAATATGATATGATGTAATGTAATATGATATAATAAGATATAATATGATATAACATAATATAATATGATATAACATAACATAATATAATATGATATAACATAACATATGATATGACATGATATGACATGATATGACATGATATGACATGATATTATATTATATTATATTATATTATATTATATTATATTATATTATATTATATTA
>JAYDZK010000233.1:3781549-3792567 GCA_034509185.1 Euphonia xanthogaster
TATGTCATATTATATATAATATGATATAGCATAATATGATACAATAAAATATAATATAATACAATATAATATAATACAACACAATACAATATCATATCATATCATATCATATCATATCATATATCATATCATAATATAATATAATATAATAGAATAGAATAGAATAGAATAGAATAGAATAGAATTAATATAATATAACAATAAATCAGCCTTCTGAGAACTTGGAGTCAATTCTCATCTCTCACTCATCCTGGAGACCCTCACAACAGCACCACAACAATCAGTAACCACCTTCTCATGCTTTGGAAGGCACCGAGACTTGCCCTATAATGTGATGATGGTGTTAAATGCTTCTCACATGGAGGTTTACATCAGACCCCAAGAGCTCACAGAAATAACTGCACTGACAGGAAGCAAGCCATGATCATAAAAACTCCATTAATCCCTTCTGTAACAGAGATTCCTACATGCATCCTTAGATCAGATCACACAAAGCTACAAACAAACCAAAAAACCCCAGAAAATTCTCCAGGTTTTAATGAGAAATCCATTTGTACAGGTTAGCTAGAAATAGAAATTGTGTTAACATCAGTTAATGGGCAATCATGGCATTTTAAAGCGTTCATTTGCAGATTGTTCCATACATAATGACAAGACAGGAAATAATTATCCAAGGCCTTAATCCTAACCCTTCATAAATTGGGATTCTCCCTCTGCTACAATGTCTCACCCAGTCCCACAAGACGCCAGTTGTGGCAGGAAAATTTCCTATTCATGATGGATTGATTCCACAGTATGAATATCTTAAAATTAGACAACAAAAAAGGGAAAGAATCAGCCAAACCTGGGTGAGATCTTCCAAACTAGAGCAGCAGAAACATCAGCCTTCATGCTTCATTTATTATGAGAATGGAAAAATTCTCACTGAAAGGTGGACTGCAATTCATAAATGCAATTTAATTTAGCTTTTCCTCAAAGTAGTGGGCATTAAAAAAAATCAAGAAAACAAAACAAAAAAGAAAGCCTGAATTAGAGCATTTTTTGTCACACAAAACCACGTACAGCAAAACAAATTGCATGTGTAATTGTATTTTGACCATGTTCTTATTATCTATCATAAATCTCGTGTCTGACTATAGATCTTGTACAATTACTTTCAACATTTGGCATAATTGTTTTGATCTTAACTGTTATTCATTCTGAGAGAAAAATACAGTGGATGATACCAGAAAACAAAGGGAGCATTTATGAGTAATGATGCTGCTCAACAAACCCATTGTCATTCTCCCATTTAATAACTGCAGTTAATGGTTATGTTCCGTGTGTGGCCCAAATTATGTGGCAATTCCTAATAAAATGATACAGCTGTGGTAACTCTGCAATCCCTGAAAAGCACAGCAGAGAGTCTAAATAAACAAAAAAAAGCAAAAAAAAACCCTAAACCCTGTGTGTCACCTATTTGTATCCAAATGTTACACTGGTAATATTTCAAATAGAAAAAACAAAAACAAAAAAACCCCCACTATTAAGCTTTTATATCACAACAAGTTACATCCAATTCACCTAATTTTAGCCACCAGAAAGTGGAGATTAATTCTAAAATATCAATCTATTGTACCATCAATTACCAGGAGATAATTAATTCCTTCTTAAAATGTAGAGGCTGGACTGTCCTCAGGGGAGCCCCTTCACTGACTGCAGATCACTCCCAGACAAGCTCTGGCACCAGCCAGGAACAGAAACATTACTGTGATTCTCTGTGTCATTCCACTTCCCTCTAACAAACAGCAACTTCAATCACTCAAAGAATCTGAAGTCTCAGAAAACCCTCTGAAAACCTCCAACAGGACAGAAAAAAAAAGCCCAGCAGAGCACTGCTATCCAGCACAGCACTGATTACAGGAAGTTTAAAAGAAAAACTTCTTTTTTAGATTGTTCATTCTCCAGGTACCCCTGAAGTGGATTTAAAACGTTGATATATATTCATAATAAGCATGAAACCCTTCTTAGCTCACTGCATTTCTGCACAAGAGCTCCAACTTCCTGAGCACAGTGTGTGGCCCTCCTTCTGGAATGAGCATCACCGTGCACATCAGCATTCAGTTGTGACCATTTAATTAAGTGCCCCAGGTCATTTCCAGACCAAAAGCAGTGGAAGGAAGGAGGAAGATTAATGGAGTTGTGAGTTCTCCCCTGGGGAAGGATGGGCTGGCACAGGAAAGGCTCCCTTGGGTGTTTCTGTTGAGCTCTTCACTCAGGCCATCAGCTGAGCCACCCCTGGCTCTCTGGGAATTTCTCATCAGTCCCTAACAAATATAAATATTGCACCCTTTGCAAACTTTGCATATTCCCTCTCTGTCTCCAGCAAATACCAACCACTCAGTAACATCCCAGGGCTTTCTTTTCCACCCATTAGCAACTTAAAACTGTTTTATGAGGGAGTCACTTCTAAGGTGAATCTGCAAAACACCCCATTATTCCCTTTAATTAGAGTTAGGGAGAAAGAAGCTGGAGAAATCCAGACATCAAAATGCTGCCTGTCCTGACCAGGCCTGCAAGTTTGTCAGAATGGGACAACACAAAGAGTTTGAAAAGACAAATTGCACAAAACCAGATGTGTAATATAAGATTTAGCATTGCAATAATTAGCTGTCTAGAAGCCCAAACACAATTGGTTTTTCATTTTGCTTAGAATCAAATATCAATCCAGCTGATCTATAACTCCCAGGTTGTGATTTTTACCTTGTCCAATACTGAGGCAATTTTATAACCTCAATTTTTTGTGCAGCCCTCCTTTTCTTTCAAATGTTGTTGTTAATTGTGGCTCAGGACACACAGTCAGCTCTTCTCTCCAGAACTCATCCTAGACCAGAGGATTACAGATTGTATTTTGGTAAATGTAACTTCCCCATCCTCCCCACTCAGAGCTGACAACAGTTTTATTTCTCCAGGGCTGGAAAGAGCTTCTTGATTTCTAATCCTGGTATGACTTTTATTTCTTACACTGGTCCTACAAAGCTATTTTTAACCCAAACACTCTTTATTTTGAAAAAACTTCCTTTTTACTTACTCTATTCACTATTGATGTTGCTATTATATTTTTTCTCCCCCTTAGTAACTGCTTAGAACCTTTTAAATAGTAACTTTTGTTTACTACCTGTTTCCTGGTTTTATATCCCTTATTCTGTTTTACTGCTGCTCTCCTGTGTCCTTTTTCACCCAGGTAACTGCCTTGAACACTGCAGTCTTATTTAGAGAACAATATAGGGGATAAAATGGGTTAAATATAACTATTTCCAATCTATAGAAATACAATATTGTAAGCTTTATGTAGCTTTATGCATATCAGAGCAAATATTCCAACTGCTTTAAAAAAAAAAACCACAATCAGGATTCCTGCTCCTTTTGTTGATTAAGACCCAGGAGCCCTCAGTGGCTTGGCAGGCACAAAATCAACACAACTTTGCCCAGTTTGGGGGCAGACTGAGGCTCTTCCATCTGGGTGAAATGATGGGATACCACACATGGCTTTATAGCTGCAGGATTTGCTTTGCAGCCTCCATGGATTTGTTTCATCCTGCTGCAGTTACTTGCTTAAGTATGGGTCTGCAAATAATTCTTGACTTTAGCTTTTAATTTAATTCTTTAAAAATAGCTTACTTAATAAAGTAGCAGAGATTAAACATATTGGAAAGAGCGATTTTTATGGGGAAAAGAAATGCCTCTCATTTAAGTGAGTACAAGCCAGTATGCTGCAAAAATAAATAAGAATAAAGATAGAAATACCAAGGAAGAAAAAAAAAAAAGATGTTTTGCCAGTGGTAACCAGTCTCTTAAAAAGAAAAATCACTGGGAGAGGAGCTGTACATTTATCTGCTTTCTGTTGCCATCTGTGTAAGATCTGAGGGGAAGGGGGAGCATTCCAGCACTCTCTTCCTGAACTCCCTTCCCTCTCCTCTCTTTCAATCCTTCTTTTTCAGCTGCAATCTCTAGCAAAGGTTGGTGCTCTCCCTCCCTGGTCCGGGCTCACCTGGGTGTGAGTGGTGCTGCAGAGAGGAGCTGCAGGCAGAGCAGCAGCTGGGGCAGGAGCAGGCACATCCTGGAGGGGACAGGAGCTCCACAGCTGTTAAATTGTTTTTCTCCCTACTGCAGCACTGATAAGACCTGGCTTTATCTGGATGCTCCCTGGACCAATTGTTTTTCCTCTGACTGTCCTCACAATACCTCTGCACAACTCTCAAGTCAGGTACTTAAAGTCTTAGCAACTTTCTGCTGTTTAAGACACACGAGTGGCTTTGGGGAGGCTACAAAACAAAATTAAGGGCAGAATGTAACCTTCAGTGCTTTGTTGTGTGGTTACCACGAGCTTCATGGTGCAGTGACCTTTCCTTAAATCCAAGGTTTAATTATATACAAGCCACTTACTGGCCAGGTTTACCATGTTCTGCATGGCACAGACAAACTCCTCCACCGAGCTGAAAAAATCCCCAAGCAGAGCACACATATAAATAGACCCGAATGTCTCTAATGCAGGCATCATAATTTAGCTGATGTTTCACTGCAAAACTTTGTGCCACACATGAAGACATCTTCATCCATAATGCTCAAGCCCAAGATAAAGGAAGATAAATTGTGTTTGACAATACTGAGCTTGCACACGTCTCTCTGCTCCTTTACTCAGTTTAAAAGGGATTCTTTGCACAAGCCTTGCAATTTCTTTTTCTTGGGAAGAGAGTAGAAAGCATGCAGTGAGGAGGTAATTATATGAAATAACTAGTGTGGGATTCCCACATGTAAAAGTACTCTGAAATTCAGCTCTTTATAAATCAGAATATCAGTATTTTCTCTTTCTTGTTTGGCTATTATCCAAATACATTTCCTGTCCTTCCAGTACTTCATGTGGGATAAGCTTTATTAAAGTCACTTTTGGAAGCATTTGAATTTGAACACAAAGTCTCTTAATAATAATTATCTGATACAACACATGCATACTGAATATGAATTTGATGCTACTCGATACTTCAGCTGCCTCGTTACTTTGGAAGCCATTTAAATATGATGTAAGCTTTGAAATTAATTAATCATACAGTCATGCTTAGGTAACAACATCTTATATATAAGAAGGCAAGGAAAATCTGCTCTACAAAGATTAGAGGGCTGAGAGTTAATTGTGCTCCAGTGACTGCTGTGCAACACAGCAACATCCAAACTCAGTTTAACCCTTCTTCTTACTGGTAAAACTGTGTAGAGCAGCTTGCACTCAGAAAAGGCTCCTCTGCTCTGGAAAATGAGAAATGTTACAGTCCTGGGCTGATGTTTCTAAAATAAAGCCATTATTGTTCACCTTTAACAGGAGCACTGAGGGAGTGCAGCCCTCAGTGCAGTTGGAGCTCAGCTTGGAGGCTGCAGGGTTTGAGGGAGCTTTCTTGCCTAGGCCTTTGAAACATGGCAAAAAATGGAAGCAAAAAAGGGATTTCAGGGCATCTTTCTGCTGCCAGCTGGAGGACAGGCTGGATAAGAATGTCTGTTGAGTATTTCTGATTTTCTCCTGAATATCAAGTCCCACAAGTCCATGAGAACCTTGTGTACTCACCTAAGTTTATTTCATAGACTCAGAGGATGGTTTGGGTTGGAAGGGACCTTATAAACCATCTAATTCCATTTTTTTTCTTTTTTTTTTATATTTCTCCACTTTTTGCTTGTGCTGTCAGTACATGAAAGGCCTGAAAGCTGCCTTGTTCCTGCAGGCTTTTTGACAGAGCTGTTCTCTGTAAAGCTTTTCAGAGATGGATGGATTTGAGTAAAAGCCAAAAGGCATTTAGAAGGAAATGTCCTATGGAAAGAGACTGCCCAGGCCTGGGATAATGGAAAGAGCAATGTGGTTTTGACAACTACAAGGGAAGCAAAGGGGAGAAAAATCAAAAAGAGGTGAAGTGAGTCCTTAGGCAGCTGCTTTTTGTTGTTGTTTTCCATTTTTCCTGAAAGGCTGGACTGGCAGACAGCAGTCAGAGGGCCTTGGTAGACTGGAAGTTGAAAATGAACCTCTGCTTTTTACTCAGAGCTTCTCTCCTTCCCTGTACACTGATTCCAGCTACTCAAAACCTGAAGCAAACTTCTTTGAACCTTCTGTCAAGGTCTTTCCCTCAATGCCCTGCCTCTGCCAAGTCCCTGCTCCAGTGTATCTCAAAACAAATGGTGCTTCACATTAAAATATGTCAGTCAAACCAAATGGCTTGCAGGATTATATTAAAATACCTATTGACATGAAAACTAACAAAAATTAAATAATACACCATATGAAATTCAGCAGCTCTGGACCTGAACAAACCCAGATCACTCCGGGCAACTCGCAAAATAGTTTCAAATATTTGCTAAAACAAAGTGACAAAGGCATTTAATGAAAAATTATATCTCTGTTTATCATCATTGCATTTCTTTCTTGCAAATATTTAACCTTTGCACATTCACAGACTACTCAATCCATATTTTCTACAAGTATAGTGAGAATGAAATAACATTAAGCTATATAAATTATGAAAAGCACAACCAGCACTCACCAGCAAATTGTAATTCCCTACATCCATTTTAGCTGCAGAATTAAATTTTTAAAAAATATTCATGATGCCCATTTCAAGACAGAAAAAGTGTATTTTACAGAGAAAAAAATTATTTAGCAAGAAAATGTTTGCCTTGATTGAGATACAGGATTTCATTCCCCTGACTGAAGTGCCCAGGTTAGAAAGCTGCTCACCCACTTTATACCTAATAGCAGGAGCTGAGTTTCCTCTGGAGGGTCCAGTGCAGAGCACCTAAGCTAAATTCTTATTCCGAATTGCCCTCTGGAGAAATATCTCTCTCTGTCTCTCTCTCATCATGAATTTCATTGGAGGCTTAAGAAGATTAGTTTCTGGTTTAGGCACCAAAACTCCTGGAGTTAGATGGTGCAACTCCCTCTGTATGTACCTAAACACACTGAACCACACTTCCTTTTCACCTACAAATGTGGACCTCAGGACCTGTAATGAATTTCCAGTATTCCAATTAAATTAAGCCACTATTACTTTTCCTTTTTTTTTTTTTTTTCCCCCATAAAATGACAGTCCATGTTTGGATTAAAAAGAAAAGTGAAAATGGCATTTCCCATCTTTTTAAGCTGTTATCTTCATTGCTGAGGCTGGCAAGAGTGTAGGAAGCATTTGGACTACTGAAACCCTTGCTATTTTTCCATATGGATTGCCAGGAGCAGTTACAGCACTCCTGATTCCATTTTACCATACTGACTAAACAGAATTAAGGGCATTTACCCTCTGGAAGGGATATGAAAACGAGTGCAGGCATAAATAAAGCAAACCCAGAGGAAGCACATCACCCAGCCCAGGGCACTGGGGCCAGAGCAAACACTGAGCTGAGTGGTTTTTGTGGAGGGCAGTATCACCAGCACACAGCTCTGCTCTCCTCACTCAGAGCCTGTCAGCCCCTCCTGAAATTCACTGTATTTCAGGTGCTGTCCCTGGTTGCCTTGCCACAAGTCAATGATTTGTGTCCCATTCAATTTAGCTGGTGTGACAATAGTCCAAGCTGCTCACCATGTGTCAGGGGCTGATAATTGCATTGATCCCCTGGCTTGGGCTCAGCCAGGGCCCTCTGCTGAGCACGGGGCAGCTGGGCATGGGCTCGCTAGAATTAGGAAATTTGACTCTGGCTGGTGTGATTCCAATCAGCCTTGGCAGAGTGATGCATAAAATAGGGAGTGCTAAATGTGCCAATAAGTGAATTACTTTCCAGATTATGTTTCCGGTGGAGATATTGATGAGGGGGCTTTGTGAGCTGAATGTAGCAGTCTGTTACATCCCATTTCCTACTGAACAGGTGAATGTGTTCTGATAAAATGAAGGGGGAAATGCTGTTCATCTGCAGACTTTAAAACAAAAAAAAACAAGTTTGTTTTTAAAGAGCACCATAGTTACTTCTAACAATAATTTTCACTCTTCTCTTCAATGTTCTTGTCAGGAAAGAACTCTGAGTGAACAGACCTTTTCTCATGACAACGGGCATTCAAAAACAGAGTTTATAAAACAGACTGAGAGGCAAAGCTGCTGGAAATACAGCTGGACTTCCATCATTTTGGGGTACAAGATCACTTCTAGCTGATCCTGCATCAGAGCCCAGTTACTATTTTTTAAAAAAAATCAGTTTTTGACATATTCTAGCTATCCCTGGCTAATTCCCTGAAAATCTTTATTAAAAAGCCCCAAATATCCAAACATAAAGATGTTTTCAGCAGGTGATTAAGCTGTCAGTCCCTCATTTAAGGATACTCACACTTAAGACCGCAAATTTGAACAACTTTTCATGGCTCTCATGTCTCCTTTCTTTTCTAATACCCCTTTAAGCACAACACCTCCAAATCTGGGGAAATATAGGTGCAAACTGAGGGATTCACAGCTCCATTTTCCAGCTGTCTCTGAGCACCCGCAGCTCCAAGGAACTTCTGAAAGGTGCAGATGCTCAGCACCTGTTGAGGATCTCTGCCAGGAGGATCCTGCTTGCAGCATGCCAAGAAGCCACGAGCATTTGCAGGACTTAGGGAGGTGTTTCAGTCCCTCATGCTTTACTTCCTCCAGTTTTGGACAAAACACTGTGTTCTGCATGCTAAATATTGCAAAAATCAAATTTTAGCATCAGCCTCGCTGCTGTTTAGCCAAATTTTGCCAGTTTGTTTTGCTTTGCCGAGTACAGATACGAGGAAATTGCATCAACAGATTAAACAGGGTGGTTTGGGAAGGAAAATGTTATTTAAAGTCAGCAGAAGTTCATGTTTGAAAGGAAACTATCCATAATCACCTACACTTGTAAATCATAATTCAAAGCCAAACACATGAGACCACTCCCCACCCACTAAGAAATGCATTTTAAAAGAACAATGTTTAAGATCTAATTTTTTACTGAAACAAGAAAACCCCCACATAATTACTCTGTAGGCAGAAAATTAAATGAAAAACATGTCCAAAATCACTTAGGGACATTTTAACTACTTCAGTAAAGTTTTTGCTTAATACATTTACTTTATTTTTAAAGCTCAGTCAAGGTGACTTGGGGGAAAAGCCATTGGTTCTTATATTCTGTTACTCGGTGCTGAATGTGCTGTACACTGTCATGTGTCTACACTCAAATAAGTGAGATTCCAGGACTGCAAGTATGTCAGAAGTATTAATGTGTTGAATTTGCCATTGGACAGGTATTTTCAACAAAAATTGCATAGATTAAAGTAATAAGAACTAAATGCAAATCCTGACTGTTGAAAAATCATGGTCATTAATTAAAAAGTTAAGAGCTGTGATCCTCTTCTTTGAAAAAAAAAACAAACAAAAAACAGTGGGTGTATCAGCATGGATTCATTGTCAGGAAATTACATTTCTAAGAGGAAGAAATTAGGATAACTATAAATCCTATGCTTTGTTAATTCATCAGCACAGCAGGATTAGCTTAAATAGCAATGAGTGAGCACACGTGGAATCAATGAAACTGGGTAAACAGTTTGTGTTTGCTCACCTCCAGGTGATGTGGGGAAGTTTTCAGGTGGAGTCTGATGGAACACTTACTGAAATGAGAAGAAAAAATTCAGTTTAAAGTTCCTCCAACACACAGCCATGAATCACAAATCTTACACAATTAATTGTGGTGAATCAGATGCCTGCTTTACCCATAGACTTTAGATTATATGTGGAAACGTGGACAATTCTAATGGCAAAGCACAAGATACTGATTTTTTCCTTTTTTTGGTTCACTTTTTAAGTGGTAGGCACACATGCTGTATCGTAGGATTGATTACTGGGCTGAATTCAGTAATTAAAAAATACACAAAGGTTGCATTGAAATTCAGGTACTTAAGATTCATCGAATTCAGCACTTTGCTCCTCTCACAAAGCCATTGCTGGGCAATGAGCAAACCTCAGGAAATTATAGCCAGGCTGGGCTGGGGCAAGGCTCTGCCTATTTGCCCTGCTGGGTGATTTCAGCCATGCCATCCATTCCATTATTGCAGGCTCAGGATGGATATCTGGGCTCCCAATCGACTCCCAGGGCTCTGGGCTGTTCCAGTGCCTGAGGAATCATGCCAAGGCACCCAGGGAGGGCTTCCTCTGCCTCTTGGGTGACTGCTTGGCACAAAGCCCTGTCCTGCCCAAATGGCTCCTGGAGCTGCATCCCTCAGTCAACAGCTTGGGAATGCAGCTCCCAAAATAACCAGAGTAATCTCATCCACAGCAGCAAAGGCAGCCTGCTCTGGCATCAAAGGGATGAGACAGAGACATCCTTAATCTATCAGACAAAGAGGAGGAACAGGATCAAGAAACCCCCATGTTCCATCTCTACTGGTTTTTCTTTGTCTTCATCCACATCATTTGACCTTGGTGCATTAATTTTCTCAACTATTACTCTATTACTGTTCTATTCATTGGGCACAATTTATGGCTTCAGCTGCTCTCAATTAAAAAAAAAATCACTGCTGAAACTTCTATTATGAGAGGAAAGGGAAAAAAATGTAATGTGGGATGCATAAGCTGATAAAAAGGCAGGCTGTGAGATGCAGGGCTTTGCAGAGCTTGTCCTAGAGCAACCACTTCTGCTTCCAAAGAGCAAATAAATCCAAATTTTTGGAATTTGTAATTGCCAAAATTCTGTTCCACACATGAACAGCAGCCTGGCTCCATCAGGTTGTCTGTCTAAATTAAAAAAAAATATATAAATTCTGCCTTTAAAGGCTTGAAAAGGACTTTGATAGTGTGTGCATGCAGAAAACCTTTGATCTTTACAAAGAAATGATGGTAGCTACTATTGTAAAGCATTTTTTGTATATGGAATTCAGAATATTCCAGTTTTAGAGTCTAAAACATAAAATATGTACATTTTCTCCAAGGAAGAAGAGAGTTATCCATGAGTAATCTCAAGCACTAAGACTCTCTCTGTCCTAGTAACAAAGCTGGTTCAGAATTTTTGTCTGGCCACTAAAAATATGC
>JAYDZK010000233.1:3792667-3824398 GCA_034509185.1 Euphonia xanthogaster
TAACTAAATGTCTCCATTATTACTTCAGAAGAGAAATCTGTACACAGAACAGCTTCAAGTCACTGACCTGAACACACCCATGTGCAGAAATTTATGAAGGAATGCACTGTCTATAATGAAAAATATTCATTAAAAAAAAAAATAAAAAAGGTCCCAGAAGCTCCAAAAGAGTACTTCACTGAAAATAACAAGAAACTGTAAAAAGCCCATAAATTTAGAAAAATATCTGATACTATCAGTGAAAGGTGCTCCCCAGCAAAGCACAATGAACAGGACAGACCACAGGGCCCTTGTGCTGGGTCTGCACCATCTCCTCTGATGCTCTTGGTTACCAATCTAGAAAATATTTCCAATTTCAGAGCTCCCTGCCAGATCTTCCTCCACTGCAAATGCCACCTTCCTTCAGCCTGGCTGCCCTCCCTAGACAACATTTGGTGTGTCAGTTTTAATGACTGGGTGCAGTTTTCAGGTCTCTCACAGTGCTGCAGCTGGGACAGCACACAGGTCATTCCATGGTATTCCATGGGAATGCACCAGATAGAATGAATATGAGAGATCTCACCAGGAACTTCTCTCTTCGTGCTGCTCTCAGCTCTCACTGCTGGGCTGGAAAGGATGGCTGAGAACAGTGGGAATTGCTCCTCACTTCACTGCACCAAGAATGAGACCAAGATGTTGCTTGGGTTTTTTTGGGTTTTTTTTTCTGTGAACACTCTTGAGTTTTGGCTGCATTCTTACAACTGTATTTAATATCTGTTATCAACAACTTTTTAGGTATTGAGAAAAATACGGTGTTTTTAAAAGCCTTCATTCCTAGTCAGAAATTGGCCTTATAAGAATTCAAGCTGAACTTCTACCAGTCTTTGTTCATGCTTCACTCAGAGAGTAATTTGGATTCTGAGTTACAGGGAGACAGGAATTACCGTGACCCTCTGGTTCATATTATTTTTTTGAGGATTGAGCTGTGATGAGCTGGGGAGCTTGTGCATAATTTATGAGCTCCAGCTCCAAGATGAGGTCCAGATTTAATAACCATCTCCAGCCTGATGTGCCTCCTGCCCCGTCACTGCTGCTTACTGCAGGGGCTGTGGGATGGACTGCGAGGCAGCAGCCTCTCCACTCATTAAAGTCACTCAGCCAGAGCACAACTGTTCCTACCAGAGATCTGAAATCATTTCCAAGTATAAAATCCTTACTGAGCCTCCTCTTTTGAGATCTGTTTTTTTGGGGTTCTTTTCACCCTCTTCGATACTCTCCAAATCTTCCACCCCTCCCTGAAGGGGAAAGAATGGGAATGATCCCACACACCACATTTTGTGGTCAGGAAGAGCTTCAGAGTGGAGAAGACATTGAACCCACCGTGCTCAAGTTCCCAAGGGCAGGATTTGAGAGCACAGCCTTGGGAGAAGGCAGCTCCCTGTTCTCTGCATAGAAATCCCTGCTCCAACTTTGGAAAATCTTTCTCTGCATTGACAGAAGCTCAGCTGGGTTTGGATTCCACTCTGGAAACCAAGCAATAAAAATGAGGAGCTACAAGTCTGGCAGGACTCCTGTTGATCAAAATAAGCTTGAAGGATAAACATTTGGACCTATTTCCATCCAGAGTCAAGGGATAACAAGGAAGAGAGCAGAGAGCAAAGAATTATCCCAATTTTGTTTGATTGGGTCAGACCTCTTCACTTTTTATGCAATCTAAAATGGTATTTTTGTAAATAATTATAGTATTAGTATACTATTTCATATGAATATTTAGTGTACTAAATGATAACTTTATATGCTTTTTTAGTCATCGGATATTGCTGAAGAAGTGAATTTAAAATAGGAGAGGAAAAGAGTTAGCATTTGGATAGGCTGAAATGCTGACATTTCTCACTGAATGGTGGCAACTTCCCCTTAGAGAGGGTGGCCACTAGAACAGCTACTCAAAATATGCTTAAAAATGAGAATCTGGAAAGCCCCATTTACATTAAAGCACAGGCACCAAAGAAATCAGAGGAAAGTCCAGTAAGGGAAACATAACCAGCAGTCTGAGAAAATAATTGGAAAATATAAATAAATGTGGGTTTATTGTTTGTGTTCGTGTCTCTTTGAGCTTTCTTTCACTCATCTGAGCATTCACTGATTCTTGAATCACAATTAAGTTATAGCTAAATCATATTTCTTTAAGATACTCTAAAGCTGTAGGAGCAGCTCTTCAGTTTTAGTTAGTTCCCATTGAATCCAGATTACTTGGGGCATCTTTTTAATGGAAAAAAACCTCAATATTTTAAACTGCTTCATTGATGATTTCACTCAGATTAGAACACAGGAAATTCTGCAATGAAAAATAGAAAGCTAATCAGAAAAAACAGTAAGAGAAGGGAAACCAGATTGTCCTTTATCTTACACCAATTTGCGCTGTTGAAGTCAGAGAAATCTGAGCAGTGAAATGAAATGATGAATCAGACCCAGTGCCTTTCTCCATTGCAAATTTAATGTTATGGAAAATGATATTAAAGTATAATACCCCTACTTTAGGGCTTACCAGAAAATGACTCATGATAAACACAGTGCGTCTGCAGAAATGGCATTAAAAAATAAATTTAGCTTCTCTCTCAGGCTCATTCAATATTTCAGGGTATAATTTAAGTACACGTCCTTCATTGTGTTCAAAAATTCTTCCTTGGGAGTGGGAATTCAGAACTTTAATGGTAACTTAGACATTCATGCATAAAGTTATCAACGAAAGTTGAAGTTAAACTGAACATTTCTGAATACAGAAGTGAGGCAGCACAAGGAAAGGCATGTTTCTCCCTCCCAAATTGCCTTTGAGTAAGGTAATTTAAGTGACATGAAAGATAGTTTAGCTTTTAAGAACTCCATTTAAATGCCCATTCACCTTGATATCGAAAGCATTTTTATTGACTTGAACCTGTGCAAGTCCTTTCAGATAAATTACCAAATAAATTAAATAAATAAATAAGCATTAGACTTGCAAAGAATGGAACAGGGAGAACTGACCATCAGACAGAAGCTTACCTTGAACAAACCAAGTGGCAATGAGGAGAAACCCATTTTTCTCAAGAAAATACCTAAACTCTCCCAAAACCAAGACAAAATAAAACCCCAAGCCCTTTTTGGCTGAAGGCTGCAAGGTTGAGTTGGTCTTCCTGAGAGTTTGAGGATGACATGTCCTGTTTTATGGCAAGATATACTCTTTTATGAACCTCAGCTAAACGAAGTAATAAAAATTTCTGCTTTCCCAAACTATGATATCAAAGATATTACTCTGTACTTGCAGCCCTAAGAATATGTATTGCCAAGATTTAGGGAGTTCAGTGTTTTTTCTAAGCCTCTGTCATGATCTCAAAGGAAAAGACTGAGGTAAAACTATCTGGGATACCTCAACAGGAAAAAAACCCAAAACACTGAAATCAATATACATTAAATTAATGTCAGCCAAAGAGCAGGAACTATTTTCTTTCTACCATCACTAATGTCTGTTCCAGAAATATTTTGAGCTTTTTTTTCCTTTTTCTTGAAGATCAAGTTTATTAATTTGGAGAACAAAATGCTCTTCAGCACTGCACAGTCACCGATCACCTGGAACATTCAGGTAAAGTGCTGGAACAGCAGGAATGAAAATCAGCCTGTGCAAAAAGCTGCAGAGGTCACTCCACCACTGCGCCTTCCAAAGCCACTGCCCCATGCCCTGGGCTGAAGAAGCATCTGCAGCTGAAGAGAATTTCTCTGGAGGTCACAGCCCATCCCAGAGCAGGTTTTTGGGGATCTCCCCACTGACAGCACAGGCCACCAGAGCACAAGAGCCACTGCAGGTTTCCTCTTGTGTTTGACCACATCCCCAGGAGCAGGGTCTGAATGCTGCTTCCAGCCTTGCTCTTGGAGCTGTTTCCCCACATCAGCTGCACAGATTTTATAAAACAAGCCCACAGCAAGGCATTTCCATGACAACACACTGCAGAAACTAAACTCAGACGTGGAGCCAGTTCTCGTTGAAGTTCTAAAAATCTAAAAGCTTCTCTAGACTGTATTGGTCTGACCACAGCCATCAGTGGTCCAAGCTGCATTGTCAGAAATGAGTGGATTGAGCACAGGGAGTGCAGCAGCTCCAGTACTTTGCAGCTATTCTTAACATTGATGGGAATTTTGATCTCTTTTTTCTGGAGACCCAGTGCTGGCTGATCCAGCAAGCAACACCACCTGCAGCTGAGCTCTGCAGCACTGGCAGGGATCTGAACCAACAGAGCTCTTATTGCTGTTTTTCCCCAATCCATACACAATCCTTTTTGTTTCTGCAATTCCACGTGCCCTCTGCAGGGAGAGAACACACAGCTCCTGGAGTCAGGAGCAAGGCAATAAAGCATAACTCAGCCCTTTGCAGCTTTGCATGGATTCCTTTTGTGTTTCTGTCTCTTTCCAATACCGAGCTGGCTCAATGCCACACAAAGAGAGGCACGAGGAGCACGTGCTGTCACAGACCCCAGAGCAAGTGCTGGGTGATTGCAGGTGTCCCATTCTGCAGGATGAGAATGTAACAACCTCATTTCTACCATGTCCTCAGAGAAAGCCTGTTTGGCTGTATTAAACTGCTGCCTAATTAGAAAAAGTGCTGAAATGACATTTTTTTAACGTTCAAAACTGCAGTTCAGATTTTATAGAAAACCCATGGTGCTGCTCTGTGCAAACTCCCCCTTCTCCAGGGTGAAACCTTTCCTTTCTCCAAATCCTGGCACAGACACCCCAAAGAATTTGTGGTTTGGGTTTTTTATAAGACCTTTTTTAGCTGGGCAAAACTTTCCTAAGTGGTAATAACACCCCAGACAATGGAAGATGTCCCACAGCACCCAAATATTGAATTTACTGACTAACATGGCTACTAGATGGATTTATTTGATTGCAGACACCAATCAGGACACACAAAGTTATGAATTCTGGCTAAATTGTTGGATTGCTATACAAAAATAGACTGAGAGTTTAAATGATTTGTACACTTCTTACAGGAAATATCCCTTTGGTTAATTCATACACTGATCAAACAATTATTTTGTTTCAGTATAAAAATCACAGAAGCATTAATCAAAAGTATTTAGTTAATAATAAAAGAAAAGACAAAAGCCACTGGAATTATAACTTGAAGAGTGTTGTGCCAATTCTAACATGATTTTAAAGGAAGTCAAATGTTTGATGTATTTTTTAAAAAACACCTTTCTTGAGTCGAGTCAATATTAATCTCTAATTGATGAAATAAATGCTACTGCTGTTTCCCTTTGAAATGAATGGACACAAAAATGTTCAAAAGGAATCCTTTATAGACATCACATGTGGCCACATCAGAAACCTTAGGAAGTTAAACTACATCAGAGTAAAAGCATTAATAGTGGCCTGAAATAGAGACATTGATCTGTTGAAACTGAATGTAGATCAAGTATCAAAAGAAAATCATACCAACATTATTTCCTTTTTGAAAAATACAACCAATTAATAAAATGAGACTATTTTATAAAAAAAAATGGAAATCCTTTTTAGTTATAGTTCTTTAATTTTTCAATTCTCTAAATACTAAAATTGTGCTGTGAGAATATCCTGAGTACTGTTAGAAAATATTAAACAGGTCCTTATTCTAGATGGCAGCAAAAACTCATATTAACAGAAATTGAGATATAGCCAATATTTCTGGTTTTAAAGAGCCTGTTTTTTGTAAGATGCTCAGTATGAGATGAGTTGTATAACCTCACTTTGTCAAAGCTCTGGGAACTACAAGATTTCTCTAGTCAAGCCTATTCCCTATTCAGCCCCTGAAAATGCATCCAAAGAGTTTTGCTCACATTCCCTACCAGACTTGGTCGAGGAGTGGTGAAATCCCATTTCACAGTCCAGTCAGCTCTTGCTGAACTCGGAGAAGCTGCCCTTGGAGATGGTCTGGGCTCCTGAGAGCTGCCCACAGGGCTGCAGGAAGGCAGAGCACCAGAGCCCAGCAGGGCTTTGCAACCATGGGTGGCTCCATTCCGGTGGCATTGGGAGCAGTGACATCACAGAAATGCACTTTGCTGCTCTAACTACACAAATGAGGTATTCAGTTGACTGCAGAAGACATTTTGGAGGCATGAAACAGCAGAAGATTGAATTCCATCCATTTTTACTCACCATTAATCTGAATCAGGCTCTACAAATCAGGTGGTGCTTCAGCAGCAGGAATGATGGTGGATTATTTTTCCTGTTACTTAAAAAACAAACACCCAAACCTTTACCTTGATTTCTCAGCTCCTCATTTTTAGTTTTACCTCGTCCCACACAAAGCCCTGAAACCCACTTGCCATTTATGCCAGCACCTCCCTCTGATTCCAGAAGGTGATGGTACTCCTGACAGAGTACCCTGGATAATATTTCTGTTGAGGTCCTCCTAGTTGTTCTGTGCTGGCATTTTTATAATAATATCAACTATCCACTATTTTAAATGCTTTTCTTCAATGCTGCCTCTTTCACAAAGACATAAAGAGAAACCATTAAAGAAAACCATCCCAGTTGCATGCTTGCTTTCTTCTTGCTTATAATTTCACAAAGATTTCAGGAAGAGAGAGGCAAAGCTGGAGGATTCCAAAAATTCTGAAGGAATTTGACAGTGATTTTTTTCTGTGCCTATTCTAAGGTTGCCAATTTTATCTGTGCAATTGTTTGCAGCCCCTCCAGCAGCTCAGGCACTTCTCTCACACTGCTGGGGCACAGGCTGTCCTCCTCTCCAGCAGGCAAATCCTGCTGGAGCTTTCAGGATCCTCAGGCACAGCTTCTTTCCCATTCTCTTGACACCAACACATTTCACACTTTTAGAAAGTCTTCATTATAGTCTGCAAGTCCTTCCTCACACAGACAGCAAAAGGAGGACAATAATACCAGTTTTGAAAAAGCCATTTCAGTGTTTCAGAGTGGGAAGCAATTTATGGAAAACACTTTTCACTTCCTTTGCTGCCCCACATACAGAAGAGGAATAAACACGGAGGCTCTGCAGAAATGTGAATTCCTTGGGAGAATCAGACCCTTGAACACCCACCCATAAAACAACAGCAAAGTGAGTTACTGGGGATTGAAGCTGGTTTAGAGCCAGAGTAAAAATGTTCAGCCTAGATGGGCCAGAGGACCCTGATTAGAAATCCAGAGTAAACACAGGGGACTATTAGGCTGAACAGTTTTTAATGACAAACACCTTTGTTAGAACCTTGGGCTTTTTGCTTTCCTGAGGATAATGAGTCAGTCCAAACCAGTTTTCTTTCCTGGTGCACAAAGCTATTGAGTGGAATACAGAATATTCTCCAGTGAAGCAACTGGTTTCCGTGGATACTGCTAAGATTACACTTCAGCATATTTTCTCTTTCAATTCAAAGTCTAGAGGAGCTCAATTTGCCTTATTAAGGAAAAAAATGTCTTTAGTAGTCTGTCCAGAATGCAGACAAAGGAAAGCAAATGTAGCATTCTAAAGCAAGAAGTCTTATAAGAACTGCTGCCCCTTTAGTTAGAGATCATTAAAAAGGGTATTACTTACAGCAACAACTGGAAAATAAACATATAATTTAAACATTGGGAGGATGTGTGCCATTCTAATAATTATTTTGAAAGCATAATATGCATCTAAATGTTTTCCCTCAAACATTTAAAATATTTTTATGGATATCTTGCCCAAATCCAGAATGATATGCTATGTGGTAAAACTACTTTTCTGTAACAAATGAACTGTAACACACCAGAGTAGAAAATCTGTACTTGTGAGACTTTTATGTAATGCAGGATCCAAAAAAAAAAAAATTAGCTGGAGAATAATGTTTTTTTTTCTTAATATTCTGAATACAAGAAATCATGTATTTTTCCATTTGGTGACCCAGACAGATTTGTGTCCTTACTGTTGGGTTCACAGACTCCCACGTGTTTCCGTGTCTCATTATTACTCGAGAATAGAAATGTTTCTTCAGCTACAAATATAACTGATGTTAAATGACTCAGTTTCTACAGCTTCAATTACTGACTTGCCTCTCAGCCACCTCTGTTTTTATAGAAATTGTTAAACTGTAGGTCCTGGCCCTCCACATGCATTCGAGTGAGATCTTGGGGCAATTTCCTATAGATTCTTGAATCCAAACTCCACGTGCTAGAATTTTACATAGGTCCCAGAAATCCATCATTTTTAGCTGCCAGGGAGCCAGTGGCAGACAGACTTCCCCACAACGTGAAGGAATTCTTATTCCAAAGAGAAAATGCAAGTGTTGAAGACAGAAACACGTGGCCTCTCATAAGTTTACATGCTCTTAATATGGCTTTTATTGGGATGAATGGTATTGATTTACATCAAACAATCACTGCTTTGCTGCTGCCTCCCTTGCCTGTTTAAAGAACACACATTGTGTTTCTGCTCAACAAGCCTGCAGTGTCAAACACTTTTATGTTTTTATGCACTGAAGGATATTTCCTGAGTTTGCCTGCTTTTCCCATGCTGATTCCCTACAAAGACACTCCCAAACTTCCATCCAGTCTGCCAGACCTGGCCCAGCTGCTCTGACACTGCTCCTTTTTGCCTCTTTGCAGGGCATTGTTTGCTGATTAATACAGTAGACAGCTCTCTGAGGCTCCCCAGCTTCTGAGGGGCTCTCAGGGTTTTTGATCCACATTTCTTATTCCAGACAATGTCATGATAAAATTCAGCAGTGCTCAAATTTCTGTTCTTTCATTAGGGCTCCCTTATCTATATCAACATTTCATGTTCTTTCTTTCACAATGCCTACAGGTTTCCAATAGTTTTATGCATTTTTTGCCACTTCTATCTTTAATCTTGATCCCAGTTAGTTCTTCACAGTTGCCAGAGGCTTGCTTTTTTTTTTTTTTTGTTTGTTTTGTTTTTCTTTGTTTTTAACTTCAAACACAACTTTCTGTTATACTTCCTGCACTGAATACTGACAAGTTGAAAGGAAGGAATACAGGAAACACAAGGCAAGACTGCACTAATCTGCAAAACCTATTGCAGATAAGTAAGCTGCTGCTTAATTTGTATTCTGCCAGGGTGAGGCCAAACTATGAATTCTAATAAATATCTAAAATACAAAAAAATAAAAAGGACAAAAAATAGAGAACAACTGCTTGTAGGGCTTCTTAGATATTTTGTTCATATGCCTTCAAAATGCCTCTTAAAAAATTATCTTCCATGAACACATTTTGGGGAATACTTTGCAGAAGGTACTTATATTTTAAGAAAAGTTTTGTTTGTTTCAATGGGCTCTGTAACTTTGTGTATTTTTATGTGCCTACCTCACAAATATGAATATATATCACTACCATGCTTCTCTTTCTGGGAGAAAAAGCAGTCAAGAAACATATGGTGCCTATAGCTGAATATCAAAGGAGCCATGAAAAAGACCAAAATTATAACATTCTATAATACCTTACACTTTTTTTTTTACCTGAGAGGAATTTTAAAAATCCATTGCTTTTAAATTAGACTTTCTAAAATTAAAATAATTCTTCACTTACCATCCCCTAACTTGCAATCACCCATTCCATATTCACAGATCTGAGAAACATTTATTCCACTGCTTCTGGTAAAAGTGAAATATATACCTGGATTATTAACTTATTAATTTTGATGCAATTAATTTAAATTTCTACATTTCTAACTTATTTAATCATATTGCAAGTTAATATTGTTACAATTAGCACTTCCATTAAAATGCTGAGGTTTCTTCCAACTCTAAAGATTTTGGTGAAATTGTTGACAATGTATACAGGGAAGGGGTTTCTGCTTTAATGTAATATTTAGTTTACAGAATGTTAAAAAAGATTCTTTTTCTTAAGTGAAAATAGTAAGGTTACAAACTGATGAAATATCCTGTTAAATTCAAACAAATATCTGAAGACTTTTAGCCTCCTGGTATTTTTCATCTCAGATATGAAGCTTTATCATCATCACTGTGAAATTACATCCAATCTGCTACTAAGTCCTGCCTTCTGAAAATAGCAAGTTTTTTTATTTTCTTACTCCCACCAACTCCAATTTTCTGCCAATTGTTAAGAAATCTCAAGTCCCTGGTAGAACTAAGGTAGCTCATTTTACAGATTCTATATTCCCCCTGACCTCACACAGCTGAAATTACTCTCCATGCCCACAGCAAGCCAGACATTGCCCATCTTTAATTATTCACATTTTCTATGACCCTTCTGTTTGGGTCTCCACCCCAGGGCCTCTGGATTTATGTGCAGCTCCTCTGCAGTGGTTGTGCACCAGTTTTTCTGCAAGGGGCACAAGGGGATAAACCAGAACCTGCCAGGTGGGGTTCCTCAGCAGAGCATTAATCTGAGCTCTTCCCCATCCCCTGGACAGCACTTGGAATGACACTTCTAGGAACTTAATTATCTTTGAGACTCCTGTGCCTTTCTCAAATGGGGTTGCAACTGGCCAAGAAATTCAACATTTACCAAAGGGAGCAAGGGAGAGCAGGCAGAGGATGCTTCCACACCTACAGCCCTTCCTTAGGACACAGGGCTAAAATAACTGTGCAACAAATGGTTAGGAGGAAACTGGCTCATGAATGTACCAATTAAATCACAGACAAGTGATTTCTTTTTGCATTTATTGTCATAAATGCTCCTCTTTACCCTTTGCAGAATCTCATTTAACTGAATTCATTTTAAAAGAACAATTTAAATCCGAGTTTTGTTTTTGTGGAGCACTGAAGGGAAAATGTTCTCTTATCTTCAAATGTTATTAACTGGAAATAAGTGTAACCTACCCTTTGAGGTCCTTATTGCAATTTAGATAGACAATTAGATATCCGACACCAAAAAGAAAGAGAAAACTTTGTAGCAGAGATTTTTCTTGCGGTGCCCCAGGTGACTACAGCAGACTTCCTTCTGTGTTCAAATGATTAAAAAACTACAATTTCCTTCAAGCCATTTTTAGAAAGCTATTTGTAATTGCACTATAAAGTCATATAACTTTTTTCAAAATGAGCTTTTGCGATTTACATAGGATTGAGCTTTTAACAGGAAGGTGAGTTGGAGCCTCATTTGCAAGAGCTCTGCTCTTTCTTCGAGGCTGGAAACTTGCAATAGAGGAAACCAAATCCTTCCTTCACTTAACTGGATCCACAAAGAAAAATTTCAACCTTGGAGACTTTCAGTATCTTCCACACAAATACACATCACTTTAACTAATAAAAGTACAAGTGCCTGCTCTGTGACAAATCTATCCTTCAGGACAGTGCTGAAAATGAATTGCTTTATGTTGCAAATTTAATTTTTGTTTCAAGCAAACCTTTCTGGTTAGATCTTTGAAGGGGACAAAATAATAGTATCTCTGTACTTGCATCCAGATATTGTTCAGCATAAAGTCTTTACAGATGGGAAGAGTTTTAATGATTTAGTCACAGAGGACCCATGAGAAAATTGTGATTTAGCCACTGATGTTTTTGTGGCAGTTTGCATGGTGTAAATGGGAAACAGCACATAGCTTGAACAAACACTTATTTACAGGAGAAATGGTCTCCAAAATTAGAGGCATAAAGCTATATGAAGGTTAGTTCAAAAGAATCTGCAGAATCATCCACTTAGGAAGCTTGATTTAAAAGTTGTTTTGCCTTACACTTAGGAAATGTTGTTGAGAAGAAGCCAGAGTGAAGCAAAGAATAGGATAAAGAACATTGGCACTCCCTTGCCAAAAAATAGACAGGAAAAGGAAAAAACAAAAGGAAAATTGTTTAGCTTTGCCCTGATTTGTAACTGTGTTGTTGAATCATGCATTTTATTAACTGAAATGTACACCCTGTGAGCTTTACAGGAACCACTCAGAAAATGTCTCCCTTTCTCACTCACATATTTGCATCAGCCTCAGATCTTGGGGATCTGAGAGCGTATAACGTTGGTAAAATCATGTTTTCATAAGCACTGGAAATCTGCATAATTTCCTTTTGTTAAATGACTGCTCCAGCACGCAGTGTGCTGTAGGCAACTCATTGCTCACAATTGATAATTAGCTTTTGTTTAACAGCATTGATGTGTGATTTTGCAGGAGTTGTACTTGGGCAGAAGACCCTGGGATGTGTGGGATGACCCTGGAGAATGTCCTTGCTTAACTGCAGCCCCAGAAGTCCGGGTGTTAATTGGCCACAGAGAGTAATAGAAATGGATAAATGGGAGCAGTTTCCCCAGTGAACTGAGAAATTTATGTGGCAATTAAACTCAATTTAAAAGAATAAACATCAAGGGTTTTACTAAAATAGCATTGCAAAAATCTAAGCACACTAAGAAATACCTAAAGGTCAGCTTAAGCAAGAATGAGGTGTTAGCTCCACCAGGTCAACTCTGAATACCTTTTCTTCTTTTTTCTTTTGTGAAACAATACTTCTGGCATATTAAAAATCACCTCTGGGAAGGTGGAGGTGAAAAACCACCAGGCTCATCAAACAAAAGAAAATGTGGTCTTTTCAGAAATCCAAGATTTCTGGAAACTGAGAGAGGATGTGAGATTTTAAAGTAAGAAAATGAAAGGTAATCAGGAAAACTGGCTGCTTTACTCTCTTGGAGCACACACTTTACTCTGGTGTTTTCTGCTTGAGAGCTTTGACTTCCTTTTTGCCTCCTTAACCAGGATTTATCCATCACCTAAATTCCAAGCTTTCCTAGTAGGTTCCAGATTCAAACCTAAAGAACTCATTAACACACAGGAAATGCTGCCCTTACCTCACGGATCTCAGTCATTCAGTGGCACCATTTTGACACACTGGATCTCAGTTTGTCCACACAGTAACCTTATTTTCAAACTGAAGAGAGCAATAAGCAGATGCTTTTAAATTAAAATTTACTTTGTAACTTATGTGACTGCTCATTAGAAATCTGAACTCCAGGTATTGATAAACATTACTATCTCCCCAAAGATTTTTAAGTTATCTAACCTGCCCTGGTATGTAGATGCTGCAATTAACTATGTGAAAAGTCACTTTTTAACCCTTAAAAAAACAAACAAACAAAAACCACCAAACAAAAACAAACAAACAAAAAACCCCACACATTATTTGACTGACTGCTCAAAGACAAAGAGAGTCATTAATGACACTTCAAAATGTGTTAAGAACACAAACATATGGAGAGCTATAAAACAAACCAGAGCTTACTCACTTGACATAAGCCAAAGGCCCCTCTAAATGTCAGTGGAACTGCTGGCAGGTGTCAAACCAACCCTCTGATTCACTTCAAAAAGCTTCACAGGAGGGTCCTTGACATTCTCCTTTTGTTTGACCTTTGAAATCATTCGGCCTCCTTGTTTTCCTGATTCCCCACTTCCTCTTCATCTTTCTTTCCTGGTGGAGACAGTGGAATGGAAAATGCCTTCCCCGTGGGCAGGGACTTGGAGCTCCTTGGGTTTCACTGGAGTCAGCCCTGGAAGGGGATTAGAAGTGGCCAAGAGGGAAATGTTCTGGAGCACTATCGAGCCTGGCCACGAGCACATTAAAGGGCTCCTCCTCTCCTCGTGGCTCTGCTAATCCTGCCAGTCATTGTTGCTTTGTGCATAATTCCCTCACCATGACAGACTTTAAATTGCAACCCTAATGCGAGTTTGAGGAATCAACACAACTTTTAATGGCAAAATAGTTTCCTACAAAACATCAAAGAGTTCCTGGCTGATATTGTGGCAGCTGCCATTTTCCTACCAGATCACAAGCAAATGTGACTGACAGTACTTTGATTTTAAATTGTACCATCCTGTCCTTTAGAAAATTATTTTCTCACCTAACAGCAGGGCACCAGTATTTGAAACTAATCTGAATTTGATTATACAGTTTAATTCTTTATTTGTCCCTGTGCTTTACTATGTTTGCAGGAAAAGAAGAAAAAAAATTACCATGGAACCTGTATTTTTCATTCATTTACTCCAATATTCTTACAGCACCACAAATATAAATTGCAATTTCTTTTTTTTTTTTTTTAATTTACTACTTAAAACTAATAACAAACTCAAAGGGTAAATGGTTCATAATGGGAGATTTCATCTTTTTCAAAAGAAAAAAAAAACGCCAAACAACCCAAACCTCAGAACATTTAAGCTGATAAAATAGTGACCAACTTCTATTTCTTTGTAATAAATCTTCAAAAAGAAAAACATGGATTTTCAAAATGGAAGTACATATCTGTGAATAAGGACAATTTTTATCATGGCACTTTCTAACTGCAATCCTTCTCAAAAATCAGAAAACATGATGTTCCATAATCCTGACACATTAACTTCTGTTTCCAGTTTACTGATAGAATTCCTTCTCTTTCCAACTAAAGTAAATGCTGGCAAAATTAAATGTCTCAGAGGAAGACACAGACTATTTGAAACATATATCCTCAGTTTAATGGAGTTGTAAATGCTTTCATGCTACACAGTGGAAGGTCAAGTTCTTTAACATTTCCCTCCACACATAATAGAAATAAATTGCATTCTAGTTAAATCTAGAGAGTCTGAGTTCCTAGAAACTCTTGTATCTAATTTTAGGATCTTTTATTGTGTAATAGTGAAATTTTATGAACAAAAGCATTATTTAATCATTGTGCCAGATACACTTTTAGGGGAGTTCCTTGTGAGATTATAAATCTGTACATTTTTGTTCTTACCTAAGATTTTTTTCCTGGTGTGACTTCTTACAGCTAAGAACATGTAATTTAACTTTAAAGAGAGACACCAGTGAATACAGAACCATAAAACTGCATACATAATTATATTAGAAAGCAACCTTTGATGGAATTTATTATGAAGTTATTTGAAAATCTTATCTTTCTAACACAACTACTTGTGGTTTTGGGATGACAGTTTAAACTACCTAAAAAAAACCCTCAACAAACTAAACATACAAAGATAAAACTGGTAAATATTCAATAGCATAATTTCACTTTAGTTTGCTCTAAATGACAATCATAATGCATTTAAAATAGAATATTTTAGACTCCTTTTCTGCTGTAATTACTGGCTGCAGCTCTGCAGCAATTCTGAGCAGTGCCACAAAACTTCTTCCTGCTACCAAAACAATTCCCATTGCACAGGAGCAGATATTTCCACAAGTGCAGAAATGGATGAATTCTCTCAACTACCTTCAACTTTTAAGGTATTCCATTAATTACTTGGCAAATTATTACAGTACTATCATAATTATTGACCAATTATGGCAGGTGCATAGCTACTATCCCTTAAACTGGGTGGATTTTAAAACTAAAAACAAGAAAAAAGGTGAAAGCTGTGATGAAGGAGCACACAGTCCTTCACTTAGCAGGGGATCTGCATTTTTTGCTTAATTAAGAGGATTGTTTAAATGAAAAGCAAGGCTGATGCTGTCAGAAAGCCTTACCCAACGCCCAGGTATTGTTCTAGGTGTGTCTACCACTTGGGGCCAAGCAGATCCAAAAGAAATCAAGTTGCTGCTATCAGAGGCATAAAAACCTGGGGTTTTTTTCCCAAGGAAGTTCAACAAAGAGCAGCATTTCAGGGAGATGAGTTTGGGACTCTTGTCAGCAGCTGATTCAGAGCTTTGTGTCCATGGAGCAGTCAGCAAATTTTCCATAATAGGGTTCAACACCTCCTCCTGTTACAGGCAAAGCCAGTCTTCCATGGATGCATTCAAATTCCTGAGCTATCCACGTGTTCTCTTGAGCTGTTTAATATGTGCATTTCAGATGCCAAAAAAGCTCAGCTCAAAAGGGAAAGTTTGAGACTTACCAGCCTTGGATGAAGAGGAGTGAGCAATTCAAACTCATGGAAGTCTCCAGTGTTAGATGACATAAAAAACTTCCAGACATTTGAGGGCTTAGTCCATGCTTCTTTTCTCTATAATTAAAATATAATCACGAGTAAAGCTCATCATGTAAACAAGTTATAAAAATGTTTTATCATGTTTACAGAAGATAAAAGCTGCAAACATTCAGCAACCACTGCAAAGAGAATGTCTGTGCTTTGGTCCAACTTTTCTAATAAATGGCTTAGCCTTATTTAGTAGTTAGTTTTAAGGAAAGGCCTAATTCTTAAAGCTAAGATAAATATCTTTAAGATATTTACAATGTTTGGGGACAAGGCGTAACAGTCAGATAAAACATTAGACATGCAGCAAACAGAGCCTTCTATCTGTGATTAGCAATCAACACCTGCAAATATGGTGGTGATCTTCACAGGAAAAACTTGCTCAGGAATGGGGAGTTCAGCTTTTAAATGGAATGCCAGACATAGCACAAGTGGAATGCCAAAACCAGCACAAGTGGTCAGCTGCTTCAAATATATAAACATAAAATATTCTAGTTTATTTCTTAAACAAGTTTAAGGAGATGATGTGATTAAAACCTAGCAGAACTGAGGTTATGGGTAAGGTGGAAACTATAAACACATTGCAGTTTAGCTGTTTGTGTGATTAATTGTGGGTAAATATAAATATTCAGTTATAAATATTATATGGAACAGAGTCCTCATAAAAACTTGTGCTCCTGTGATATAGAGCCAAACGATTTTTAACATGTGAACTTCTGAAAATCATGCCTTCTTAAATTGTGAGTAAAATACAAAGAGACAAAACACTGCCAAGAGATCAGGGGATGGCAGTCAGGCCTTACTATGGAGGACATCAGGACTGTACTGAAAAGAAAGAAAGAAGAAAAGAGAATTTTCCTTAAAAGACTTGCAGCATTTTATTAAAGCAAGTGGAAATGATCATTGTGCATAGCATTAAGAGGTCCATCTGGGAAAAGCAATCCCATTTAGCAAAAGCAGAGAGGCTGCAGAAAAAAGGAAGAGGAGATTGGGTGTGAAATCCAAGTCCCTTTGAAGTCAATGGGAATTTTGCCATTGATTTCACTGGGTCAGGATTTCACTCAAGGTGGATGCAGACTCTGCTCTGTGAGATCCATATTGAACTGAGGCTTCTGATTTCAAAAGCCATATTAAAGTCACTCCCATGTCAAACTAAGAAAGCATTTTCCCCCATTAAAAAATAATGAAGTTTATGGAATAAACTTCATTATTTTTAATGGGGAAAAATTAAAAGATTACTGTCAAAACCTTGCTGTTAATACAATTAAAGGTGGACAGAAAGGAGGAATTCATATTTTAACATTTGCCTCCTGTGTCTATTTTGTTTTTTCCCTTTTAGTTTTTCTCACTGAACACTTTTATGCCTCCCTGCTTCACTCTTTACTCTCTCTTCAATGCTTCACTGAAAATTCCAGTGGCAAAACTGACAAATCCCAGTGACCAACTGACAAAAACCTACTCCCATTTTTTATACAATCCAGTCACTTAAACTGCACTGTTCAAGTTCTGGGAAAAAGTTTGTTGCACACAGTTTTAAATATATTTATATTTATATACATTTTTCAGTAAGGAAAAAAAAATACAAAACCACACTCTGATGCTTATTTTGTTATTAGAAAGCAAATTCAGATTTATGAGGAGCACATCAAAATGCCAGCTTTGAGTGATGTGACATTTGATGTAAATGAGCAATATTGCAGTGCTGTTTTTACTATTGTGGAAAAGCAATAATAAGTATAATTCATCAATATTATAATAAATAATACTCTTTATAAAGGGGTTCTTTCTCATGAAGAGCATTCAAAAGTTACAATGAGATTTTAGACAGGCTATCTTTACTCATGGGAAGATGCATTTTCCTTTGCCAAAATTGCACACACCATAACAGCTAATAACTTTCAGAGAAACCATGTCCAATTAAAAGAGAGAGCAAAAGAAAGAAAAATAAAATTTTCTGTGCTATACAAAAATGAGCCTTCTTTCTAATTAAAATTGCTTCTTGAATCTAATGTTAAAAATGTGTGTTCATTCCACACACGTGTTTAATGGAATCAGTGGGGCTGTTCAATCAGATGCTGGAGATTTCAGTTGGAAATATGAATATCAGGCTGGGAAAGCACTCAGATATTCCTTACCTGCTCCTTTCCCATGGTTTGGTAAATGTATTTTTAATGCAATTACATCAGTTTGCATCTCTCTGCTGCCCTTCATGAAGGGAATCCCACAAAGGGGCAGCCCCCACCTCCTTCCCTGCTGTGCCAAAAGAACAATTAACTTGTGGCCATCATCATGTGAATGATCCCTGCCTAAAGCTGCAGATCTGTGTCTAACATACCTGTGGGTAATTTAAAAATATGCTTGTTTACAGAATGCAGCAGCTCAGAAAACTGTTGCACATGCAGCTGAAAAATTCAGAATTTAATATTCTCAAAGCTCTAGAGAAATATTCCTTCTAAACACTTTCTTATCTGCAGAGGAGGACTGGATTCCTGAACTGAAAAAGTTATCCTTTTGCTTTTAATGCTAACAGTGGCAAACATCTACTAAGTCTCATTGAAAATAAAGGGAAATCTGGCTAGTTTTGAATGTAAGGGATTGAAAAAATTGGCTTTTTTTGGACAAAATTTCCCTTCCTTTTGATGAATCTATAAGAACTTGCCTTGCTAATAAAGAAGTACATCTCTTTGAACATTTCATCCTTTTACTAAACAAGAATTTTTCAGTGTAAAACATACTCCATTTTCTTTCAATACGAAGTGAATGTTCTAAAGTTTTTTTTCTTTTCAAAGCTGTTTTCTTTCAAGTGTCCTTGTGGAAGAGATGGCTCTCTCTAAACACTTCCAGAGGCATTTGTCACTCATTCAGCCTTTAGCCATGTTCAGCTTCGTGCTGCACATCAGAATATTCCAATCCTCTGCCCAAATTCAAAAAACACTGCATGCAATGGCAGCTAAGGCAAGGCACTTTCTACTAGAGCTTGCACTGAAGTTTAGGGTCTAAAATACTTTTTCAGAGAGTCTTTTAAGACTGGAATTATGTATAATAGATCATTGTCTTCAAGCTGCTGAAGTCATTTACAAACTAAAATTTATTTTTCTTAGACCTATGAATTTTAGGGTTTAGCATGTTATTAAGAATCAAATTATTAAACTCTTTTGTATCATTCAATTAAAAAAATAGTAAGTTTTGTTTGTGTGGCTTGAGTTTTCTCTCAAATCAGGTTCTCAACTTTTGTTCAGTGAGAGAGATTTTTTTTGAAGGATAATTGAATGCTGCTAATAAGAAATAATAATGTATAGAATATAAGAAATGTATATAATGTAAGAAATAATTATCTATCAATACTGAGACCCTGATGGTCACATTTATTGTGTCTAACCATAAGAATCACAGTTTTCCATAGGCAGCTTCTTGAGGTTTTTCTCAGATTCTTTAGTCCCTTGTCTTGACTGTTTGGAGTCTTGGATTTTTTCTAAAGGCTGGAAATAGTCCTGGGGTGGAGCAGGAGGGATGGGAAGAATGGTGGTGCTTTATCCAGGATCTCTAACCAGCAGTTTATCTCTCCTGTCTCAGGGGAATGTGCCTCAACATGAGGCTCCAAGCACACTCTTATTTCACCAGAGCTTCAGGACTCAACCTCATTTTTTTTGCTGAGAAATCAAGGCAAAATTTGTTGGCATTCTGGGTTCTAGAATTACTTTAAGCATAAGCTTAAATACACAATAAAGTTAATTTATTGCCTGAACAACTGTAATTTACAAATGCTTTAGTGATAGCAACCACTGGGGAGAGAGAGAAAAAAAAAACCTGTTAAAGCTTCTGAGAGTGTTGTCACATCAGCATTAAAGCAAAGAAGAAATTTAGGCTAGAAACAAGAAACTGGTTTATAACTCCCAAAGGGGTGAGATGCTGAAGCAGCCTTCTGGTGGGAGAGGGTGAGAAGGAGCAGAGAAGGAATCAAAGGACACATCCACTCTAAAATAAACTTCAAATTCAAAGAACCAGCAGAGGCAGGCCTTTCTGGGCCTGTTTTACCAAAATGCTTAAAGGGATTGCTCAAACCTCAGACCTACTGAGGTGGGCACTGAGAGTCTGGAGAGCTGAGCACCACTGAGGAAAGGCACAGGACTGACTCTGCAGATGAGGCCAGGCTTACCTGTGTGGAGTTAACAGGAAAACTTCTCAGCTGGCCAGGAAATGAAACAAGCCCCAGGTTGTACAGCAAATTCAATGAAAAGCACAGGAACATTCTGTCTCCACAGAAAGGCTGGAAGTGCCCAGGCTGGAAAGAAAAACGAGCCTCATGAAGGTAAGCCCTGTACCAATTCATCAGGTGCTTTGGGTGCCTGCTGTATCTTCCATTTGGTGCTGCTCTAGCTCTGAGCATTCAGCCTTTCTACAAACCTCCTAAGCAGCAAGGGGTGAATGGTGCAGCAAGGGGTGAATGATGCAGCAAGGTGTGAATGATGCAGCAAGGGGTGAGTGATGCAGCAAGGGGTGAGTGATGCAGCAAGGGGTGAGTGATGCAGCAAGGTGTGAATGATGCAGCAGGGTGTGAATGATGCAGCAAGGTGTGAATGATGCAGCAAGGGGTGAGTGATGCAGCAGGGTCTGAATGATGCAGCAAGGTGTGAATGATGCAGCAAGGTGTGAGTGATGCAGCAAGGGGTGAGTGATGCAGCAAGGGGTGAGTGATGCAGCAGGGTGTGAATGATGCAGCAAGGTGTGAGTGATGCAGCAAGGGGTGAGTGATGCAGCAAGGGGTGAGTGATGCAGCATTGGTGCTTTAACAACATTGCTCTGGTTTTAACCATTCCAAAGCCTTTTGTGGGATATTTGACTACAAATGCAGTCTGCTCAGCCTGCCTCAAATATGCCAAAAATTAAATTTCTAGTGAAACTATGGAAAACTGATTTCTGTTATTGCTGCCACAGACAAAGGGAAATTAAAAAAAGAAAATAAAAGACTGATAGGCTAACTAATACAAAGCATATGCAAGGAATATAATGGAGAAATTAATGTAATCACAAAATAATTTATTCCCCACTAGAAAAATAATAACAACTATTAAGAATTATCTCATTACAAACCACCAAAGGTCACAGTTAATTGTCCCAAATTATCATTTGCCTTAATTGCAATGTAAAAGAAAATACTCCTCCAAAACCTAAACGTGTGGGTGGAGCTTTCCATGCAGAAGAAGAGCAGGCTGGGGCTCCACCTCCCAAAGAAGAGATGCTCACTGGCTGCACCCAGAGCAGGGTGTCTGAGCAGGGCTGTCCCCTCCACGTGTCTGACACCAGCTCCATGGGAGCAGAGCAGATCCTGAGCACCACGGGGCTCAGCTCCAGCCAGGCCTGTTGGGCTTGCAGGGATGGCTGATTTAGGCAGCAGGTTGCCATGGTAACCCCCCATTTCCATAGCAAATAGCTGCAGGAGCTAATGTGACTCAATACCAGCATTCACTGCCAGGGGAAGGCTTCAGCTTATGAGCAAAGACAGAACTCCTGTGTGGAGCCTTTGGAGTTGCCCGACCCATCTTCCCCACTCCAGGGTCCTCTCTCTGCAGTTTGTGCCTTGTGTGGGCTCCCTGCTCACTTGGTCACTCAAAACCCAGACTGCACACATGCAATGGTATTTTCTTTTTTTAATGTGAACTTAACCTGCTGCAAAGTTAAAGCTAAACTTTGAGCTGCTGAGCTGTTTGGGTTGAAGGACTTGGAAGATCACCTTGTTCCCATCCCCTGCCATGGGCAGGGACACCTTCCACTGTCCCAGCCCCAATGTCCAGCCTGGCCTTGGGCACTGCCAGGGATCCAGGGCCTGCCCACCCTCCCAGCCAGGAATTCCCTCCCAAGCTCTAATTAAACCTTTCTCTCAGTTCACCCTTGTCCAAAGTCCCTCCCTCAAAGTCCTCTTGTGGACCCTTTAAGTGCTGGAAGGGGGCCTAAGGTCTCCCTGGAGCCCTCTCTTCTCCAGGCTGAACCAACTCAGTCTTCCTCCCATGGCAAGAAAAAACCCAACAACTTCTTGCACGGAGCTTAAAACCAAAATTAAGTTTCTTGTGCAGGAGCCTTGGGTCTGCTTCTGTCCTTAATTACTTAATTCAGCCTGACATTGCAACTTCAGAGCCTGACTTCTGGGAGCATTTCAGACATTTAACTGAGCTAAGGGCAAGACACAAAAACTCACAAACTCCCCAACAATATTTATTAGCATTGGGACTAGTCTTAATCAAGAGCTACTGCTAATATGCATTAATTCCACATCCATGCTTTTGCAATCTTACATGCACCTACACACACATTTCTAAAAGCAAATTTCAGTGTATGAAGGAACTATTGGAGCAGGGATAATCAGTTTTGCAAATACACAAGAAAGGATCAAAGATCAGATGGAAGTTCCTCAGAAAAAAAGCCCAGGCAGTGTTTGAGAGTGGGCAAAGCACGAGTCAATGTCATGACATTGGTGAAGGCAAATATCACACTGGGATCTACAAACAGGAGTTCAGAGTTGCAAGATATATGAAGTGATCCCTGTTTGCACAGCATGCAGAGAATTTCTGCTAAAATCAGAGTTTTAGACGTTGTGTTCCCAGACATATGTGGAGGAAAGCGATGGGAGGGATGGGAGGTCAAGAGAAGCCTGTACTAGGAAAGACAGAGTTAAGCACTCTTTGGTTGGGGGGAAATTCTGAGTTTTTGTGAGTTTAAGAGGCCCTTGTAAAGAGGAAGGGTATCATGGTTCTCTCTGAGAAGAGAAATGTCCATGGTATAACAAAAAGCACTGCGGTTATTCTAAGAGTAATTTCTAAATTACTCTTAGAATAACCTCAGTACTTTTAATCTCTTTTCTGAGATTAAAATCCTGAGGAATTTTAATCTCAGAAAAGACCAAAGGAGAACATTGCAGCTATCTCTATTTGCAATTGAAAAAAAAAAATAAAGTCAGAAATAGTTTGGTAAAATGAAATGCAAGGAAAAGAATCTGGGTTTCTGAAAAATTAGCCAGAGGCTATTTAAACATGAGATGTTTATTTTCTAACTCCAGGTAAGCAATTTCTGAAATTTAATCATCTAATTTCCAAGTCTAAAAGTTCTAAAACCTTCTGGATAAATAACAACTCTTATTTTATATCTATGTATGTATATATATACAGTATTGAAAGAATTATACTTCACTTGGAATTTCTCATATCAATTGATTCCAATTGTTAAAAAACATTCTTGAATGGGGTTGCATGTCCACACACATAAAATAAAGGGATATTTTTAAAGAAAGAGGCATCTTTTCAAGGGGCTCTGCACAAGTATTGTTATGCACAAATTGTCTTGTTATCCACAGATAACATATTGAGTTCTACATTAGACCTCTGGAAAAAGAACCTGCTCTTCTCTTCTCAACCTTCTTCTAATAAATACTTTATGTGTAGCTGGAAGGTGTGTGGGCAGGAGCCTGTCCACTGTCTGGTCTCCTGAAAGCCTGATTCAATAACTGACTCAACCAAAAAACCCTAAAGGACACTGAAAATATATGCACTATGTACTGGGAAGTGTGACACTTAATAGAATTGTGCTCTCTTTCCAGCTCTGCTGGAACAAGCGTGCCAAGATTTAGTGCTGGGAAGCAGACATGACAAAAAGCATTCTGTCTTTGAGGAGCTCTAGTGCAAGCAGAAAAGGCTGAAATAGCTGGGGCTTATTACCAACTTAATAAGATTCAGATTGTTACATGTCTTGGGAAGAAAAAAAGATTTCCAAATTGCACATTTTTTTTCCAGAATACAGGTACAATTCCTGGTATATCAATAGCCCAAGGGCGCAACATATTGAATGACTTATTAAAGATTCATGATACAAATTTATTTCCTAACAACACTGTAGGAATGTGTTGTTTTCCATTACAGGAAGCAATGCTTCTCAAAAGTGTTTACAAGTCTCAAATTGCAAAATTTAATTTTCAAATCAAATGAAGCATAATGAGCTTCATGAGCTCCTCATTCTTCACACCAGGTTTAGCTGCAAACACAACACAGCAAAACAAATTAGAAGGAGCAAAGCAGGTGTAACAAAGAACTCTGATGGAGCATCTCTCTCTTCACCAATGGCAAAAAGGAGTTGTGTAAAGAGCAGAGCATGGCCAAGCTAACAACCTCTGAGATGACAAAAAAAACGACATTAAAATTTGTTTACATCATCTCATGTAAAAGCAGCCCACTGGGACATGTGTCTACATATAACTTGTATCTAAAATATTTACAAAAAAATATTATTCTACTGCAAATATGCTCCTCTTGTAGGACAGTACCTGCTGGCAAGGGGAAACTGAAACAAGGGAAATATTTAGCATAATGAGAATAAGAAGCATCAAATAAATTACAGGTAGATAAAGTGAATAATTACTAAATTTAAGCTTTTTGAGCCCAATTTTACAAGAAGTAAAACTGATATTCTAGATCAATTTAATCTCTCTGTGGGTATCACTGATTGGAAATTCTGAAACCTGATTATTTCTATTGATCCAGGCAAAGAGAATCAAACCAGGAGCACCACTACACTTTTCAATGAACTACTGTGAAACTGCAGTTGTTAAACAAAGAAACCTGACAAACCAACCAAACTCCCAAATGTGTGTAAAAAATAGACATTACTGAAAATTTTCAGCCTTACATGTTTTTATATATTAATGACTTCATAAAATATTACAGCCCAAACTCTTAAATCAGTTTTGAATTGGTTTTCCTTTATTATTGTGCCAACAGATATTTGTTCAGAAGAAAACTCACAGAAACTTAAATCTAAATTACTCATTTTTCTAGAGTAGCTTTGCCTTGCTATTATTCTTAAAAAAGACTAAAAGACATTTAACTCAAAAATTAGGCTTCATCACAAAATAATTTAAAATATTTGGGGTCTTTTTTTGTAGAGAACATTCAAAATAGCTAAGCAACACCAGGCACAAATACAAAACCAACTTTAAAACAAGTGCCAGGATAAATCCGTGCCTCCAGGTGAGCTTCAGCCTGTTGTGCACCTGCCTGAAGAGTGGCAAAAATCGTAATAATCCCTGATTAATCAAAACTTTAATAAGCCCTGCTGATCAAGAAGGTTATTCAGAGATCTGTTTTCTGCACAGTTGAGCCACAGATGCCCAGGCAGTGACCCTGTCCCCCTCTCCTGCCTGGCACAGCTCCCCACACCACGCTCCTGTTTCCCCACATCCCCTCCCTCCAGGCAGGGCCAACCTTGCCCAATCTCTCCTTTAAACAAGAAATAAGGTGCAAATTTAGAACCAAGAACTCAACCAGATGCTGTCTGTCACAGGGCAGCCTGACAGGTTCACCCACAAACCAAGAAAATGTTTGGGGCACACCATTTACGTGGTGGAGCTGGGAATCCAACTGCACAAATAAATTGGAACTTTTTCAAAGTGTTATTAAAAAAAAAAACAACTCCCAGCCAGATAAATTTGCATAAAACTTCATAAATGTCAATAAGTGTCTTGCCTGTGACTTACCAATGTATAATTGAAGAGAAGCCCAGGAGAGGCAGGAGTTTAGTTTTCCCAGGGTACTCGTTTCCTTCTGGTTATTCTGTGACAGCTGGAGAGTGTCTTAATATTTTTCAGAAGTGAATTTAATTGCTTTAGAGAGTCAGTTTAGCATATCACTTCAGAAATACCCCAAAGCTACAAGCAAACCCATTGTTAACCAAATAGCTCCTTATTTGTGAGATTCTTAGTTTATGACCAGAGTCACCAAATTATGTTTTCAACACCTTACTGGGTGTCCCACAGGCGGCCTCCAAATCTTATCCCTGCTGGAATATTTCCAATTAAAAGTTTTATGATAAGAATCCATGATAGTCTGAGAACCGTTGATGATAGATAATGGGCTATAATCCAATGAATTTGGGAATTAGGGGAATAAAGGTTATGCTGGCAACAAGAATAATGCACTGGGTCTGAGCAGTTCTAAGGAAATAATGGCTTAAAATATGATAACTTGTAAAGTTCCTTTTCTGAAAATGGTAATGGTTCTCAGATTGAAAGTAGCTTATGTCAAATGAAACAAATAGACTTTATAATTAACAGTCATTTATCTCTGCTGAGAATACAGAAGAAAAAATAAATTTTCTGTTTAATTGTAGAAAGCTCTCTAATCCTTCAAATATCTCAACTATATATTTTCAACTACATGCAGTTCTGGCATAAATGTGTGATAGATAGATTGTATTATTAGCAGATTAGTTGTCTCAAAAGACACCCTTGTTATCTGGGGGCATTGATTTCCAAAAACACCCATAAAAATATCATTATTGTATAGCTAAGGAAAATACTGTAAGGTGGCATAAAGTAGTGACATGATATTTTTCTGCGTTTTTCTCTGGATATATAACAAAATTATAACATATATATACAATATATACTTTATATATATATGATAGATAACAAAGTGTTAAATTTAATCATCATATTGTCTCCATAATTAAAATCATATTGATGTTTTTGACACGGACAGGAAGTTTCTTTTTATCACTCTTAACATTTCCCCTCCTTTCTATCCTTTAAGTTTTAGAAAAAAAATTCCAATATGTAGCAGTTTTGTTCAGTAATAATAACCAAAAAGACAAGAAAGCTCTCCTGGTCTTATTCTAAACCTATAAATTGTGATGACTGAAATTTCCACAGTCAGTTTTTTCCCTCCAAACAAAGCATGCTTAAAGGGCACATGGACAATCCTGCTGACGCGTGCAGTGTGGTATTTAGGCACATTTATTAATTTGTATTTCTCATGAGGGAATTTAGTAACTAGCTGTGAAATCTAACTGCATTGAAATGTTGCATTTGGTAGGTACAGGCAGTCTCTTTACAGCAATTTATAGAGTGCCTCGTTCCAATAATCTCGTTTGCCTTTAACTCACACAGAGCACCCTGAAGGCTTTCAGGAGAAGGTTATCCAGATTGCATCTCTGTGAATTTGGACTGTTATGGTTCTGGGTTCTGGGTCAGCTGCACTCTGTGGGCAGACACTCTTTGCTGTGATATCAGAATTCAGCCAAAGGAGCCACCAGAACCTCGCCAGCCAAGGTCACCTTGGTGCAGCTCCACCAGTGGAAAGCAGCTGGTAAATGCAGCATGCAATGAGAATGGCACCACGATACTTTCATTTTCTTGCAGGCATGAAGGGCTCTCTGCACTGCATTTAACCCCCCTTCCACCAGGTTTCAAGTGCTGAAACAGATTAGTGATCACAAGTGCTGCAATACTTTTTAATCTGCTCTACAGAGTTATGGCACTCATTGTTTCTACAGCACAGGTGGGGAAAAATTACTGTTTCACCTCAGAGAAACAGTCTAAATTTACTATCCAAACATTACAGACAATGCACAAACCAATTTACAGGACAGTTGATGAACACTTTATTTCTAGTAGCAGTTATATTTCTTTGCAGATTGGAGCACATGGCTGATCTCTAAAGCTTAGCTCTTTTAAGAGAATTTAGGACAGTTTCAGCCACATAAGTAGGAATTAAAGAGTAAAAGTCTACTAATTCATAAACATACATTATTAGTGTAAAATCCAGGTAAGATCAGCTCATCTCTGCTGTTTCTTTGCTAAGCTTACTCTTATATTTTCTATTTCCTGATCGTTTTAGCCTCTCCTCCAACCAAAGGTCTTTCCAAAGCCATGTTTCTGCCTCCATGCCTAGTCTGTCTGATAAACAGATTGTACCTACTCTAGTTTCATCTCTGTCTCTGATATCTGTACTAATAACTCAGCAGTAAAACCATTTCTAGCCATAAATGTGTATGAGCCCCCTTCATTTGTCAGGCCTTATTGGCACTTCAGCAGCTGACATCAGAAGAAAAAAATCACAAAGCCCAGACAATCTAAATTGAACTCATAACGTGTCTTGGCAGAATCCTCAGAAGCACAGTTTAAAAAGAAAATAGCAGGAGTTACCATATTGACTAACACACTTCAGAAAAAAAAACAAAAACAAAATAAAGCCATCAAATCTAAATGGGTGAGGAGCTAAGAAATGAAATTACAGAGCCACCAGAGCTGGTTCAAAGATTATTTACACATTTGCCATTTTTTCTGAGGTGCACTATTTCAAAGCCCATTTCTCATGTAATGCTCTGAATTGCAAGTACAACATTTGCAGTCACTGACTTTTTATCATATTTTAAAGCAGTTTAATTACATCAAGAATGTGTTTTCATGACTCAGGACGGAAATCTAGAGCGCTCTATTCATGGAGAAGAGAAGAGACTCTTTCATTTCAAAGGGACCTAAAATGATCATCCAGTCCAGATGAATACATGACTATGAATTGCAATCTATAAACACCAACAACACCACAACTGCTGTTTAAAAAGGGAATTAATTTGGTCTTAGTTGAGATGGCAACAGATGAATTAAAATAATGGAGAAAACCTTCTATACCAGAACAATTGGTTGGTCACTCCTGAAGATGTTAAGCATGAGCTTGCATAGCAAACATTGGAGAGGAGTTTTCCCGTGACAGGACATGATCCTGAGTGTCCCCTGGAAAGTTTTTTTTGCACAAATTGTACCCACAATGTCTTTGATTAAATTTTAACCCTGTTTTCACTGATCTGTGCAAGTGCTGTTTCAGAGCAATGTTAAAAAGCAGTAGCACATGGGCTGAACAACAGGAGCTCTCTACAAGCTTTCTATTTAAAAACTCACAGAAGCAGTGAAAATAATTGCCAAGTTCAGCAGAGAGGGGTCACAGCTCTGTCCTCACATTCCCACACAACTGCCTGGGCCAAATGGAAGGTGATAGAGGAAATATATAAATAAACACTTCCAGATTTTTGCCATTCCTTTCAGCTCGATCCAGAAAACATGGCAATTTTTGGAAGAGGTTTCTAGATGCTGCATGACAAAGTAGATTCTAATAAAATATTATACCAGCAGAATTAAAATCTCTTATGGTTACTTTCACTGAAATGACCCCACTTTAATATCTGCACCTTAAATACAAAGTTGTTGATAGTACTTCCAAGTTTTAATGCAAGTTTATCTAAATTTAAACTTACTAATTGTAGAGGGATTTGAAAGGCACCTTGAGTTGTAATTGGAAATCCCATTAAACCACAGTGCAAAGCTATGCTCATATTTAAAGACCAAATATGTATCTAGAAGTCATCTGGAGTCTTTCTTTACTTTTGGGGTTCAAATAAACCATTTTGTAAATGCTGGACATCTATGAAGAAAAAAGAAATTACTGCATAGTTGTGAGATAACACCACTCCATGTTCTGTCATTTCATAGCTTAAGGATTATTTTTTACACCCAGAGTAATCCTGACAAATCTCATGTTTTTGTCACTACTAGCTGCCATTTGGTCACATTACAGAATGTTATTTAGTGGAAACTCTGATTGCTGAAAACTAAATTAGGGTTGGGATTGTGGAGCGGTCAGGACCAATGTCTTTTGCAGAACTAACTCTGAGATTTCACTATCACAAAACTCATAGTTCTATAGGAAAACTTTCAAAAACTGATTTTTTTTTTTAAAGCCTTCACTATAAAGCAATAGCAGAGGAATCAGGGATAAAAGATGCATTCTGCAGTGATGAGCTCTTTCCATCTTAGGGAAAAGCTCTCAGGAGGACTTTCTGGGAGGTGTGTGTGGTGATGAGATGCAGGAGCTGCAGAGCACAGCTGGAGCAGGGGCGTGAGCACAGGAGCAGCAGCACAAATTTAACTAATCCACACTTCCCCTGCTAAATGCAAAGCAGCAGTGCTTCACAGGGGGGGCTGTGCCAAAGGAAGGTTTTCCAAGTGGATATGATCAGAACCAAAGGAGAACTCCTGGCCTCAGCCACGAGCTGGAGCTGTGCAGCTGCACCTCTGCTCCTGCTCTGAGGGACTCCAAGGGCTTTGCAATTGTGTTCACTCAGGCTCTGAGAACCCGAGATGTTTGTACTTTGTGTAAACCATGCCATTCTCCATCTCCTTTTTTTTTTTTTAATAAATAAAATCTCTCCAGAAGCTGGCTATGATTGGATTCATGACTGCCCCCAGGCAGAGACGTCACTGCAGAGCTCCAGAGGTGCTTATTGAAATTGTCAGTGTCAAGGTTCTGTCCAAGGCAGAGCCGTTTTCTTGGGGAAAACAGTCTGTCTGAATATTCAGCTGATTTTATTACAGCACTTCTTTGAGGCCCTGCTCAGATCCTTTGGGGTATTTGATTTCCATGAGCATTTGAGTGACTAACTTATTGCCATGCACATCTGTGCAAAGTTAATTTCAAAGCACTATGCGCCAGTATTTGCAAAAGGAAAGTAAAATCCACACACAAAAGTGTTTGTGCTGGAAGGGCTTTACTGCTGTGGGACTTATCTGATTTACCACAAAATCCCAACCTCCAGCAGTCAATACCTACCCAGCTCCTCGTGAACTCTGCAAATCAAAATTATTTCAAAGACTGAGTTATTTAAACCGTTAATATCTGTTACAAAAATTTAAAACCTGCTCATAAAAACAACCAAAAAAAAAGACTTAAGATTTTATAGTGAATGTATTAACTACTTAGCTGCATCAGAATTCAGCTATAATTTTAGTATATACAGAGCATAGGTTTTTTTTAGAAGTCTATTGACCAGGGTTTCTTCCTGTTTACTTTTTCATGGGAACCATATAAATCCAGTGATAGCTCCAGTGCTGTTCTGCACACTCTCCATCCTTCCTTTCCTTCCATATCAGCCCCTTTAGGACCAGATTAATCTTTCTCCTCCAGAAAAGTGAAATAACAGGTGATAACTATGGAAAATACAGCCTGATTTGATTTATTGAGTGAATCACTTCTTCTCTGGGTCATTAAGTTTCTCAGTAAGAAAATTCACATTCATATGCATTTTTCTCCATTTCCAAGCAGACATCCCAGTTGTGCTGCTCATCTACTTTCAGCATAAAGGATGAATTAAAGTATTCATCTATGCAATCATTTTCTAAGGGAAGCAGTGATAGTTTTGTACAAAATCCACCTCACACTGCTGTAATCACCTTTTGACGACCCTCTCATAAAAATCACATTGAGCTGAGGAAGAAATAAAGCCTTGTCCTTCCAGGAGTTTACTATTATTTTCTGAGTTACTAAATGACATTGGGAAGAGGTTCTTGCTTATATCTTCACTTCAGAAATATATTTGGATTTTAGCAGCTGTGGAAATTGTCAGAAAATGTGCAAAGTAAAAATAAAAAAAAAATTGAGCTCAAGAGCTTGAAACAAGGTTAATTCAGGCTCCATGTTCCCACATGGAGGTGCTTTTATTTTGCTTATCACTGCATGATTTGTAGGAGAGGAAGAAAACAACACATTAAGTTCTGCTTCCTTGCTTTTCCATGATCAGAGGAAAAGATGAGTTTATTTTCTACTTTATAAAAAGGTAATAAAATAGTCATGGAAGGAATGAGCCTGGATTTGCTGTTTGGAGTGGAATCATCACACCAGATATTAAAGATATCAACACTCATTGCTCATGTACGAGGGCACGTTCGTTGCTGGTTTAGCACATAAATCAAGGGCTGGGAAAGTTCAGGGAAGATCCAGGCTCTTCTCCCTTTAAAATCAGCATGGAGAGAAATGGCAGGGAGATGCTGGCACCTGGCTTTTCCTGAGTCAGGGAGGCATGTAAAACAGAAATGTGAAAGTAACCTGGACAGCTCGTTAGGAGAATGCCTCCAGCACTCCGGTGCTGCTCTGCTCTGCAAAACCTGCACTCAGGAGCAGCAAGTGCCTCAGAAAGCAGCGTGTCAGAGGGATTATTGGGGAGGCAGGAGCCTTGCCTGGGGAGGATTGTACCCTTTTTTATTCCTTCTTACACTTCTATGTGCAGGGCTCACCGAAAAAAAAAAAAAAAAAAACAAAAACCAAAACCAAAAAACCAAACCT
>JAYDZK010000233.1:3832938-3843844 GCA_034509185.1 Euphonia xanthogaster
GGAAAGAAAACCCTCTTAAAGAAGAAAAGGATTTTTAAAAACCCACCAAAAAAAAAAAAAAAGAAAGAAAGAAAAAAACAAAAAGCTGAAACAAAAGGAACAAAGAGCTGTGCAATTCCAAGTTGATGCTGTCTCTGTTCTATGTTCAGGCCAGGTAATTGTCCAGCACACAACCTCATATCTCTGTTACCACAATTACAGATAAAAACCCTCTATAAGAAGGCATTCAATGCAGAGTTTACAGGATATCTCTATTTTCAGTGCTGACCCACCTATAAAATGTGACACCGTGTTTAGCACACCTATTATTTAACACATTATAAAATGTTTGAGAAGTGCAAATAGAATGCAGAAGATGAGCTCTCTCTGCTTTGCAGTCACCAGACAGATTTGGAAGCTTATTTTCCTTTTCTTTATTTCATCTTTGACTTTCATTGAGGGGAAGCCACTAATGGAAAAAAAAAAATATTTTCCCAGGTGCACTAATTGCAGTTTTCTGCAGCTACGAAACCTCCTGACATCTCTGTGCTTTAAAGCACAGGATCCATTGACACTCCTCAGGCTCCTGGCACCACGAGGCTTTCCTGAGCTCATGCACAACTCCAACAACTCTGTTTGCAGCAACAGCCCTCCCTAAAGTCTGGTGGAGCCCTGCCCAGGCTGCTCCCTTGGCTGGTTCTCTGGCAGAGACAGAGGAGGAGGAAAAGCACATCTGTGTTTTTTTCTTGGACAATATAGCCCTGCTCCCAGAGTTTGTTCACAGCTATAACCTGTAAAAAAGCAAGGAAAAATGCATCTGGTGTTATGAGTGTTACCTGGTTTGCAGGGATTTTGGAGCTCCTGTGTGACCCTGTCCTGTAGCTGGGCTGCACTTCAATCTCTGACACGCTTTGTTTGCCCTCTGACCCATCCAAATCCCACCCTCACCTCCAATTTTCCCTTTCACAATCTCCCTTGAGGCTCCTTAACAGCTCAGAGTACCAAAATTACTGAGCAACAAAAAAGCTTTTCTCCAGAAGCCAGCTCCTGTTTCCTGCTCTTCCAACACTGCTCAGGTCTCCACACAGGGAAGTGGGAAAACAAAATGAATTCTGGTACATGGCAGCACATGCACTGCCTACAGCTGCAATATCTGCCCGTGTCTGAAGCAGCAGCACTCTCCCAGAAGCACAGGGAGCATATCCAAGGAGACATGGCTCTCAAGTACATTCTCAAGCCATCTGGGAGCATTTTAGAGAGCACCCCAAAGCACACTGTGGCTGTGGCACCGTTTGGAGTGTAAGAGAGAAGCACATGGCTGGATCCAAAGCCAGGCCTTCTCCAGGAGGCTGCTATTGACCCCCACAGCTCTTTTGGGCATCATTTCACATTTCCAGAGCTGTCACCAGTGACTGTCAGGGACTGGTTGGGGTTGGAAGGGACCTTGGAGGTCATCCAGTCCCACCCCCTGCCATGGGCAGGGACACCTTCCCCTGGACCAGGCTGCTCAAGGACCCTCAGATGGAGCAGCTCCATGTTCACAGATAATTAGTTTGCTTCATTAACAGCCTCCCAGAGAAAGACAAATCTTTTTCTGGCTTTCTTGGAAGCAAAGCCAGCAGAGTCCACAGTGATGCTGAAGCTTTCTGCTCTCCATGTTCTGTGTACAGAAATAATGCATTTGGAGTCAAAGAAAAAAACCTCAAATAAATTACTGAGCATGCTGCTAAGACTAGAAACTTCTGTCTGAAGGAATTGCTTTCTTTTAGAAACTATGCCAAATTGATTTCTTTAAATAAAGGTTTATTTTAAAGGAGGTCCTGTTCTGTTCATTGAGAGCAAACTCTTTTGGTAACAGCCTGTCTTTTGCAGTTAATTGCTGCTTGTCTCCTTGGATATCATCATTTGCATAATTGTGATTCTTTTCAATAAAAAGGGATTATATCATCTTGGAGAAGCAAACATCATAAAATATAAATTTACATGAAATTAAAGGAATAAGTGTTCCATGGTAACAGTGCTATTAACTTGCACCAAAGAATAAAGTCTTTAATATTATAAAGTCAACGTATTTACAGAAAATCACTTAGACTATGCTGCTTCTCAAATGTCATGCAAAATTAAAACATCACATCATACTTTGAAGCAACATTACTGAAATAAATATTAATGCCAACTTTAAATGTTTGTAATCAGGACACAAGGTGCTCCCAAGGCCAGTTTTGTCTTTCTGAAATGGAAAATTTGAAACCCCTGCATGTGGAAAATAAGCAGCTTGCAATTTTAGAAATAAGAGTGAATTTTGAAGCATGCGTCAAAGGTTTTCATGCTTTCCACTAGACACATTTGCCTAACCCTAAAGAGCTGTAACATGTGCCAGTGAGACTCTGAGGTTACAGCAGAGTTGTTCCTGCCAGGGTAACTGGACCATTTATCCCTTCCTTTTTTATGTATGGATTAATTAATTGTGTTTGTTCTCATTGCCACTAAAGTTGGAATTTGCCAAGAGCCTGTGGCAGGCTAATCTAATTAAGAAAGTGCTTTGTAAGCTGAAGAACAAAACCAAATCAGTTCAAAGGTCTGACACTGACAAGTTACCAGCTTGGATTCTCTAACATTGTCAGTGTATTCTTAGAGCTATTTCACAGCATTCTGTAGCACATTTAATACTCTAAGAACTTAATTAGGCCAAACTCTGGCTTAAAAGCAGAAAAATTGCTGCTCACAACTCCCTTTCCACCTTGCACCATCCAGCTTACCACAAAGTTTCTACTTTCTGTGAGTCAGATGTGCTTTTGGTATTTCTGAGAGTTTATTTCCAGCAAATCCCAAAGACAGCTTGGACTGTCACTCATATCTGCAAGCTCAGATCAGTCAGTCTGGGAACAGAGCTGGGGAATGGAACACAGTGCTCAGCACAGCCTGGAAAAAAGAAAAAAGGTGATGGAGACACAGCACAAGCCATAATACATATTAAATAAAAACCCCCAAACACTTGGAGAATGAAGCATCTGCAGCTTCTTTGAAGGCCATAAAACTCACTGCTCCAGCTTGATAACAACACTTCTCCCTTAACCTGTTCATAGTTTTAAAAGCCTGACAGAAAAACCATCCAGCTCAATACTGCAGATGTCAGCATGGTCTGGGGGTGACCTGGCTGCAGCCTGCTCCTCAGCACATGCAGCCCTTCAGCCTGGCTCAGCAAGCAGCACAAGTTCTCCCCAGAAAAATCCTCCTGGCCACATATCAAGGAGCCTTTTTCCTTCAGGAATATTTTCTTAGCTGTTCAGAAAGATAAAATGGCAGAGCCTGTGGGGCCCACCCCCAGTGCTGTGCTTTAGTTGGTTCCCCAAATGCCAAAAGTTTTTAAGCCAGCAGATGAGAACATCCCTGCCTTCCCTCCTCTGCCACGGCTGCTGGGAGGGTTTGGGAATCCATGGATTGATGTTCACTACAAAGCAAACAATTTTGTCACAATTCAGTGTACACGCTGGAAAAGAGATCCAGAACAATAAAAATAACTGTATTTATTTTAGGCATGGATCTTGGCTGACATAGCTGGCTGGGAATAGAGACAATGCAGAAAATCAGCCCTCATGTGCTTTGTATTTGCCTTTCTCTTTGCAGCCAAATATGCTAAATGTTCATGCACAAAAATAAGCACTGAGGGGAAAAAAAAGTAACTAAATATTGGGTGGGGAGATGTTTTAACCATTCATTCAGCACAAAAAAAAAAAATTCTAGTTCCACAATAAAAAAGCACTGTAAGACTTCCTGTGCAAAGAAACCTCTGCAAAGTGCAATGTCACAAACACAAATGAGCAGCAATTCTGTAAGTGTCCTATTTTCAGTGAAGTATGACATATGGAGCATAAACACAATAAAATAATTTCTGAGACACAAACTCATCTTTGACAAGCAAAATAAGGACAAGGAAATAACAGGCACTGACACCTTGAGATAAGAAAATATTTACAAGTTTGGAAGACTTCAGATAAAAAGCAACAGATTTATGTTATTTATCAGATTGTGTTGGACCCCTGGATGCCAAGTGCATTTATAAAATAATATTATACAGTGTGTTGAAGGTGCTGGATGAAAGTTAATGGCCATGGACATTTCTTCTGCAACTATCCAACACAGCCTTGCAACCTCTGCTTTTGTGTAGAAATGGGGCAATACAGGAGATTCTGTACAAAACTTACCTGCCATAAGATGCACACTGTATGTATCCTGCAGCTTTAGAAATGAAATCTGGGGGACAAGTTCTGGTTTAATTTACTGACTTCAAAATGACTCTGTTAAAAATAGGTTCATTTTTAAAAGGCTTGGGATATTCTAAGTGCTAATGTCAGTAAATGGGATTTTCTCTTTGCAACTAGAGAGGAAAACAACCCCCATCATTGCAACCTGAAGGGGTTTGCCTAACTTAGTCTGGAGGGGAGTAGAGGGGGAATAAATAAGTGGAGGAAACTCCCAGGCAGGTGACAAACAGACCAAAACCACAACTTCATCTCCTGTCTGCAGTAACCTGGTACAGTCTGTGGCAGAGCTGGAAAAGATAAAGATACAGGAGTGTCTGCTCTGCTGCCAGAAGGGGAGGAGCAGGAATGGAATCATTCCTCCCAGAAGTGAAAGGACAGCGGGTGCTGAGCTGGAGTCCCACCTACACATGCACTTGTGCTCAGCAGGAACCTCGCTCTGAGAGCAGAGCTGACATTTGGGATTGGAACCCAGGAGGGACAATCGTGACAAAGCCACTGGCACCAGAACTCCCTGGGGGCCCAGGTGCTGCAGGCTGCTCTGGATTTTCCCCAGCAGACAGTTCTTCTGGAGAGGCTGTCTTGCTTTTGAGTACAGATGGTTGAAATTAAAATAGTTATGGCAGCTCATTAACATTTTTGGGGGGGCTGCTTTCAGTCTCTCCTTTCTTTCTGGACTCTGCCCCTTGCCAGGCAGGGATCTGTTCCTCACCAAGCCCAAAAACACCTCCCAAGAGGTCACTGCCAGGATGTGCTGTGGCATTGCTCAGTTACATCCCCCTGCCTCAGACTGGGAGCTGCAGCACAGAAAGAGCCCCTGGAAAGCACACAAACAGCTGGGATCTCCTGAAGTTCTGTGTCAAAGTCCTCGTGCAGCACAGCTTCAGCAGCTGGGGCTGCTCTGCAGGGTAACAATGCGTTGAGGTATGGTTTGGAATGATGCAGATGGAGATCACAGAGCCATAGGGCAGTCTGGCTCAGAAGGGACCTTAAAGATCCTCACCTTTCAAAGCCTGTGACATGGACAGGGACACTTCCCACTGCCCCAGGCTGCTCCAAGCCCTGTCCAGCCTGGCCTTGGGCACTGCCAGGGATCCCGGGGCAGCCACAGCTTCTCCAAGAAATCCATTCCAGGGCCTCCCCACCCTCACAGGGAATAATTTTTCCTTAATATCCAATCCAAACCTACTCTCCTTCAGCTCAGAGCCATTCCCCCTTGTCCTGACACTCCACATCCTTGTCCACAGCCCCTCTCCAGGTCTCTGTAGCCCCTTTAGGTACTGAAATGGGATCTAAGGAAGTTTTAACCTTAAAAGAACCATCTTCTTCTACTTCAAATAATTGTTTAGTGCACATTCTGCCCAAACTGGCCTCTGTCACCAATTACTGCCTGCAACCCAAACTAGAGTCAAAATGTGTGTCCCTTTGCATTTTGCTGGATGGTTTTGTGCAACACACACCATGATCAATTACCCACCAGTCATTTTCCCTGGAAGAAGAGCTGCATCATCAGTATCCAAAATGTGTTATGAGTGGGGAAACTATAAATGATTTGTTATGACACCCTGAAGAACACACAGATCATGTTTTTTCCTAAAAAAAATCCCAACAACAACAACAACAACAAAATCCCAAAACAAAAGAAAGTCTGAAATGGAAACAAATCAAACAAACAAAAATAACACAAAGAAGAACCAAACCACCACCTACAAAAAAAAAAAAAACAACCAAAAACAAAAAAAAAAAAAAAAAAAAAAAAAAAACAAACAAAAAAAAAAAAAAAAAAAAACCAAACCCTTGAACACCAGAACCAGGGTAATTTTTCTGGAATTACAAATATCCCCAGCATATCACAAAAAAAAAACAACACCAAAAAAAAACCCAAACCCTTGAACACCAGAACCAGGGTAATTTTTCTGGAATTACAAATATGCCCAGCATATCACAAAAAAAACCACCAAAAAAAACCCCAAACCCTTGAACACCACAACCAGGGTAATTTTTCTGGAATTACAAATATCCCTGGCATATCACCACTCTTTAGCCCAGATTCACAAGCTTATGCAAAGTATTACTGTACATTACACCCGATGTGTGATTTGAAGTCTGGATTAAATGGCTATTAAGAGATAAGAATCGATGTAGAGTGTTCAAATGCACAGCAAGCCCATTATTGCACACAGGCACCACGGGCTGCAAAGGAGCTCTGTCACCTTCACAGCTCCTACAAGTTAAATCTAAGTCATTGCTGCCACCAACAGGATGTTCCCCAGCACATTTTAGCTTAGCAGCTCTCCAAATTTGCCTTTCTGTACAAACACCTGTGTGCTTGTAAGGCTGGTGTGATATGAAGCTCAAAATCAGCACTGAAAAAGCTGCAAAGCAATTAATTCCATGTTTGCTGTTAAATCTGGGAAGTGCATTCCATTCCCTCCTTGCAAAAGCAGCCTGCAGAGAACAAGAGTATTGCCATAGGGTCTATTCAATTACTGTAAAAATAAACCCAGACAAAATCCCCACCCAAACAGCCCTGAGGAAGTGAAGACAGGCTGCCAAGTGGATGAAGGGGGCTCAGTCTGGAGAGTGCCACGGAGAGCAGCAACGGCACAATCCGAATTTCTGCAGGAGCACCAGAGTCTCTACAGACAACACAACTGTGATACAACCATGCCAACTGAAAAGAAGGCAAAACTTGGGCTGAGAAACTCTGCTGGTGTTGACAAGTTCATTCTTTTCATCTTCTCCTGTTTGATCTGGCCTTGCTCGGAACACTTAAAATGAGAGTGAAGTTGAGAAATTGAAGAGAAGGAACAGTGACATTTCATGTGGTAGAGAGAGAGAGAGAGAGAGGCTTCACCAGTGACACTGTCCAAGCTTTGGAGGAGGTGGCTCCAATAAAAGCTGAAAAAGAGCTAGAAAAAAAAATAAAAAATAAAAATAAAAGCCATTACAGCTGCTATGATATACTGATAAGTGTCTGGCAGATGATAGCAAAATTGCAAAATTATTGTCTGTAACAACAAAGCTTTGACAAGACTAGCAGATTCATAAACAAATCAATTCTAATCTGCTGAAAGGTCATCTCTCCATTAAGACTGAATAGGAATGAGATTAAATTACATGGTTGGCTACAGATATCTACAACAGGGCACCAAACAGGGGAGGCTGCACACAAAGGATGCAGAGTGATACTCCATGGCTTTGCTCACAAAACACTCACATGAGCCTGGCTCCCCAAGGTCTGTGAGGCCAAGTTTGAGGTACATCTGTAATGCTTAAAATGGAAAATCTGACTGAAGAAACACTGCAGTGAGAGGTAACTCTGGTCTTCTTCCACAGTAAATAGGAAGATAAAGTAAAGGAAAGATAAGTAAATCATTTCCTATAAATTAGGTCCAGCTGCTGGAACCTGCATGGGCAAGATTCAGCTGCAGTGTACCACTCTCTGCTGGTTTTCTTCCCTCTACATTTGACCTGATTAAGATCTTCCACGAATTTCTGGTTTTAAAAAGGAGACTGCTAACAAAATCTATGAGCTAGGAACAGAAGCAAGGGTTGCTCATATTCAGCTGTACTGGTGAGGAGAGAAAAGAAGCAGGGAAGAGACAGAACAGCCTTTGCCATCAGCACTCCCAAGAAAGGTTATGCCCCACCCAAAAGGATAAATTATGAAGAGAATTTGTTGGAATTTTTTAAATATATATTTTAATGTCTCCTTTAAACCTGTCATTATATACTTCAGCTTAATTAGCTTATACTGGCACCTATTGGTAGGAAATATAGTTTGCATCACCATTATCAGTTATTGCTTGTTCTTTAATCAACTGCAGAAAACCTGTTTATGGCAATTATTAGTTTGTAATCAACTGCAGAAAACCTGTTTATGGCAATTATTAGTTTGCACCCTTCCCTCTTCATTAAGAGCATGATTTTTTTATTGTTTTAATGGTGTGATGGACAGAAATCAATGACAAAACCAGACTTTGGATGGAAGCAGAGCATGCCTGAGTCTTAGCAAGCAAACCACCATTTACAGCAACTGTAAAGGAGGTAAATGATAATTATCCTTTGAACAGTACTTCACTAGAATAATAATGCTAGGGAAAAAAAAAAACTAAAACCAAATTAATAATTAATAAATAAAATAATATTTATGAACACTGTTCCTGCATGTGTCCTGTGTGGGAATTATTTTCTAGTTTTCTTGTTTCCATCCTGTTTGATTATTATCAAATTGTTCAGAAAGCTGAAAACTCAGTTCTTCAATAGCAATTTATTGAGTAGATCATGTTGGGAAGCTAAAATAATTTCAAGGCTATCTACAGCTGTCCTCTGAGTGCACATTTCTCTGTACTGGGTCTCACCTCCAAGTCTAAGTCCTGATTTGGAGACTCTCTTTTTTCCCCGTAGGGGCTCAGCAACATTTGAGATTATTAAAAATTATAGAAATTTTGAGTCCATTTGAATCTATTACTCTTCAGCTTTACAATAGCTGTTTCCTGCCATTCCCAGAGACCATTTTTTACCTCCTGGAATCCCAAATTTTGGCTGCCATAAAGGTCACTACTCAGTAATTCTGTAGTGAAAGTACAGGTTTCTGGTGCCATTTTGCAATTTCCTCTGTGGCCTCTGGCTGCTGCTTCAGAGGAGTGCTGGTGTCCCATCCATCCTTACACCTGCCAGCCCCAAAAAGCTGCCTTTATTATTAAAAAATAGCTTTAGATTTCAAGATTTAGGCATCTGAATTTTACCCTCGATAGGAAGAAGAGATTCACACAGTTACTTCTACTGTCAGTCCTGTGAATTGCTAAAATGAATAAATAAATGGGTGCAGCCCCCAGAAGTTCTGTGGAATGCATTCTGTACCTGCTGTACCTGCTGTTCTGTGGAATTCATTCTGTACCTGCTGTACCTGTTGTTCTGTGGAATGCATTCTGTACCTGCTGTTATTTCTCCTTTCCTGTTGTCCATTTTCCAGTGGGGTTGCTCAGCCAATCAAACTAATCCAATCAAATATCTTCAACACTGCAGCAATTATTGCATTTGCATCATGAACTGAGCCACTTTTCAGATGTTGGTTGCACCCATTACAGAGGAGCTGGAATAGAGACACCCAGCAAAGCCACGAAAAAAGAAAGAAAAAAAGCCTGAAATGCATGAAGTATTTTTATTGAGCAGCCCTGGCCAGCTCCAGCAATAAAATGAAGTGCAGGGAAGGACCAGAGTGCCTAGCAGACTTTGTGACCACATCTTCTTTCACTTGGAGCTCTGTAAAGATGCCCCGGGCACACATCTTTATGGCATTGTGGTTGTGATTTCATTTCACATCATAAGCTGCTATCAACACAGCCTTGTCATTGCAATTTGTCACACACAGGAGCGTGAGTTTGCTCTATCTCGCTGAAAATTTTATCTCACCCGTCACAATCACAGACTGCTCGTTTAAAGCAGGGCTCTCAGACATTATGAGAAGATGAAATCACAAAAGATAACATTAATAGACGTTGCCACCACCACAGAGAGAAATGCTGTGGCTTTTCTGGAGCTTATGAAGAGGGAGCTAACAGGGTATAACAGCCACGAACATGTGTGTGAGTGGGAAGCGAGCAGCCACTTACAGCACTCCTGAAATTCACAGGAAACTCATCCAGTGCTGCTCATGGGGAATACAAAACTTGTCTTTTTGGAGTTTTTTTGGTAATAATTTTAATATCTCCCCTTTTCTCCATTTCCTTCTCACAGGAAATCTCAGGGAGCGTGTTTTATTTTCACTTCTCAGCTCTTGAGTTTCTCACTTTTTTTTTGTTTCACCACAATTCAGATTTGCTCTGATCATTCTCTGTTGTACTCTGGACCGTACAAGTCACAAGCCTCAAGCCAAAGACATTAAACCAATGCCTCCATTGGTGTGGTTCAATGTCAGTGCTCACCCTAAACTAGAACACAGGAGGAATTCCCAGGAACAAAGACCATCTGTATTTGGGGCAGTGAAATTCCTCAGTACCCACCTGATTCTCCATTTCTGAGCAATTATCTTGGCAGGGATCTGTTGTTACCTTTTAACTGCTGCAAGAGACTGCTTCTGCACTTGGATCTCCAGCCCAGCTGATCTGTTTATTGAGTCTTGCTAATCTAAAATCAGCAATCCCATGCCTCCATTACCTGTTCCTAACTTTTTTTTGGATTCAAGTTAAAAGGACAACTTCAAAAGTGTAACTTCTATAGACCAAACATTAAGAAATTCTTTGGCATCTACTTCTCATTAGTTCCCAGTTATTATTCTGGCTGATATTGACTGAAATTTCCATCAAGAAAAAAGTTTTCCTCAAAGCATTTTAAAACAGCACCCTAAACCATGATAAACTAAAATCCTCACCTTGGGTCAGCATGTCACAAGTACCAGGGCATGGAGTTAAAGCCAGGAGACAAGGAGTTGCTGATTTCTGTGAGTGAATCTGGAAACAATCATGCCCATTGTATTGTCTTCTTTTGATTACTGTTCTACCAATAAAATTTTGTTCCTAATTCCTTTATCAAAAATCAGTCAAGAGTTATTTTCATTTGAGCAGCTTACTCTTCCAACAGTAAATTATGATTATAAATAGAAACCATCCACTTTCGTTTTCTCTGGTTCTTTTACTTTCACTGTAGATCGGAAGAGCGTC
>JAYDZK010000233.1:3843944-3868717 GCA_034509185.1 Euphonia xanthogaster
AAAAAATACTCTAAACATATTGGAAAAAAACCACAACAGCCTAAAATATTCTGGTTGTGCATTACTGGGCCTCTGTTCTACACCACACCAAATGGCAGGAGGGGCAGTGCCTCAGTTTGCTGCTGAAGCCAGCTGGCCTCACTCTGTGGTCTGAGACAAGTTTATTATGTCCAAAAAAAAACCCCAGATAGGAGTTCCCTGCTCCAAGCAAACACCCTGTGATCTCTTGAGCAGAACTCCACAATAACAAAGTGTTTTCGTTTTTTCTTGTAAATGACAGTTCAAAAGATCCACACCTATGCAGAGTTATATTAAAAAAGGAAAAAAAAAAGAAAAAAAAAAGAAAAAAACACCAAAACAAAACCCCCTGAAACCAGTTTACTACACAGGCACTTGATTTGTCACAGTCTGAAGCTTCCTATTAAAATATTCTTCACAAAGGCATCAAATTAGCACTGGAGTTTCTGAAGGTTTGGAACCTTTTTTTTTGCTGCCATGACATTTTGTGTGTTATGCAGTTGGATTTATTCAAGCTTTTGCTTTCTTTATCGTTGTTTGCACTGTAAAAACCAGATGCTTATCCAAGGATGTACAACCTTTAGCTTCCCTTGGAAAAAAGTACTTGTGTGACTCAAGAAAAACTTCTGGGGCCTGATATTGGAGTTTGCTTTCTCTACAGAAAGATGGGATTTCTGAATAAAGAACTGAAGCTTGGGCAAACCCATAAGGTTTTAGACACATTTTCCATTGTTGGATGTGAGAATACAACCTCTTCTTTTTTAAAAATGGTTCTAGAAATAGATCATGTATGGATAATTCCATCTATGTTTAAAGTAGATGTTTAGAATATGCTTGAAAAAACAATGACAGATGTATAAAATTAACATTAACCACCAAATTATTTCTGTGTATTTCTTCTCCTCCCTCTGACAAAATTGCTGGCACCCCTAGAAGTGGGAACCAAGCAGATTTTCCTAACAAGTCTCTATTGTCACAAAATTTTAGATGAGGAATGGTTTTCTTCTTCAAGGCTTGGCAAACACAAATAAGGTTTCTTGGCATGTAGAAAAATTATTTAATAAGATTAACTGTTTGGGAATTTGAGATCATAAGGATAAACAGTGGCAAGGCTGTGCTCCCAGCTACCAGAAGTTTGGATGATGAATCTCTTAAGCAGTTAAAAAGCTGAGGGGGGAAGGTACAAGTAGCAAGTTTACATGTTTGATGAGCCATGAGCAATTTGGAGATTTTTTTACAACAAATATTTTCTTTGATGACAAAACAAGATATTCCTGGGAGATTTCCCTCTACTGAACTGCAGGTCCCCTTTGTGTCCATCAAAAACCATAAAAATTCTAGCAAAAAATAATCAAATAGTAAGAAAAATACAGATATAGTGCTCATCTCCTACTGAAAAAAATTCAAGCAGAGGTCTTCATGGAGGATCTAATCTTGAGTAAGAGGAAAAGGTTATCTTATTCCAGACTTCCTTTAGATTCTGGACAAGAGGAGCCCTTGATAAAACAGTATGTAAGAAGAAAATGTGATACATATTTTAATGTGTGAAAAACACTGTAAGGTGATGCAGCTGGTAAAGAGAAAAGCTTAACAAAGGAGGGCTTAGGAAGAGTGAGTACATATTTTCACACCTTGCTGATATTTACAAAGATATAAAGTTTCAACAAAAGTGTTTGCTTTCAATAATCAAGTAAAAAGCATATTTTGACTAAAGTTTTCCATGGCTATATAAGGATGATGATGCAGGAACAATATAATTTGAATTACCAAAGATGCAAAAATAGTCTTCAGAGCTTTTTCGAGTGAAAATTTCTGTATTGGTGCAACTTCACCAAAGCTGGGCTCACACAATATTGGACACTTTATAAAAGCTTTCAATAGGGAACTGAATTATTTTCCATGAATGCATTCAGTTGGCACTCAATTGCTTGGCAAGGCAAACAGGAGATGAAAGGCTGAAGCAAAAGCTGGATTCAGAATCAACAAGATGATCATAACCAGCAATGGCTATGATGATTCACAGACATATATGAACATCTCAAATTTAACAGCCTCTCAATCTACTGAGTTACCAGATAAGATATTAATTCAGCAAATGCACTTCTATTTCTGTTGATAAACACAAGATGCCTTTTTGAAAGGAGGAATGTACTACAAATACATTTAAATAAAAGTCAAAAATATTATCACTGAACCCACATTTAACCTGAAATGTCTCAATCAAAACATTAACACTGTATATTTTCAAGACTGTGTATTTTTAAAATTTAAAATTTTTTTTTTTTTTTTGAAATTTCACTGATCTTCCAAAGTATAATGAATCTCTAAATGCAGATGGGTTACACAGACTGTTTCTGCTTCTACCTGAACTAAAATATTGACTTCTTGGTTTTATAAACTGTCTTTCTAGCTGATAAACAAACATATTTTGTTCTCTCTATGCAATTTCTTTTTTGACCTCATGAAATTTATAAACTGAAATGAAAGAGGAAGCTGCAAGAAGCAAAATATGCAACTTGCCATTTGCACAGAAAACGTAGCAGAGCTTACAGCTGACCCAGACTGCTCCAAGACTGAACAAGGAAGGTGCCACCATCTGATTACACAAATGGGAACATGTAACCACGGCAGCTTCCTCTTTTATAAACCAGTCAGGGACAGAACAGATTAAGCATCAAAAAATCTTTGTATTTCAAGCACAAGTGCAGTTCACCTGTTAATGATCACCTGCCATGCTTCACAGCCTGGTGAAGCCACCCTGGGTGAGCACTGCAGGTCACACTCCCAGCCACACCAGGAGCAGAGGGGCCCCAGCTCCCAGCAAGGCTCCTTTTGTACAGGGTGATTATCCCTTACAAAGGTGGAGAGAAAATATGGGCTCGGGGAGCAGTTAACATATGGAATGAAAGTTTGTTGGAGTGGGAGTGTGTGTTTCTCCTGCACCAGGGTGAGGATCCTGGTAATGGTGCCAGGCCTTCAGGAAGTGACAAGAACATTTTCCCTCAAGCACCAAGACAGACTTTCCAACATCTGAGGGTGCAGAGGCTCAAGACACCAGACCTGAAGGAAGAGGCTCCCAATGAAGTGCTCAGACACGTTCCCAGCAGCACCTCAACGTTCCCATGGACCATTCATGGAGCCACAGGGCTGGAAAAGAGTTTTGGGGTCATCAGGACCATCAACCCAGGGCCACAGCTAAAGCACATCCCCAGGTGCCACATTCTTCTTGAAGGCTTACAGGGGTGGTGGCTTCACTTCCCCAGGCAGCTTCTTCCAAAGCTTTACAACCCTTTCTGTGATTTTTTTTTTCCTGATATCCAATCTAAACCTCCCTTGACGTAACACGAGGCCATTTCCTCTTGTCCACTCAGTTATTACCTGGGAAAGGAGACTGAGCATCACCTGAACACACCAAACTTCATTCAGGGAGTTGGGCAGAGCCACAAGGTTCCCCCTGAGCCTCCTTTTCTCCAGGATGAGCCCTTTCCCAGCTCCCTCAGCCCTTCCCCAGCTCCCTCAGCCCCTCCTGGGGCTCCAGACTCTTCCCAGCTCCATTCCCTTCCCTGGACCTGCTCCAGCCCCTCAGTGTCCCTCTGGTCATGCTGGGCTCAAAACTCAAAAATAAACCTGATGCTGCAACTCATCCCAAACAAGGTAATGAAATAGGACTTGAAAATTTTCAGTATACTTGTCAATCTGCTGAAAAATTAAACAGTGGTAACTGTTTGTACTTTTTATTCAGAATATTCCTGTCTTTTCCTGCATTACAGGAAATGGTTTTAGCTTTTTAATGCTTTTTCTGGAATACTGATAGAGAATGACTAAAAGTAAATCAGTTAAAAACTGAATTAAATCTTTTCTTCCCAATTTATCTACTTATTAATTGCCTGCTATTAAGGACATTACAGTTTAAAAGTCTTCCCTTGTCCTAAAAATTACAGCAGTAAAATAGTTTGCAATCAATTTCAGAAACAACTCAAATTTTTGCTTTCAGATGTGATAAAACCCAAACTCATTCAAAAAGTCTTTCAACACAACTCCCACACCATCCTGGCTGACAGATAAATCCTAAAAAATGTCAGGGCAATAGGTTACCTCAATATGCTTTCAAAATCCAGAATATTAATGTTAATGAGTCAAGGTTAAATGTAAAATATTGAGCAAAATCTTGCATCCCTTACAGCCCCTCACTGGTAAATAAACCCTGCAAAATTATCCTAGAGGTTATATCCTAACTAAACAAACCAAAATGATCAAAGGTTGTGATTTTATGGTCTTAAAGTCCTTTAAAAATTGTTACCACAGCTATAGGATACAAATACTTTGTAAGTAACTGGAAATAATCCCCAATGTCAACTAAATGGATGTATTTTACTTCACTGTATCCTTATTTTAATTTCACTTAGTTGAAAATGTCATATAAGACAGACTTCAAGTGTGGACAAACAACTCTGGAGCACAGAATATTCCTTTTAAGACAGAACTTTTATAAATAATATAATTTTTCATATTTTCCAGCTAAAACTGGGGGAGGCAAAGAGAATCCTTAGGACATTGCTGACTCCAGGAGAGGAGAGGTCAAACTCTGGTCTCAAGGACTTTGAGCTGCCTGTTTCTAGCACGTGCTGTGAGAGTGCCTGTCCTTCTTCAGCTGCTGGAAATCATAAAATGCCTTTTATTCCTGGAAGTTAATTACAGTCCCGTTTACCCTCACAAACTTAAACACAATTAAATAGATAAAGTGCAGAGTTCAGGAGATGTCTCTCCTGATGAAATAAGCTTTGGCAGTCAGAAATCAAGCTAAGAGGAAAGGTTTGCACTTAAGAAAGGAAAATGTGCTATGGCAATAATCCTGTTATTTTATTATACCTCTGACAACAAGGAATATCCTCCATCTGGGTAGGTGGAGGGCTGAGATGGCCTTAAGTACTTGATAAATGCATTTTTCAATCTATAACTGCAAAGAGCACAATAATCATGTGTCATTTGGATTTTCCGTAACTTAATAAAATCCAGGAGACTTCCTTAGAAATATGTTTGTTAAGCTATGGTACTTTTATATAAATTTAGTTTAAAAAGGTCTCTACTTGAAAAGCTAAAATGTCTGAACTGTCCAAAGAGGTGTCTGGGAAAGTATTTCATTTCTTTATGAGTCTCCCTGGATGTTTCTCTTTGCAGTAATAATAGGAGAGCAAGCTAATGTCAATTGTTTTCAGCGTGCACCATCAGAAGTGGACCTGGTATCTCAGAAATGTTTAAAAATTATGTTCTCTCTAGTACAGCCTAAAAACAGAAATAAAATAGAGAAAAGCAAGCTGGAGAGCAGATGGCACTGAATAAGATTGCAGCAGAAAACCAAAATAAACCAAAATAAAGTAACATTTTAAAAACAAACCAGCACACTTCTGGAACAGGTATGCTTCCACAACAGCATTGCAATGCTTTTGGAGGTGACCAAAAGTTCCAGGCATGTAAAAAGGCACACAGATACATTTTCACAAGAAGTCAACTAAAAGCCAACTTGTGGCATCAAGAGCTCCCTGCTCCAGCCACATTTAATTAGCTTCCTTATGAGGTCTTTCAGCATAACTGCTGAACTGTTCACCTGCTGTACTTTTCAGGGAAAATGTCAACTATATAATTTCTCCTTTGTTGGGGAAAAAAAATAAAATAAATGTTCTTTTTCTGTGAAAGAGAAATCCATCTCATATTTTGAGTCAAGACTGGATCCTTATGAAAGGTACTTTGGGGTTGGTCACCTCTCAACCAAGTTTAACCTCCCAGGGATGTTTTTAATAACATTTAAAATAAATGTAGCATATAAGCCCCTATTTCCTGTAATTATAAGTCCATGGGTGTGAGGGGTAGAGTAGCCAGCTGGCAATGAGGGACAGAAGAAATGGGACACACAAGAATTCCCTTGGCCAGGAACACATTCTAACAAAAGCTGAACCCTGGTCTTTTGATTAAACATCTCTGAAGTAATTAAAAAAAAATATATAAAATACAGTCAGTACCATACTCAGACAGAAGCTGATCCTACAACAGAGACCTGTGATGGACAATACATGGAATTTCCCCCCTAACTGTAATACAGGGCCACAGCTGGGGTAAATGGCAGCACACAGAATCAGGTGGACAGAACAAGGAGAGAGATGGAGCATAACCACACTTATCACACTTTGGCCATAACCCAAGCACTCTGGGGAGACAAAAGCTGCAAATGAGACTTCTCTTACCTGATTTGAGCAGACCCAAAGGTAAGGCCTCAGCCGGTCAGGACAAGCTCAGCAAGGCTGACCCTCAGGAAACCAGCCCAGGGAAACAGCAGCTGATGACCTGAAGATCCTCCTCCCCTTAAATGGGGAGCTTATTCCACTGATTGCAATCCAAGCTGGCAATTCAAAAGACTTCAGCCAGTGATCTCAATCACCCATTTTAATGAGTGCACCTTTCTCAGCCCAAATACGTCATTGCCAGCAAGTAAACAGTGACACATAAAATACATGACTGGAAGTTCAAGTTCAGGTAAGCATCAGAAAGAGAAATTCACTGCAACTGCTTCATCTCTTCTCCAGCATCCTCCCAATGCAGCTGTACCCCAACAGGCACAAATCATTGCCAGGTGCACCTCACTAAAGTGCCTGGCAGAAACCACGAAGCTCACCACAAATACATTTTAAATACTTCAGGTGCTGTTCTAATATGTATAGGCATTCATCATTCCCTAAGACATTTACATATATACACCCTCTGCACTCTCCCCTTGCCAAACAAAGAAAACCACAGATAAACCAAGGTATCCATTATGGGTCTCTAACTGAATTTTTCCCCCTGACTTTTAATTACTTATGACTCAAGAAAGACTTTATATGTACATGAGTGCAATTTATGATATGTTGGATTTCTTGTAATCAAGACTGACTGGCCACTAAAAGCAAAATTTCTAATCCATTTTTCAGTTTTCATATAGAATCCCTTATATGCACGCTTTCTATATGACTGAATTTGCTGAATTAATGGGGGTAGCATGAATATAGTGAAATGAATCTGCAGAACTTCATGGTACCATTACTCAAACTTTGAATAGAGAGTTTAAATCAACTGAATATCATATTTTCCTGTATGTGAAATACTGCTCATGCAAACATCCATGTTAGCTATTTTATTGACAAAATAGAAGTTAATTATTGCAAGAAAAAATATCTAGTTTGGGTTTTCACCTTCAGATTAATACATTTGTGTTGAATTTGGTGTGCAATTCCTTGATTTGCACTGCCAGTTTTATATAGAGTCGTACTGTTAAGGACTGTAGGTATTTTTTAACTTCATCACTTTGTTAATTTTGAGATTTAATCATCCTTTCCATCATTTAGGACCCTTGATTGCTCCATGAATTTAATCAGAATGTTTATTAAGCGTGTCTGTGAAAAACAAGGGTTCTCATTAAGTGGATCTGGTCAAGCCTTTCCACTGACAGCTGGCACCCACCAGGTCACCAGAGGTTCTGGCCCTGTTAAAGGAAGGTGCCACAAACCAACCTGACCTTGATCCAATTCTTTATTGCTCGCTTTTTCAGGCTTCTCTGCATTTCTCTGTGGATGGCAGTGCAGAAATACCTCAGTAAGACAGCAGGATGGCCTCGTTTGGAAGATTGGAGTTGCTAACTAGGGCAGCACAGAGCTCAGCACGGCCTTAGCCAGCATCTTTTGGGCCACATCACTTCCAAAAACTGAGCTTCAAAGCGTCACCCAGGGCCTGTTGTCCCATGGAACCTTCCTTTCCACAAGAGGACAGATAGCCAATTGAACATAACCACATCATGCTGGTTTCATTATGCTGGCTCCCAAACAGATCCTCAGTGGGTGGAGGATTCAATGGGGCAGTGAAGTGCTCAACATCTCCAGCTCACCAAGTACAAATTGTATTATATCGTTCTTTGTGATACCAAAGGATTCTTCTCAACCACTTTTTGAGACTTGAAGGGCAGAAGGGTTAAAGAGCAGGAGGAAAGGTCAAGCCAGATAAGTAAAAGTCCATATTCCATAGAATTACTGTTTCACTTATCACTTTCCTTGCGATTTGACAGGCATTCTTGTGATAAGGTTATCACCTTCAAATAGATTTATAGGCTCTAGGGAATTTCTATTCAACTTACCCTTGGGATGTCTTGACATTCTGTCTCTACATTGGCATATGTGGCTCTTAAAGGTCTCAAAAAATAACGTGGAAAGACACAGGCAGCAAATATCTTTGGATTCACTGTGGATTCTGGTATCAAATATTTCACATTATTTTCAGTACGCTTATTTGCATTGCACATTGCTTTTGAATGCCTACTGCTGGTGTTCCAGGAGAGCTTTAAGGTAGTGAGTGAAAACCAGCATTTCCAACTTTAACCAACTTTGATTTGTGGCTTTTGTCACCAGCAATCTCTTCTGATGCAACATTAATTAACTTCAAGGGGTTCTTTCGTATTAATTGGACAGGTGAGCACTGAAGCAAACACAGTAATGGATCTGAATTTCTCAGATGCAGGATCAGGTGTGCACACCCTGCTGCAGTAAAGCCAGCAAGAATTTAAACAGGAAATTTTGCAAAAGCTTGTGCACCTTGCCAGAACCAAATGCAGCTGAAGCACTGCCTTGAAACTTGACATCACAAATCCGTGGATTTACTCAGCAGATGATTTCTCGAAGTATTTTCAGTCTGTGTTTGACAGAACTGTATCTTCACAGTAAGTCCTTTAAAAAGGTCCTGCCAAGTTTGCCACAAATGACATTCCCATCTCTACTGAGGAAAAGAGCATCAGATAGCACTCTATGTAAAATGCTGGAAGCAGCAAACAAATGACAGCAAGATCCAGACAGTTGCCTGTTCAGCAGCAAGACTCTGCTCTGGCTGACTTGTGGACTTGTACATTTCATTATTCTGGATTTCAATGCCTTTTTGGTTTTTTTGTAAAATCAGCCATTAGCTGTAGGTAAGGGCTAGTGTTGGTGCCTGGACAACCACCCTTAGTCTCATCTCAGATGTAAAGATTTCACTGCTGTCTGGGTGGCCCACCCCTCTCAATTCAATCCTAATTTCCATTTCCCAGTTTTCCTGGGCCAATGTACAACACCTGTGAACAAAAACCAGCAGCACGTTTGCTGCACTTTGTTGTTAAAACCATCAAATATTCATGTGGCTTCTGCAGACACCTCAACGCTATGGCAAGCGTTCAGAACACTTCCCCACAGGAAGGAGCTCACTCAACTCATTGTTTCTGCAGCTTCAGAAAGAAGATCCCTCCTTGCTCAGTGCAGGGAGAGGGGGAGAGCTGTCACTGCTCCTTTCACCCTTTTGAGACAAAAAACATTGACCGTCAGCTACTTTCTGACAATTGGCTGTTATTAAACTCCAACTTGCGAGGGCCAGCTGTGCCTAATTTGAGTCACTGGTGCAAAAATAACCAGTCAGCAGGAATCGAGGCAATTATGGGTAATTCTGCTGTAGAGCTGTCCTGCATCAGAATCCCAGGATTAACTCCAGGCAGGCACTCCAAGGTGATTGAACGAAGAGCACAAGGCCTCCGTAAAGTCGTCGGTAGCTGGAATCAGTTTTTATATGAGCTGATTCTGGAAGCCTGGAACCTGTATTTTAATTTATTTACAGGAAGATTGTCAGAATTCTTTACTGCTTGAAGATGCATAGAAGTATATAATCATATTTTCAAAGAGCTATTGGTTTTACTTTTAAATATCCAGCCCTTTTGCCCAAATGTTAGCATATAATAACCTTATAACCAAATAAATCTCTGAATGTGTTTAGCAATTTCTATACCTTTCCTTCTATATGCTCTGCTACACATCAAAATAATATATTCCATTTTCTTTTTCTTAAAAAAAAACCCAAACAAAACAGAATAGAACAAAAATCCCCTTAATTTTAAGAAAATACTTTGTTCTTCCTAGTCAAAAAACATATAACAATATTTTTCCAAGTACTGCTGTGAAGTAGTACAACACAATAAAAAAAAAATAAATATTGCATACAATAAAAAAAAATCAGAGAGTAAGAAGTATCAGTCTGAGCTTGCAGCTTTGAGTTGTGTTTCTATGTACAAAAAAAAGAAGTAGGAATAAAATTTTAAGTAACCATGCCATTTTGACAAACAGCTCTAGAAAAACTGTTACAACTTCATACTACTGCATGATGTAGTTTATTTTAAGCTTTTAATATGAAAACAGCAGAGAGGTTTGTTACATCACTTAAACAGCATCATTTGAAAAATATTGCACTAAGAAAATTATGTAAAGAACCCAGCATGGAGTTTACATTTCACAGAGTCCTGTCATAAATAGCAGCATTAGGCAGAACTAAATAAAATATCTGTAGCTTTGTTTCTAAGGATGGCACTTTACCTTCCACCCTTCTGACCCTGTTGTGTCACTGTAACAGAGAAAAAAAATCATAGAGAAAATTAATGGTATCTTTACGTGAGGATTACTACAAATGCTAGTTTTTCAGCTTCTTAGGATATATGTGACACACAAAAATATCAGGTACACTGACACTATTTCCTGAAGTCAGCTTCTGCTGAAATAAAGCATAGGCTCCCCACCTCTAACAAGGTATAATTTAGGACATCAAGCCTCTACTCAAGCTAATAAGTAGATCCATGTCCTTTCAATTATTTATTCCTCTGGCAGACAATCCCATTAACCCCCTCCTGTGCAATAATTTGTTCTGCCACATGCTAGAAAAATTATTTTCCAGCTGCTCAGCAATGCTGCTAGGGTAAATGGAAAGTTTTTCCTGGCAGACAGCTGATACTCAACAGAGAGGTGAGCAGTGACATCTGATACATGGAGGGGGATGGAGGAGTAAATAGCATAAGACAAATTTAAGTCCTTCCAGTTTGTGGACTGACAGCAATAGGATACGCAAAAATACTGATAAATTATTCACTCACCTCAAGAAATACCTGAAAGCTGTTCCTGCAGGGCAGGTGGGACCCAAGCGCCAGGCAAACACCAACAACCTGTTGCACAGAAGCTAACTTAGCAGGATAAACAGAAAGAAACAGCACAGACATGTTGGGATTCACCCACCACACTGCTTGTGGGATTACAAGGATGAGATGTGCAAAGTAGCAAAGAGCTCTTCACTCACCTTGGGTAAACAAGGAACAATTTCCTTCCCTGCACCCTGCAAGGGGCTGCCTGGTGAGTTGGTGCTGGCAAATGTGTAAGGACAGCAGCCTCTGATGCCAAACCTCTTTGTGTAGGAGGCTGCACACCCCGTGAGGATTTACACAAGGTTGTACAGCTACACCAGCTGGTATCCCCTCAACAGGCCCAAGTTTTGACTGGGTATCCAGTGGCACACAATCCTAGACAGGGAGTGGTGACAGCAGAAATGTCCCCAGAAGGCTGTAAAGGAGCAGTTGTGCAGGTAGGACAGCTCAGGATGTGTACAGATGTCCTGCTCCTGAGTTAGAACAGGTCAAGGTTACTGGAAGACCATGCACTCACCCAATGTCTGACCAAGAAACAGAAATAGGAAGCACCCACAAAAATAAATGAACTAAACCCCTACGATGGATCACACACCACATGTTACTAAAGAGGAGAGGTATCAGCAACCACTAAATCGAGACCAATTGGCTGAATTCCTTCCTTTATTCCCTCTTTCTCTCCTCATTTCTGTGGAGGATTCATTTATTTGTACTGTGGTTTTTTCAGGTTCATTTCCCATATACTCAATCAAAATATGCATAGCTATGGTTTTGGTTTGAATACTATACACACCCACACATACATACATACATATATATATATAAATAAAATGCTAATTCTGTTCCCTGGTTAGAAGATAGGAGGGCATTTCTCATGAACAGTTTAAGCAGAAAAGACATTGCATAGTTCTAAAAACATATAAAGAAAAAGAAATCCAGGCACCTGGAGAAGCTGGTTTGCTGTAGAGAAGAGAAGGCACAGCATGCTTTACAAATGCTAATGTATGTGATGGAAAACTATCACCCTCAGCTCTCAATAGAAAACTTAAAATTCCAAGCTTAGATGGTTTACCAAAAATTACACAATAAGTCACAGCTAAATTCTGAAAGTAATCCCAAACCTAATCCCCAGACCACAGCAAGTCTCCAGGGAATTACTTATGGATGTATTTTTCACTGAAATTGTTCTTTCCCTTGTTTCCTTTGCATTTAATAGAGCCCATGGCTCAGCACCCTTTAAATTTATTATATTATATTTCACAAGCAGAGGGAAGAGATGAGAGCCTTCTGAAGGTGTTCTCTCAGTCCTTACAGGTCACTCAGTCCCTTACAGGTCAAACACATCCCTCCCTGAGGAATGTGATGCCTTTGGGCTCCCTGGACCCTCAGAGAACGAGGGGCGAGCCCAGGCTGCCAAACCCCCACCCTCTGCACTCCTTAAAACAGCCCCTGCAAAACCAAAACCCAGCTCTGAGTCCAGAAATGTATGGCAGGGAAATTTCCACGAGTCACTGCAATGTGTGAATGAAATTGGGAAAGAAGTAATGAATTCATCATCCTAGAGTCACCATGACCTTACTGCCCCACCAGTTGTTCCTCCTGCTGAAATGGTTCTTAATTAACTGGATGAACTCTGTACCAAGGAGTGGTTTTAAGCTTTTGACATCATCTATTAATTTGCCTTTATTCACTGTAGCTACAGCCATTTCTAGACCCTTTTAAAGGACATTTAGGCTGCCATAAGGAAATTTTATATATTCAAGGTTGATTGTACTTACACTATAACAGAGCTGCACTTGAAGCAGGCTCAACACAACCAAATCATCACATTCAGCAGAAAAATTCATTTTCTTCTGGAATTCAGGATGCTGCTGCCAGTCAATGGAAAAAAAATACTCTGGCAGGCTGGGAAGACATGAAATATCACTTTTATGCTTATCAGACAGTTAGCAAGGACTGAGGCAGGACACCAGGATGGGAGAACTGCTTATGGATACAGAGGGACTGAACTAAAAATGAGTCTAGCAAAAAAAACCTGGCTTATTGAAGAAAATGGTCAAGAAAATAGACAAAGGGAGAGCTGGCTTCTAGGAAGCATTCAATTAGAATGGGACACCCAGGTGGACATGTTTTACAGGAGATAACTGAAATCTACCAGTAAGTTGTTCCCACCCACCCTGGCTGATGTGCCAGCAGTGAGCTCTTCAGTAAGGTGATCTGCTGGGCTGGGCAGCAAAGTCTGAACACTGCACTGGAAATCCCAAAACTGCTGGAAATGGAACAATATGGTGAAGAACCAATGGAGAAATTTCAGAAATCAAAAACCCAGAGAACTGAAAGTGCCAGGACTCAAAAAAAAAAAAAACACCCCCAAATTCTGAAACATGAGAATAAACCTGGCCTGAAAAGAATGATTTGTCTGTCTCATATTGAGTGACTCATTAGTGGATCATACACAAACCCATTGTGCACTTGTTTGTTGTTTCAGTTCCTGTAGAAGCTGAAATGTAAATCCATCATTGTTAAAAAAGAAAAAAGGATTGTCTGATAGTCAGAACAGCTGAATGCTCTTCTAAAATACAAATTAGAATTGCCTTTGTTGTACAAACCACATGTAATGCTGCACAATCCCTTTAGTTTAGGGTTTTCCAGAGCTGGTCATTTTCCTCATGGGGAGGGTGGTATCTTCATTAATTCCCAAGCACACAGCTTTGAAAAGTGATCCTGCTTATAGATATGGTATTAGAGCTCACAAGTCAATGAAGCTATGGTATAAGAATTATAAAGTTCCACATAATTATGGGTCTGCTGACAACACCAGCATTTCCTTCCTTGGTTTGGGCACCCTGGATTGAGAGAATATTTGTATCTTCCTTTTGTGCCCTGATTCCCTAGTTATAATTCCCTAGTTACAGGCAGATTTTTTTCTCTTATTGCTTTGACAGTAGACTTTTCAAATTCCATACAAAAGCCAGATAGAAACTAATTCCACCTTAATAGTGTGATTTTACTTTTGTATCATAACTTAGGACAAGAAGAGGAACAAAATGTGCATCATGTGGGCATCCTGTTGTAAAGGATGCAGAGTCCTCGATGATTGTTTTGAAGATATTCAAATTCATATTAATGACAGGCTTAAGAATTAACAGACAGCAGTAATTAAAAAAATTTTCCACTCTTTGTCAAATTAGAGTTGTTTATGTTCTGTTTTGTTTGTAATTCCACCTGTATGTCTCAACAATTATCAATGCTTAGAATAGTAAGAAAAGCAGCAAAATGATAAAACAAGTTTAAAAAAAATATATAAACCCCATAAGTAGTGCCTATGAAGCTTCAATTCATGCTAAGAATACAAATGGAAAGTTGTAAATATCTCTTTTCCTTGTCTTTTAAAAGAAGTGAGTTAGAACAAGCCCATAGAGAGATGATTGATGGAGTATGGTGGTATTATGAGCAATATTCTGGAAATGTCTCAACAGAGCCTGTAAATCTGAGTTCACACATCCCTGCCCCTCACAGATCCCAACTGCAGTGGTGTCTTCCAGCTGACCTTGCTCTGTCACACTTTCCTGATGCTCCACGTGTCTGAACGTGCTGGGGGTTCAGCAATTCCACAGGGGGGACAAAAAAGTTACCCCAAACCTTCAAATGAGCTGGAATTCTGTCCACAGCCAAGAAAATAAATATCCTGTCAAAATCAGTAGCACATTAGTAAATAGAAAAAGGAGGAACTCTTGTTATTGATGCTAAAGGGAAAGGCAGGTTGGGATTTTTGCCTCCCCTAAGATGTAGATGCTGCAGAGACACTTGGGGCCACCTGTAGAGCTCAGCAGATTAGGAAAAAACTCAGATGCTGGCTCAGAATTTATCTGCCTTGACAAGGGGAAAACGTCCTTTGGGAATGGAGCCTGGTCATCAAGAAGAACTTAAAACATATTTTCATTTTCCATTGCATCTGCTCATGGTGTCTAAAATAGCAAGAATAATTTCTAGCAGCCATTAGCTGAAGTTCAGATGGATCCAGAACCTATCTGGCATCAGCTCTAGAGCAGAAAGATTTCAACAACACACAAGGGACATTTGAGGTTTGGTCAAGTAGCAAATGTAATGGAAACAATTCCTAACTGTGAAGCTAAAAGTGTGCATAAATGCTTGCACAGCATTCAACATCTCACTTATAAGACTTGTGACACAGAACAGCAAAGGAGAAAATCTCTTTATCCATCTACATAAACAGAAAAATCCAACTTAACTATGCCTGACTCCAAGGATGAATTCTTTAAAAAGCGACAAAATGGAGATAACTATTTTGGAAATTGTTTTTATATGAAATTTTAGTTCTCTGAGACTTGTTGTATTAAGTCCTGGATTCATATAATATAAATTTTTTGAAAGAAGACACATCAAAGTTTTCTGTGGAAGACTGATATCCTGAACTCTGCTATCTGGTACATTTGAACACACTATGAAGCCCATTTGCTCCTAATTTTAAATGGAGATTTAGTGTAGGAATAGATTTGATCTAAACATGGCTTTAATTACCTGTATAGTTTGTCATAATAAATTGGGTTACCCTTCATCATATGACTTGGGAGGCACAAAACAAATGAATATAAACTGGCATAACATGTAGTGCACTTAAAACATTTTACTAACTCTTACATGTTACTGAAAATGAACGAGGAAGTGGAACAAATCTTCCCCTAGGACAGCAATTTACCTCTAATTATGGCTGCAACTTTTAAGACTCACTTCTTTTAAGAAATTTGCTTCTAGTGAAAAAAAAAAAGCCAAACTTTTCAAGAGCACCAAGACTAGAATCAAATCACATTTTCAGAGATCTTATTAAGAAAGATGAAATTGGAAGAAGAATTATGCTTTTAAAACACTGATTCAAATGTCAGAAATTGGGACTGGAAGAGGCCTAACAGGGTCGTGCATTTCCACAGAGACAGTTTGTGCCTTCTGGCTGGGAGCAGGATCTGTTTATTGCAAATCCCACACATGGAACAATACAAATGGAAAGTCCTGAAGTGTTTAGGAGACTGATTGTGGGAACATGATCCATGCTGCTCCAGCAACAACATCAAAAAGCTCATGTGCCACTGGGAAATGTGCTACCTGAAATATTCAAATTGGCCTGAAACGTAATCTGGGCTGGGGACAAGGTGGGAGTTGGTCACAGGTTGGACTCAATGATTTCATTTTCCAACCTAAATGGTTGAGTAATTCTGTAATTTTACCTAATCATGCCTACACTGGGAGTAAGGTTTTAGAGTGTTTAGATAACAATTTCACAGCAATAGTCAGGGATGAAATCTAATTAATTGTAAAATAAAGCTTGTAACACTTGCAAATAGGATTATATAATTTAATTCCTAATGATAGAGGGGCCTGGACTCCCAGCCGAGATACCTGCTATTTCTAGTCCTAACATTTAGTGTGATTAATTCTGCAGGATTAATCTGCAGAATAGACTTTATATAATTTGTAAAGTATGATTAGCCAAGATAATTTTTACTGAAATCATGTTCTCTACTTTTGCTCGTGAATGGCCCATGTTCTAACTTTAATTTGGATGGGAACAATGGTAACACATTTCACACCACCTATTTTTAATCTTCTCTCCCTTCCTGCAATGAATATGATTTTTATATTCCTTCTCTCACTACACAGTGAACTCATTTATAACCTGTTTCAGCTTCCTCTCTGATTAGTTCTTTTCCCTATAGATTTAGTTTTGCTGAACCACAATGGTACCACACAGACAGCAGAATAAAATATAAATTCATACATAATCATGTAAGCAGAGATAGAATACCTGCAACTCCTATTCATTTCAAAGGAGCTGCCACTGTTTAATACCTTTAGAAGCTGCACCACTGTTTATATTCAGCAGAATGCCTTATCTTAGTAGAGAGCACTGAATAATTATCACTAGATGAATGCACACTGTAAAATAAATATCAGAACTGGCATAAAAAAAGAAAAAAAATTCTTTGCAATCCACTCTTTCCCCAGAATAACTGTGTAATCTTCAGAAAGGGGAAGTCTGAAAAGACCATTGAATGAAAATCTGCCCGTGTCTTTGCTTTAACAGGGGTAGTACTGAAAGAACATGCACAAAGCTGGTGAGGGAACTCTGAGAAAAGCAATTGAATTTCCATCAAGATTCCCAAAGATTTTAGTACTATCAGCAGCCTCAGATAAAACTCTGCACATAAGCACTTCTCTGTCTTGCAAGAGTATATAAGAGAAAAAGAGCAGCAGATTTCGTTATAATTGTCAGTTCTATTCAGATAAGCACAGAGTGGTACTGTTCCCTCACATGGAGCATTTTCTGCAGTTTATAAGGCCATTTGGAAATGTGAGCAAGCTGGCAGTTTATTACCAGCTGCACTTCACAGAGCTGGGATGGGGCAAGCAATTTCCATCAGAATTAGAAGGAAGGGATGGCAGCCTCCCACTGCCAGTAACCACACGGTCCAGGAGGCTGGGTAAGAATTCAGGTTAGAGGAGCCCCCTGTTGCTGTGAACTTCAGCAATGGACTTAGAATCTCTCCATTTCCCAGGAACTTCATTTTTTAAAGTATTGGGTACAGAAAAATCTCTTTACAGGTACTGCTACTTTTCAACAATTTTAAATTAACACGAATGTTGGTAGGTCTTAATTAATATAAGTTATTACTAGCAGTAAGTTTATAATAAACAACCAGGACAGCAGACATCATGGATGAAGCTAACCTGAGTTACCAAGCTCACTGAGACTGAGTCTGAGCCTCTGGACATGAACAGAAGTCTGTACACAAAACTTCTCTGGTTCACTGTCAAGCAATGAGCAGAGATCTATTCTTCTCACACTTTCACCTTTAACCTCTGGCAAAATTAGAAAGTGCTGTGTGGAAATTCAACCACGTGGCTGGAAGGATTCTTCAGATGGATCAGAGGAATGTTGGAGCAGCAGATGCTCCAAGCAGTGAGATAAACCTGGAAGCTGCTCAGGGCTCTGCCAGTCCCATGCTGCCTGTTAAGGATAAGGTGGCACTAAAAGTGGGTCACAAGTGTACCACTTTGTGAGAATTGAGCCCTAAACAACTAAAGCAGAGCTGCTGGAATAACCAGTGTGTGAAGAAGAAATGAGAAAAGTTAAATATTTGATGGAGTGGTGTCTAAGCAGCCCATTAGTATTTTGCTCCTACTTCGTGGCTTTCCTGAGAAAACTGGTAAGCTCAGCAGCAGCACTTCAGCAGCACTGTCTGCATACAGAAAAGCAGTCTAGTGAAACTTGTGACCAGAAAATCTGCATGAAACTGAGAGCAGGAGATAAGTGAAAGAGAAATTTTAAACATTTACTGTTTGATCACTCAGGAATGAGTTATTTCCTTGGTTTGCCTGATTCAAGGTAATAACCCAAACTTGGAGCTCCCTCACTTCTGGCTGGTACCCACCCATACTCCAGTACAGTTATTAAATGTCTTACCAACAGCTGCCAGCTTTTACCATCTGAGTTCTGTCTCTGAAGTGTGAATTGCCCACCTGTGGGGTTTTTTCACTTCGAATCTGCAGTTCCATGCAGGGGAGCAATGGTTCTGGTGCCGATGGTGACTTCACAGGGAGCACACAGGTGACCCCTGGCATCCCTCCCTCCTGGGCCAGGAGGAGGTTCTGTTTCCCAGACAGGCTTCTGGGACCTAGCCAAAACCAACACTGCTCTGGATTTTGTGCCACGCTTCGTGTGGATGAGCTGCTGGAGATTTGGGTTCATTGCTGCAGATCTCACAGAAGGATTTGACAGCAGATGGGGATAGCCAAGGATTGCTGGCCAGCTCCTCGCCCAGCACGCTGCAGTCTGCCTCCTGTCAGCAGGAATGGGATGGCATGCTGCAGCCCACTGCACCAGCCACTGCTGCTCATTCCAGAAGTGCCACTCATGGCAGCCTCCTGCCACTGCTGCCCTACCTTAACCAACAGATTCCCTCAAGAGATGCTGCTGATGATTTCAGACAAACTTCACTCCAGGCTGGGCACAGAGTCCTTATTGTGTCCTTTGAACTACCTCCCAGCTCGTTTTCAGCTGAGGCAAGTGCTCAGCACAGTCACTGCTTAATTTCAGGTAACTGTGGGAGCAGCTTGATTTGTCTCCAGTGAAACTTTCACAGAGCTTGGCACTGGTGTTTTTTAAATAAGACTTAAGACTTTTCAAACAGTTCAGAAATAGCTATGAAAAACCAAAATCAATGATCATGTGATCAAATGTTTTGCTGAGTAGGAAGGTCACTTTGAAGTTTCTTTTATGCTCCACAACAGGGAATTTCAGCTTGGCCTAAGCTAGAAATATCTTTCTATAACCCAATAATATGATTTCTTTTCAATTAGTTGATTATAGAACCATATTCTTATTTTATCTTGCTCCACTGAAAAGAGAGGCACAAGAAAATTTCTTGTTCAGGGCTTTCATGTCACTTTGATACCTCTATTTCTACATAAAATCTCAAAAAAAGGCCAAAAAATCCTTTTAAAAAACACCATAGTCATTTTCCTGATGGCATGCAAAATCCAGCCACTCTTTTAGTTCTTTCTGATTACTTTTTCACAGGAGGAGAAAGATATCACAGACTAGGAAGCATGAAAGGCAAGGAGAAGATAATCCACACTGCAGACAAAAATCTGCAGGGTTTTGCTGGAATAATGGAACAGAGTTCAAGGGCCTGCCTTCTTTTCCACACACACTCCAGTGACACTGAATTTTCACAGCTGGAAAGTGTGGAATGTGTTCTGTGCTTCTTCCCCTATGCTTCTGTGCTGTCCCTCCAGAGAGAAGTCTAAAACTGTGATACAACAAAACAACACAAGAAACACCATGGAAAAGAATCAACTCTCTGCCAACTGCAACAGAAAGTGCATTTTCCTGACCAATACAAGTGGTATTTGTGTGGGTTGTTATTCTCAATACCTCAGGGCATGATTGTGCAGGTAATTGGATTCAAGGGAGTGCCACACAGCATAGGTGGTATCTGTCATTAATAATTGTTGCTAAAAGTAGGGGGATGTTTTAGAAGTAAAACTACAGATGAGATATTCCAGGAGTGTTTATTTTTCTACTGAGAATACAAAAATATTTATGCACTTTTATACCTCTACAGCAGATGCCACATCACTTCTGATTAAAATTGCTTGCCAATAATAAATTTCTGTGGGGCACAAATTAAAATCAGCTTCTATAGATAACTCCACAAAATAAAAATTTCCACTGCATTTGCCAACACGCACTCTATATTTTCTGATAAAAATAGGTACAAAAACAGACAAACAGGACATCAGGAACTGCAAGCTGGGGATCACAAGTGTTCTGAATATCTTCTGAGAGCTTGTTCATTTAGAGACCCCTCTACCTGTGGATAATTTATGTGTGTTCATTCCAACTACTGCTGATGTAAAATATTAAGACAGCTCAGTAACCTCAGTAAAGAGACTCACAGGCTTCAAAGATAGGATGAAGCAAAGAGAACAAGCTTGCTTGATGAAAAATTTATACTTTTAATATTTTGTATTTCCACATTCTATTCTACGTTCATCAGGATCTGAAGCATGGAATAGCAGTGACTTAATTTCTTTTCTGCCTCCAGGTATACACCAGGGCATCAGGCTGATGGCTGGCTCATGGAACACCAGCTCTCTTATTACTCCAGATCATTTATTTAGAACGAGGTTCCTGGGCTTTCCCTGTTAGATGTTGATGCAATTTGACTGTGCTTTCAGTTTCTAAAGATGTATAAGTGTTAAATGGATACAAATATTGATAAAACATTCCCTACACAAGAGCAGAAGTGTCAGACAGGGAGGGTTCTCAAAGATAAATCCTGGGAAATACACTGCACATCAGCTCTTTTTTCTGCCCAATGAGAAAAATCCTCCATGTTAAAGGTCTAACTGCAGAGAAGCTTTAATATTTTAATTTAATATTTCTACTTCCACATTAATTAGGCCATTCACAATTACCTGGGAGTCCTTCACTCCATGTGAGGATGCTGTTTAGTGGGCTGAGCTCCTGGAGAATGGACACTGAGGCTGTGTTTGGAACATGAGTGGGTGGAAATGCAGAGACTGCTTATTCCACACATTAAACCACGACATAAAACTGTTCTCTGGCATCATGGAGTGCACAAAAAATGCAGATTCACTGAGAATTGTGATGAGAGAAATGAGGAGGTTGTGTCAACCTTTCTTGCATGGCCACAATCCTCACCAAGGACAGAGCAACTCCCTGTGAGATTCCAGGCCCTGCAATAGATGTGAAAAAGCACTGAAAACAGCTCAGGTTGCCCACAGCAAGATGATGCCACAAAAATTATCAATAAGCAAACCTCAGCTTCTAAACTCTTGGGAGAAGTGAGTACAAATCTTTCACAGGTTGCTGGAAGTGAGAGACACTAAGAGACCACCTGGGAAGCTTTCCACAGGTGTGAGTCAAGTTACTTAGATCAGTTTAGGGAATGCCAAAAGAAAGGAAAACAGATGAAAACTGCACACCTCTGAAGGCACACTTACAGCTGGCATAACCTTCCTCAGAGGAAAGTGAGATTCAAATGCTGTCATTCTGTAAGATTCTTAAAATTTCTCAAAAAAGAATGCTGTGACTTTGAAAGTTAGATATTAAAGCTTTCTTTTAGCTTCAGTAGCCACAGAGATGGTGAATATCTTCTACTCTACTCAAGCCAGTACCCTGTACCCTGTGCAGTGCAGCACTTTTTCAGATCAGAAGTTAAGTGGCACAATTGGAGCTTTGGTTTGTACCCAAATGACTTGGCAAGACTAAATTCAGTGATAATGAAACTTCACAGATCTGCAGACATCCTGGAAACAGCAGAAGCAAGTTTAGTATTGTACTCCAGGACATAATTACAGCACTCACATATTTTCATTTAAAAAAAATAAAAATAAAAATAATTATGAAGAGGAAGAGACAGAAATTGCTCACAAAATTGAACAGCCCAATCAAAGGACAGCTATAAAGAAGAAACCTCTCCAGCCCTCCAAAAATGATATAGCCATTTGAACTGGTGATTTCAGTAATTAAATTTCAAAATACTTTTGTTTCACCACATCTAAAAGGCTCATGCTGGCATTTAAGAAACAGTGATGTGGCTGAGGACATTAGCAGGTAGTGCTGCAGTAATTAGCAGTGTGCTCTGACTGTGCTTGCACACAGGTCATGATGTCCTTACCAGAGATTATTCCTAAAAGATGGAGAAGTTCAGCCCTTTATGCAAAAAGTAATTTAGGATCAAAACCCAGCAGGGCAGGAGTCTGGAGTATGCCAAGAGGAGAAACAAAGTACCCCCAACCCAACACTTAGCAGTGTAATAAAAACAGTTTTACCTCTTAAGCATTTTTATTCCTAAAGTCTGAGTTCAGCCATATAAGAAAACCCACAGCTACAGCAACCAACCAACCAAAATAATATTTTCTGTTTGAATGTCAAACACAGCCTATGACAGTTGCAGAGCCTCCCTCTAAAGAAAACTGTAAAATCCATCTGCTCTGATGGGCAAAAATAAATAAATAAACATCCCCCTAACCCTTTTCACATTCCAGGCATGTCCATTAACTTTCTCTATTAACACTCTTTGGACAGAAATAGCACATAAGAATGCACAAGAGCTAATATTGGAAAAGCTAAACAAAAGCTGTAATCAGATTTTAAAGCAGACAATATAAGGCATTGTAATTAACTGGGCTGGAATAAAGTGGTCTTTATTAGTGCAAACGAGCTCATCTGCTATAGGAATGAATATTTCACAATCTAATCCAGAATGTATTGACACCAGCCACACATTTACATTTCTTCCATGGACAGATTGTTATTGACCTTGTGATGTGACATATCTACTGTCACTAAGCTACAAAATGGGAATCTCATCCTGCCTCTCCTCTTTTATATACAGAAAGCAACTAATTTGTCAGCATGCCAGCTTTAACTAGCTGAGATGAAGGTAAGCTAATTTAATAGGAACTGTTCAATAGCTTCGACCCACCTGACACTGTCAGTTAAGGCAGCTCCACATTGCAGAGTCTTTCATTATTTCCAGCTCTTTCTTCAGACTACTTGAACAGCAAGTCAAATAATATGCTCAGGAGTCAATAGGCCTGACTTTTTCTCAAGGACATCCTTTTGATGCCAGGAAGCGTCAAGTGGGAAAACATGGAGCGTGAAGGTGAGAGGACACTAATTAAATATACATAGCTCTGGCCAGGCAAGAATGAGGCACAGCTTGCTATCTGCAAACTCAGTTGCCTGCTTGGCTGAGGTCACAGCTGTTGACTTGTACAAGTTCTTGAGTTGCAGGCTCAGTATGAGATGCTTTAACACTCTTAAACACCAGACAAAGGCTATCTGGGAGGATGCTGTGCGCAGCTCTGCGTGCTCCTGCGCTTGAAAGACACACCAAAGAGATTCCTTGTTTAGGTTTGACTGAAATGAATATGTATCTTCTACCTATCAAACTGCCCTGGTGTTTCCTGAAGCTGGGAAAGGCTCTGTGCTTGTCACACCACGAGTAATGCCATTAATCTTGCCCATGCAGGATCTGACTTTCCAAAGGATTGTTTCAAAGTGTTATTCAAACCACAACACCCCTTCAGATTAAACTGGCTCCAGTGAAAAGCAGGTGTTTACATGCATGCACTTGGATTATTTCAGAGGGAAGCATGCACATTCCCACCCACCTAAAACACTTTCAGGACATGAACTTACATAAAAATTTCAAATACTCCAATCCTCCCCTTCCTTTCCTAGGTTTTCTTGGCACTACTGATTGCTCCCATTTAATATATTACCTAAAAATCCAAATTTCAGTTACCAGCTTGCCACATGCCACCCTGACCTGCAAAGTCTTGCTTTCACCCTGCCACGTGTGACATGAATTTTGGATGTTTGTCCTTCCACAGACAGCTGGGCAGCAGTGGCCCCACCTACAAAGGCATTTCTGGTTTCGTTCCTGTGTTTGTGCAGGAAGAGGAGATTCTGTAGGGCTGTTTGCACGCTGTGAGTTCTATCCCTCCCTTCAGGCTCAAGGGTAATCAAAACTCACATTATCTCTAAATGGACAGATGAGGAAGTGCTCAAAACTGGGCTTGTTTGATAGAAAAATTATGCAAATGAAGACATTTAATAGTTGCATAATTTCACACTAACAACTCAGTATTCAAAACTCCAACGTTTACTATTCCTAGAACATAAATATAATGGTGCACCACATCCATTCTTTATTGTTTGCAGCCTCCTGCAATTTTATCAGTCTACGGCCAAAGAGGATGTTTTCCTGAAAGCTGAATATTTCTTCCCAGTTTTTCCCTGCTGACCATGCAAATAACATTGCACTTCTCATTTATGAGAATGACTTTTGCTCACCAGCCATGAAGTTCTTGCTTTCTTCAGAGACTGGGCTTGACCTCCTCCTTCCCTCCACCAGACCCGTCTGGTCTGGAAGCTGTGGGATGAAACACCATCTGATAAATTGCTAATACACCATTTATCTCAGTCTCCCGAAGTATCTGAGAGCAATTGCAGGTCTCAGCTCATAAGATTTTTGAGTTAACAGCCTTTTTTGCCCAGGCTGTAAGTGCATTTACACCCTGAGCACATTAATATGCAGGCTGAGAGCAATGCACTCCACACTCCTCGGGAGGAATGTGGGAAGGCAAAGACTCCAGCAGGATTGGCACAGCAGGACTCACTGTTTGTCACCCCTGC
>JAYDZK010000233.1:3869609-3944027 GCA_034509185.1 Euphonia xanthogaster
AATTTCTCACCCAGTGACACACCTGCACTGCTCTCTATGATCCATTTCACACCTTTGTGGGTTCCAGTCTATCTTGAAGCCTGGGAAACTTTCTCCATGAATGAGGGGCAGAGTCAGAGCTGCCCTGGGGGTCAGGGCACTCCAGAGCAGGCACAGGAATATTCCCTGTGGTGCCCTGGGCTTCCACAGAGGAGAAAACATCTCAGCTGGGCACTTTCACAAACACAAATGCAGCAGCAGACACTCACTCCCTGCCCCCTTCAATCACACATTTTCCAGCCCTTTGGGGGTCACAGGAACAGCTGTGAAAGGCTGGAGAAGCTGATGGGTTTGGTGGGGCAGCTCAGGAGATATTTCCTCGTGGATCCTCCTCCATCCACTGTCACTCTGCAGTGGGATTGTTCTGCTGATTGCAGAGGAAAGCCTCACTCCTATAGAAATGTAGCACATAGCAGATTTTGTCCTTTTGGGCTTAAACACAGATGAATGTTGGCTGTGCTTGCTGGTTTCAGATCCTTTAACACGTTACACTCCATAGTCTGGTACTGTGCTACAATCACACTTTCATCCAAAACCACTGAAAGAAAAATTATATGCTTTGATCTTTGCAAAAATGTGTATTATTTCCAGAGCAGTTTTCAACTGTGGTAATAGAGAGAGGAAATGCAAACACAACCATCAAGGAAACTGTAAGAGACAGTAGCTTGTGATAGAGGCAAATTGGATGAAGGCAAAATGCTCAAGAAAAATATTTTTTGACTTACCATTCACCCTGAAAGAATTGCAGTATATTGATGGGAGATAAGAAATGGGAGATACTAAGATTTCTGCAAAATAATGCATCAGCTCTCTAGCCAATGGCTGTTCTGTAATTAGTGCTCCTCTGGCACTGACCCACTTTAAAAAAAAAATCAAAAAAATTAAGTTATTTTCCTTCCTTCATTTCTTCAGGGCAGGAAGCACGTCAATGTTTATAAGCTGCTATGCAAATGCACAGCACTACATAAATTTTGTTAACAATCAAATTCTGTTTCTATCCCAAAATCCAGATATTAGGAGGAGCTCTTTTCTAGTCAGTGACTCTGTAGAAGCATTCCCCAGCAGGGCAGAAAAAAAGGGAAGCCCAAAGCAGCAGCTTTGTTTTGTCACACAATTTTCAGCCTCATGAGCAGCTAAAGGTGATCTCAGAGCTGGGCTTATCAATCTGCATGGAAAACATGGACTGGAGATGTTTAACAGCACTTTCAGCTTCACTTCTTTCTCATGAAAATCTACTGAGAGTATATTACAAGGTCATTTGATTGATCTCTGGTATTTAGAGATATTAAATATTTCAACATTTTGGTCAAATCACAAAACTGAAATGCCAAGAATTTGGAAATCACATCCATGCTTACCACACCAACACTGTTCTGGTTCAGACCTCATGTCCTGCAGCATTTTTTAGATTATAATACTGTCCTTTAAATTAATCAATCAAACTAATGGCATAGTTTTTCAACAAGAAGTTGTAAAAAAAATCATGTTCCATGCATCGATTCAAGAAAGGATATGACAGGTATATAAGATAATGAATTATGCTAATCAAAATTCACCCTCTCCTCATAAATGATCTGAGAGCTAATGGAAACTGGGAAGTAATTATTAAAACAGATTTTTTTAATATAATATGTAATTAACACATGGAAGTCTCTGCTTCCAGGCATCATTTAATGAAGATGTTTATAGGGTTGAGGTTTTTACCCTGTGTGGGTAACAGGAAATTTCACATAGAATGAAGAAGAAATGTTCTGCTCCAAGCTAAAGACCAGGGCCATCATTTAAAAGGCAAGACTCAAAAGACTTCAGGTTTCTAATCCACTCAACCATGATTAAACTACTGTGCATTTTAGCATTACAAGTCACAAACAGATGCACTTGTGAAATTTATCCTTGTAATAAACACCACTTCTACATCAGGTAGGGAGCAAAATGACAAACCATGGCTCACTCCAAAGCAGATCAGACAAGGTCTTGTGTGCCAAGGCCCAGGAACTCCACAGATAAACCCCAAATTTCAGCCCTAAAGCACCTGAGAAAGAGTGAGGAAGAGCTCAAATGGATGAGATCAAAGAACCCTCAGTGGAAAGAGCCTCTTTGTCTCTATGTGGCCACTGAAGGAAAACCTTCATGGAAAATGCTCCCACCATCCATCATTTTGAAGCCCCAAACCTTCCTGACTTTCTGAGGCCTTTCTCTACCTGGCAAACCCTAATAAATTTTCCCCAAAAGAAATTTTCCAGTGTTTCTTGTTTATTACTTAGAAATGGCAAATGCAGTGAGGATGGATTTGATCAGGTTTCTTTAACTTCCAGTTGGGTTACCAAGTAAAGAAAGCAAACAATTTGCACAGCACCAGAACAGATTCTCTCCGACAAAATAAGAAGATATAAATATCAGCAACCAACAGCTATAATAAAAATAAACAAAAATTGGACTGGAACCCAAAGTTACTGATCTCCTTAAAGAGACCCAAGCAGAATTTTAAGGCTGCAGGAATTCCTCTGGTTTCCATGGATGGGGAAGAAGGAGAACTGAGAATATGCAAATAGGCCAAGTATTTCATGATATGCAGATGGTAAGAAGCTAATTTCCATCTGACTTTTTTTTTTCCACTGGGTAATTACACTCTCCCTAGCAGAAGCTTTATGTCTGCATTGAAAGCAATAGCCAGTTCTCTGTAAATAACCTACTTCCTATAGTGGGATGGAGGAAAGGGAGTTTAGCAAAACCATTTTAATCTTTTTTTTGGTTAGAATTTTTGTGCTGTAATTCCACTTCAAGTGGCTACTGCAATTACAGGTTAAATTTGGCACCTGCACTCTACTAATCCAATATTTCACTAACTCATTTAAGCTATAACATAAGAGCAGGGAAAATTAGTTTTAGGCTTCTGTAATGTAATTATTACCTTTTATAACAAAAAAAAGGCAAGCATGCCCAATTAGTAAATAAAGAGAACTAATTTCTTTTTGGCAGTTGCCATAAAAAAAAAGTGCAATTTTGTTCTTACAAATTTTTTAAAAATTACCTGCTGTATATGACCAATTTTTCTTCTAAGTTTTGTAAGCACTTTTGCACAAATAAACATCAAAATTCTATAATTACAAACTGGAGTCACTGATTACACATATTTACAGTAATTACATAATTAGCAATAATTACATTAATTAGGCAAACAATACACTGCATTGACTAGCAATGGAAAACAGGAACATTCACACATATAAAAACCTGCTTTGAGCTAGGAAAGAAAGATTTTATCATTAGCACTAAATGCAGAATTAAAGCACAGAGCAGCACCACTGGAGCGTGCCCTGCTTTGTTCAAGCACCAACAACTTTTGAAAATGCTGTTACAAACACAATGAAGTATTTTGGAATACATATATCCCCAAAAACATGAGCAGAGGAATACTGAATTGATGTGGAATGCTTTAGGGACAAGAATTTCTGTTTCAGGAGCCCCTAACTCGTTTTTTTCCAGAGCCTGACCCCACGGCTGCAGAAAGGTGCAGCTGCCCATGCCATGGGCAGAAATGTGACCTTGCCTTTGGCACTGATGCTCCTGCTGCCCCTTCCCACCCTTTCTCTGGTGCTGCCTCTGGTATCCAGAGCTCAAATATCCATGCTTACAACCATTTTTATCCAGCCTGCTTTGTTTTCTGCCAAGCTGCTCCAGCTCATCCTCACGCTGATGCTACCAGGGGGAACAGAGCTCCTCTGGAGCAGCAGCAGTGCCATGGATCCAGGGAAGGAGGCAGGGAACTCGCAAGCTTAGGTGCTTAAATTACACAGCCATGGCAGGTAAAACCAAGCCCAGGAAGACAAAGTCACCCTGGGGACACCTCACTGCACAGGGGCTGAACACAGAACCTGCTGGAGAGAGACTGGGAGCAGGTCAGGGCAGAGAGCTCAGGAACACAAATGTGTGTTTTCCTGAGAAAAGGAAAAACCCCGCTACTCCATCTGCCACCAGAGACTGGTCACAGCCAGTAACTACCCACAGAGAAAGGGTATTTTTAGTCTGGACCTTGCAAGTAACAACCTGGCACTGTTCTAGTGCAGGGCTAATTCTGTTCCCATGCAGGGAGTGAATCCCACATTTCAGACAGCTCCTGCAGAGTGGCCCTGGATTCCTTGGGGCTTCACACCAGGGGTCCCTGCGCTTCACACCATCTCTCCTGGGGCGTTTTGTGGGGTTTTTCATGGGTATTGATAGGATGGGAGAGCTGGGCTGCAGCCCACCTGAACAAAGGCATCGATGGCCCACAGTGCCAGCTCCAGGGCTTGGGGGTTTCCTGGAGCAGGCAGCTTGTCACAGAGGTGTCCCAGGGAGGGACAGTCCCCTCCACTGTGATGAATGGAAGAAGCTGTCACAGGCATATTTTACAAAATATCCTTCTGACAGGATTTTTTCTCCTGAGAAGCTGGGAAGCCTCAGAGGAAAATAAAAACAATAATTATCTGCTGCTGTGGAATGCAACAGGTGCATCTTTGATTAGTCCATGTGAGTTGTTTCCATTTGATGACCAATCATAGGTCTAGCTGTGTTGAAACTCTGGTCAGTCACAAGATTTTATTATAATTTCATTCCTTTCTTTGCCAGCCTTCTGATGAAATCCTCTCTTTTATTCTTTTAGTATAGTTTTAGTTTATCATTTTCTTTTAATATAATACAGATCATAAAGTAATAAATCAGCCTTCTGAAACATGGAGTCAAGATTCTCATCTCTTCCCTCGTCCTGGGACCCCTGTGAACAGCACCACAAGAAGCCACTGCAGCAAGGGGCTCCCAGAAACACACCTGTGCTTGGGAGAACTTGGAGAGAAAACTAATTAGTTCAAACCAAAAGAGAGATTATTACTGAATTAATATTTATGCAGCACAGGCAATCAAGGGACCGGGAAAGAGGACAGAATGGGGAGAGAAAGTCCTTGAAAACATAGTTGCTCATATTAGATTTGTCAGAGCTGCAGTGAAGGACTGGAGGAACAGTGAGGGGGAGGCAACCTGGAATAAGTCAAGGCAGCTGCTCGGAGGGTTTCATTAAACACATGACATCTGTATTTTCTGTCAGACAAGCACAAAAGAAGCCGGGGAAAAACTGAAGGTAGCTGGGTTAGAGCCCTGCCAGGTCAGTGAGAAGGTGCAGAGCTAACAGCCCCCAAAAGGAGAGAGCAGAGGACTGGGGCTGGCTGTGGCCACTTCTCACCTCATCAGGGACCTGCAGGGTCCTGCATCCATTCTTCCTTCCCAGGAAAGCCGGGGCTGGCAAGGAGGGGTGCTGATGCTCATTTGGGTTCGGGAGGTAAAGGCTGCCCACGGCAAACGGGTCGGCAGCTAAGGGAGGCAGACAGGAGCAGGCAATCCCGCAAATAAAGGCGTTTTCTTGGTTAATTAAGACTTTGATACAAAATAAACTATATAAATATTGTTTCCTTGTTCTGCCAGCAAAGACCTACCCTAATATAAATTGCCCACCGTGTCTGAGCACTGGCTCAGATGTTTTCAGTGTGTCACCAAGTGGCCCCCGGGACTCACCTGCTTTTACCTTCATTGCCAAGTGACCACAATATCACATTCTGGTGATGTCCTTGTGATGTCAATCCCAGCAGCAGCAGGACAGCAGGACCTCAGATTGTTTCAGTACCCAGAACACTGTGACAACGAAGGCTCAGCCATTGGGGAGGTCTACCAGGTTCAATAAAAGGCCAAAGCTTCTGGGGTGCACCGGGATCTTATTCATTATCTGCACTACTCCTCATTCCACAGAACCACAGGTAAAGTGGTTCCTGTTTAGAAATTTAGCTACAGCAGTCTGCCTAAAACACTTCAATTATGCAGGTCCCAAGCTACCTTTGTGTTTCGTGAATGACAGCACTGCTGAAGGTTTAATGAGCTGTGAATGACTATACAAAACTTAGAGGATCACAAAACCTGCTTCTGGTAATTTACATGAGCAGTTACATCTAAGTGCCAGAATCTATGTCATGATCCACTGTTAATACACTCTCTCTGTTCCTTCTTAAGACTGGTTGGAATATAATTATTTCCAAGTCTCCAAGCTAAACCTGTCCATTCTGGTTTTCCTTTGTCTGAAGCACTCATTGATACACAAAAAGCCTGCCTAGGAACATCAGCTCCCTAGAGCTTTTAGCATTTAAAATATTTGATACCTTCATACTTTCCACCTCAAACGAGGGGGTTTTTTTGGAGGAAATGCTTTACATTTCTGTTTAAGTCTGTCAGGTTGTGCTGGTGGGTTTGCAGACTGCCAGTATTCCCTGCTGGAATACCTGTGGGATCATGGAACTGCTCACAGAGCCCACAGAGGCTGCTCGGGAGGGAGCTGATGCATCCCCTTCCCTTGCACGCACATTTCACCCCGTGCTTTTCCCAGCTTCCCTTTGGCTCTTTGCACATTTTCACTGAGAACATGCCTGGATGAGGTGTTGTTCCTGGTATTCCTGCAAAGTGTCCAGATCAGAGCCCTGCTTACCTCGGGAGACACAAAAAGCCCATCTCAGAGGGACACACAGCAACACAGCAATCCTTTAGGCCATCAGATAGTGCTCTCTCATCAGTTGTAACCATTCCTTAACAAAGAATTCTTCATCTCCCGTATTCTCATCTGCACTTCTATCTCTGCTTATAAACAGTAGCCACATAATTTAAGAAATTCCTATTATTTAGAAACCCTGCCTTTGAGTGTGTCATCTTGACATCATTTATCCATTAATTACATAGAGAACCAAAGCTACACCCCACATTAACAAGGGAAAGCTGTTGGAAACAAAGAAACCAGAAGCAGAACTGATGAATGTTCACTGCACCTTTCCTGTTAAGACACCTTCAATCCAGAGCATAAAATTTGTTTTAAAGGTACAGGAAAAATAATTCACTTTTAGCCCTTAATATATGCATACATAGGTGCAATTGCTATCATTACTATTTCTGCAGTCTACAGAATGCTCAAAAATAAGTTAGATTCAACTGCAGAAGCATGGCTAATGCTGCAATGCTGCCATGGAAAATAAAATCAGAAATGCTGGAAAGCAAAGCATTATTCTTTACTGCCAGCTTGCTGAAGATATTTTAAAAAGACTGTAAAAAAAAACCAACCACTTTTTTTTTTTTTTTTTACAATTCCATTTATAAAAGTTTAAACCATTATAGAAATAAAGTAATTGTCTAGAGGTTTCATGCACAGAACCTTGCCCTTGATGTTACAAAGTCAGATTCAGAAACACTCTTTATACAACTACTATATTGCTACAATATTACTACAAGCCCTCCAACACCCCTGCTGAAAATCTCCTCCTGAAATAACTCAACATGATCAGAAGCCCCAGAAAAACAGGAGCACGCAACATAGAAATTTCACAATGCAACAGAAAAATGAAAGACACCCAGGAGAGGGAACTGACTACAGCCTGGGCCGATGTGGACATGGAGAAGTGAGCATGGGGTTGCTTTCCATTTCCAAAGATGAATCCACAGTAAAAGCAAAAATTTTTCTTCTTATATGTGAGTTCTGCACATCAACCACTTCATACGGGACAGAGGCAAAAAAGTGGAGAAAATAAAGCCCGCAAATAATTCACCTTTTCAGTGCCTCAGTTCTGAACTCAATGACCCAACCTGGCCAAATGACTCAGGCCTACGCTGCTTTGTTGTGTGTGCCTTAAACATGAATACAGAAGAATCGACTGCAAGTATTCAGTGTCAAGTGTCCAGCTGTGTCTGTCCAGGAGCTGTCACAAAACCCCGGGTCCTACCCCGGGATTAAGGCAAACTTTAATTGTGCTGGGTGGGGAGTCTGCTTTCGAGTCAAAGCCACAGGTTCTCTGGCGTGTTCTGTGAATTGGTCACGCAGATCAGTGGGCAAAACCCAATTACAATAATAACCACAGCTCAGCAGTTACAGCAGAGTGCTGGTGACCTTCCATGGTCTTAGCAAGTACACGGTGTTTTGCCAGTGCTGATACACTTGTCCCCAAAGAAACATTCCATTATCTAGATATTGAAAAATAGTTATCACCCTGCTTTAAACAATGTTAGTTAGAGCTACCTTTTCTCTTTATTTTTCCGGCTTTTCACAAGGAAAACCAAATATGCTGACTTCAAAATCTTTTTTTTTTTTCCCACCCAAAGAGCAGGAAAATGAACACCCTTGGAAAAAACAGTCCAAAATTCTTAGGTTTATATTTATTCTCATTTGGGGAGAACATGTTTATTCTGGAATTTCAGTAATTTGGGTGATGAGTTGAAGGTCATGAATACCACTCCAAAATTGCCTAACCAGTGTAGCCAGCAGGAAAGGGAGGTTTCTTCCCTTGGGAGCCTCAACATCATCCATCCCCTCTTGCTGGGTCTGCAATTCCCACCTGGAGCTTGGTGCCTGAAGGTGCACTAGCCACACAATCACCCTTCTAAAGCAACATCTTTATCTCACCGTGGCGCCCTCCTTCATTTAACAGAACTATTGTTCTTTGTTGCATTCAGCAGACATGGTTTGAATGCTTACCCAGCACAGGGGATGGTTGATAAATAGGTAGATCAATTAATCTGAAAAGGTTGTAAATTGCTGTTTCGTTTCCCTTGAAAAATTACAATTGATGAAAATTTATTTGAAGACAGAATTCTACAACAGACTTCCATAATTAACAATCCAATGTAACAATCACTCCAATTCCCAAAGGTTCAGAAGATCAATTTCATAGTATTTTTCTCACTCAAGCATTATTTATTCATGCATTCATCTTAAATTGTTGATTTTTTTGTTCCAATATGATGATTTGTCAAAGGCAAAACATTTTCCAATGCTTTTTTATTTTAATACCAGCAAGGTGTTAAAAAACCAAAAGAATATATTTGAAGCCAAGCACTAACAGAGAGTCACAAGACTGCCTGAAGTGCTGTGGAATTCTATTCCAGGAATATAATCAGAACTGCCTCTCCTGTATCTCAGATTTGTGTCCTGATCCTGGTGTCTACATTGCTTCATTTCCCTCCTTCTCTCACCCCTAAAAAAATTCCAAGCCCCCCACAATGCAACCTTATCTTCAACAAAGATGGATATTTCTGGAATATTTAAATTGCCTGAGCAGATAAGGCTGAGAGGGTGGACTTCACTCTGTTTCCCAAGGAATAGAGATAACTTGGGAATGCTCCACTCTCTGTGCAGCCAAAAGGAATTACAGCATAATAACTGCAGTTGTGAGACCTTTCAGAGTTCATCAATACATCTCTCTTTGATACTATGTGGAGATATAGGGAAGTTTAATCAATAATTAATGTTAATCACATTCAGTCTTAATCAATGCCAGAACTACTACTCTTCACAAAGCCCAGAGACAGCTCTGTGAGGTACAAAATCAAATTTAATTAAAGCTGTGCATGCAGAAGAGTTTTTAATGCTATCATAATTAGTTTGTTTAATACTGCAATTTTCAAACTCGCCTGTACATTTTGCAGAGCACTGGAATGCAGAATCCATTATTTGCACCTGCTGTAGGAGCCACTTGGGCTGGTCATGTACAGCTCCCACCTGTGAGGCTGCGCAGGGACAGAACTTCTCTCATCCTTCCAACACCCAGAAATAAGGAGATGGTGCCCAGAAGTCCAAACCTTCCTGAAAGTCAGAGCTGTCAATGGGAGATGCGTCAGACTCACTCAGCTTTTGAGTCCCTCAAAATGCAATTTACGGTTTTCTCAGCCTCCCAGGGCCACTGGGGAGAAGAGCACTTCCACTCAATGCTGGTTATCAGGGAAAAAGGGTTTCTTCTGTAACCTGGGGATGAAAAAAGGGAGGTGGTGCCCATCACTGCACCCGACCTCCTGCGAGGAGTGCTGAGGATGGACCTTTCTATTTCCCTTCTCACTGGAAAGGGGAGGTCACAACCTAAAATACAAATATTTATCAGCCCTCCAAAGAGCACATTCAGTGCCAGAGCAACCAAGTCAGGAGAGGCCAACATTCCCCAGCCCTGCTCTTGGAGACCCTTCCCATCCCAGCTGGGATGTGCCTGTTTCCACACATCATAAATTAGGAAAACTTTAACCCATTCACTGCCTATAATGGCACATTTCACACCCCAGGCAAAGAAAAGAAAAGACCCTGTTTGTTCTGCCATTATTTCTCATTGAGACTGACAAATGTCACCAGTCAAAAGACTGCTGGTAACACGGTTTTGCTGAATAACAGGAGAGCAATGAGCTCTGATTTTCACTTGATTAACATCTAAGTTTTCCTTTCGACAACTAATTTTTTTTTTAATTAAAATAGAAATTCTGCCCTGCATTCAGTCTTAGCCTAAGTGTTAATGTAGGAATTAATATTGCAGCTCATGCCAATATTTTGAGTTTCACCTGTTTGCATAGGTGCCTCAAGCTCCCAGGTATGAAGGCAAGCAAGGCCCTAGAGATTTGTGAGCTCAAGACTTTCAGAACTCAGCCATTCTCCAGCAGTCAGCTTTGACTAAAATCCAACAGTAAAAAATCCCTTGGCATGAAATAAACAATCAAAAGACAAAAGCACAAAATGGAAATGTCATGAGTGAGTGTGCCACCACTGCAATAAGAAATACCATAGATTACCTGCCCGAATGGCTGCTCTTGCTCCTTTTATACATTTTTTTTAAAATTAAGCACTGAGAGAAATTTGCTGTCTGTATTTTTCTGCCTTAAGCATTCCTGATTGCTGCAAGCTTTAGTCTTGTTAAAGAGCAGTCTTGCATCATTATATATTTCATTGACCATTTACTGTAATGCTGAATGACCGATCAATCGGCAGTTAAACTGCTCATTAAGAAAAAAGTACAAGTTTCTCTAAACTCAGCTACTCCATTTTTCTCCCAATCATTTCCTTGGTCTATTAATGGGCAGCTTTTGTCCTGCTGTTCAATAGTTCAAAGTTAGATTTACCTTATTCTGTGTAGTGTAAAGCACTTAGGCAGTTTGAAAGTGAAAGGACTTCTTGAGAATCTTCTTTAAAGCCAGAGTGACAGTAATAACATGCATCTTGAATGCTAGATTTTTATGCTAAAGCATCAATTGAATAATCTCTGATCTGTGAAAAAGCAGTTATTTTCCTGTGATTTTATTTGTTACAATGAACCTATTGCAATTCTCAGGGACAAATTATGCAGGCTATAAAATTTAAACTTAAAAATTTGACACTAATGGAAACTCCAATACACAGATAGAAATCTACTTAGTCAGCAGCCACAAATCAGGACCAACATTTTCTTTCAATAACCTTTGCAACTTGTCTTGCAAGTTGAAAAGGCTTATTAATGAAACCAAAAGCAGCTGTTCCCAGAGGTGCAGCCCCTCAATTTTTCACTCCCTTATTCCAGCCTGGCAAGGTGGGGTTCCTGCACAAGAACCTATCTGGGTCACTTGAGATGATCCCAAGTTATCCACATCATAAGAACTTCTTTTTTATCTCCTTTACAAGATTGAGACACTATATATATTTATATATTTGTGTAATTAAGGCACATGAGCAGGTCTTCAGACCTGAGATATTAATGACTCATGAACCACAGGTCAGTGCTTATCTGCATAAACCCCATCAAACTCGTGGTGAGATTGAGCACTGCCTCATTTATTACATCACCACATATTCCCTTCCCCCAGATAGATGAGTCTGCAGCACTTTGGCTCCAAGCTGGAGGACCAGATGCCAAAAAAAATAAAAGGCACCTGTTTTCTGAAGCTCAGGAGCAATCCATCCACCTCACAACACAGCAACCAGTCAAAACTTGCTAAAGGCACCGTGCCTCCATTCAGAGCCACTGAAAGAGCAGAATTATCATCTCAAACACCTGCACATGAAAAGGGGCCATTAAAAACCCCCACGTGCCTCCAAACCCCTGACAAGCTGATCTCCACAGGGATGGGAGCAGCGAGGAAGGATGGATGAAGAGCAGGAAAAACACAGAGAGGACACCAGTAGGATGCTGAAGAGCCCTGAGGAGCAGGGAGACCATAAAAAAAAGATGAAATTTTGAGCAACAGCCTGACCAGGAGCAGCCTGGAACAGCCAAAGGCACCGTTCTGGTCCAGGCCTCCCCGCAGGGAATCACAGAAATTCATCCCCCACTTCTTCCCCAGAGACAAACTGAGCAGGAAACTGAAAACTGGTGAACCAGTTGGGCTAAAAAGAAAAAAAAAAAATGAAACAGTGAATTTCAACAGCTTTACACTGACTAGCAGTGTTTGCCAAGTGGCATTTTAGAAACAGGGAAAAGCACTTTTACTCTCATTTTTTCACCCAAATTTCAGTGCACACAATAGAACTGAAGCCTTCTGGATTTTGAGACAGTTTAGTTCCTTCACACTAATGTAAAATGCCTCTCATGTGGGTCTTTCCGTCAGATTAGAGCTGGGATTCTCCTGAGCTGCTTTCTTCAATAGGCAGTCTTTTCTATCTGGTTTCTTTTTCATTTGTTTAAGCATATTTACAAAATCTGGCAGGTTGCATCTCATCAGGTAGAAGAAAATAGAAATGTGACAGGTTTGGAGCTAAAAGACCAAACAGTCTGTGTGACATTTGAGAAGGAGATTTTATATTTTAGAAGAAGGAAGCCACTCATAATCAAGCACAAAAATCAGAAGTTGTTATTTGGCAGCACTTGGATTTTTTTTATATATATGTATTATTTGTAGTTTTGCACAGAATGCATCCAGAACATGCAGTGGAAAGAGCAGTTTAGCACAAAATATCCAATTTATCACATATTTGTCACCAATATGCATAAAGACCGTAGAGAGAGGGACCATTTGCTTCCAGTTTTGGTTTGAAATTCTGCCACCTGTGGAAAAGCTGTAAGTCAGAACCATGCACATAAAATGTCAGCTTAATTCAGCTTCTGAGAATTTTATAACAGTAAAGGGATTGGCTGGTGGGTTTTTCTTTTGTTTTAAAAGGCAAGTTATTGGATTTGCAGTTTTGTATATTAAACACAACTTCAATGCTATTAGCATTTTTTTTTTACTTGACTGAGTGACAAAATTTCATCCAATATCTTTAAGAACAGTATTGATAACCTGTTCAAGTTTTTATTAGTATATGTTGCCATTCAGTGGTAATGATGAAGTTAAAATAACAATGTTTAGGATGATAAGGAAGGATATGATAAGGACACCCAGCACTGCTGTTACAACCATGCACAAAAATAAAGTCCCTATTGAGAAGAAAAATCTGAATTCTCTCACTTGATCTCACAGAAGCTAAAAAAGCAACATTTATGCTTGATTCAGAGACTAAAATAGGCAATAGAGAGAGAATATGGAGCCATCTGTCCTGATCAAGTGTGGTGAGAGGAAGTCACTGGACTCTCAGCTCATGAGCAGGTTTTATACCCACTTGCAAAGCAGCCAGGACTGCAAATGAAACAAATAATCTGCAAATATCACAATAAACAGCCCCAGCCTTCTGATACACAGCCCTTCAAGTGAATCCCTCTCCTGTTTTGCTTTTGTGAGCTGCATTTCTCAGCTGGTTCTTTTGATGAGGAAATGCTCAGCCTCAGACCTTTACAGACCCTTATTTCACTGCTGTGGGCAGGACAATCAAAGCAAAACAGGCAAATAGCAGAGCAAAGCAGTGACCATCTGCAAAGACATTTATAATATTCACATATCCAAGCAGCTCTTCACGATAGGAGCATGAGCAGATTTTTGCCCTTTACAGATTTTTTGCTCTTCCCTCATTTTGAGAAAAACAAGCTTTGTTTTACAGAGTTTGCCTCGCCCCAATTTGCAGTTTTCTGCGTGATTCCCAAACACAGGGACTGAAATGGCACTCCATGACTCAGTAATAAAGATAAAACAACCCCCATAATCTTTACTGAGATCTGAAAACACAACCTCATAGTCACTCCAATAAAGGCAGCGGCAGGCACAGGCAGCACGGAGTAATTCTGCTCCAAAACTTTCTAAAAAAACCCAACAAGGTTTCTAAAAAGCCACACAGCTTTTCAGATTCAACTCTATTTTAAAATGAGAACAAAATACGTGCTTAGATAAGCCACCTCTCTCTCTCTCTAACTTGTATATAATAATAAGCCTTCATTCCTAGAGCATATAAAGTTATAACATAAAACAAATAAATGCCAAGAGGTGGATTTTGCTTAAATGGGAGGCCTAAAAGCTATTGCTGCCTCTTTAACTTTTAAGTACAAGACTTTCTCACAATAAAATAGTCAGCTAGCTCCCCAGTGAACTATAAAGAACAGATTTAGTGGATACATTATTAGCACTCTGCTCCTAGACCTTTGCAGCAGAAAGCCAAATTAAATGCTGGCCTAAGCAAGATCAATTTGGTTGCAGTCAGCAGAGATGCATCAGCCTACCTGTGATCACAACACATCTGTAAATGAAAATAATGCCAGTCAGAGAAATCCTGGGGAGCAGCACCTGAAAGGTTTGTTTCCTTTACAAACACGTGGCTTTTGAACTCAGTCCAAAAGTGATGATTTTCTCACCTAATTGAAAACAATGGGTTTTAGGGGCTCTGTGTATTAACACTTGAGAGGGAACTCTGACAGCATTGGCACCAGTGAATAATAATGAAAGGGGAGGAATTAAAACACACCCCTCTGCTCCAGCCATTTCCACATGGCTTCACCCCACCTTGCAACACAGGAGGAAACAGTCTGGCAGAGATATTAAAGAGGCCTAAAACTTGAAGTTTTTAAGGGAGAATCATCTCTGTGGGATTCCATAGAGCAAGAACTGCAGTGATCCTCTTGAATGCAGCCAGACAAATGAAGGTCAATGAGTACATGAATAAACTGAAGTGAAATCAAAGTTCCTCGGGCTGTGTTGTTCTGGAGCAGTATCCCAGCATCCTGAAGCAGCAGAGTCAACATACAGACCCTAACTGCTTTTGAGATGTAGCTTGATCAATTTGTTTTACAATCCCTCTCCTATGCCTGGCTGCACCAGGAGGAGACTGGATTCAGTCATGCAGGGTGCTCCTTCCATTACTCTCCCTTGCTAAGAGATATAAATAATACCTTCAATGCTTGTATTGTTTAATATTAACAAATCAGTGGAGTGAATGTTCTGGTTGGCTGGAGCTCTGGTGCTGGTACAGAAGGAAGGAGGCTTTGCCAAGGTAAGGATGTAATTTGCAGTGACTGCAATTTGAGTGCACCTGGATGGAGATGCCCAAGGAACTCAGTGATGAACTGACAAGATCATCACAAAATGCACAGGAAGCAAATAGCTGCTCCCAGCTGTGCACAAGCTCTTTAAGCAATAATGGTTTGGCACGATTCTGCAGAGATCAACATTGGTACATGAACAGGGAAAGGCACTTTGTACAATGGAATGGCTCTTTTTCCTCCACGCAGGTGAAAGAGCTCAGCAGAACCATGAAACCCCATTCCAGCCTGGGATCTCTCCATGCCTGTGTGAGCAGGCACAGGCAGACTCGTGCTCAGCCCCCCTAAAGGTGACATCTGAACCCTGATCTGAGGCTGTTTATGCTGTGATGGTCAAATGTTGGGCTCAGGTTTCCCTCTGGATAAATATCCCACCCCTAGCTCACAGTTCAGAGGGTGCTGATGCACAGTGAAGTCTGGGAAAGGAAATAAAGCTACACCTCAAATTTAATTTTCTGTAAACACAGGGGTGCATTTTTTACTCACACCTATTTGATTTATCACTTTTCAATAAAAGAATGGGGTTAAGCACTCTTGTGTTTGAAAATGGCTCTCAAGGACTAAATTTGCACCAAATGATGTCTTTTGCTAATGTTTGAAATCTTTTGCCCACTGAAATGCTGAAATCTTCCAGGTTTGTTATCAAAGCCCAGGGTGGGTCCTTCCATTTATGGTGAACTGGAATAGCCATAAAGGGTGCTTAAGTATGAAAGAGAAAAATGCAGAAAACTGGTGCTTAGATTTGTTAGAAAATTAAAAAAGAAAGATGTCTGTGATAGCCATCGTTAACTTATTACCAAAAAGAAATAGTTCCTACATTTTATTATCTTCTGGCATTTTCTGGTTGGATAGTTAACCTTCTGTAATTTTGTTTCTGCTTTTGCTTGTTGCTGTGGTTTTTAATTGTTGGTTTTTTAAAATATATTTTCCATTTTAAACAAAGTTGACAGTAATCACTCTGTTTAATATGGGTGTGCTGGGGTAACTGGAAAACCAACTATGAACTATAGAGAGATACTAAAAGTTCATTTTATCCTAAGATGCAAATTCTGTTACTAGAAATCCAGCAATATAGATATTCTGATGTTTCTAATAAGTTTTGACTTGTGCAGCACTTTAACTCATAGCCTTTTACTTTTAGATTATATTTTGTTAAGTCTTTTAAATTAACAAAAAAAAAGAAGAAAGATCTGGTCTTCCTTGCTGTAATTTAATACAGACCTCTTCTAAAATGCCATATCTTTAGTTTGGATTATACCAGCATCTAGCTTGGATCTTAACAAATACATTCTTAATTAATCACACTGTTTTTTGGGGTTTTTTTTCCTTGTGAACTTCAAGGGTTTGTCTAAAACACTGTAATCCAGAAATACTTCCATGTCATATCATAAAGCTAATAACCTCACCAACCACTTACTTGCTGACAGAACACAGTGTCCTCATTTGCAGCATGTGAAGAATTTAGAATTTGAAAGGAAACCAAACGCCTTTAACAAGGTGTAAAGCACAATTTCCGAAGGAAACTTCATCACCTCGCTGAATTCGTACAGTAGCCTTCTTTCCTCTATAACCAGTCTAATTAAGTACAGCTGGAGATAGCACAAAAGAATTCCATTAATTAATTGGCAACCTGCTGACACTAATTAAGCTATGAAAATTCAACTCCCTCACACCAGATTTTGAACATTAGTCAGTTCCATTTGTTGGGAAGTTTGCCTCGCGTCTCTAACACAACCAGAAAGGAGAAAATGAACTTTGTGGTTAACATGTGTGGGAACAAAGTGACCTATTATTGGAAAAATGAGATATTAAACCTTGCAGTGATACAGAGAAGCTGTGCTGAAGAAGCCCTTGCTGATAAATTCCCTCACATCAGGGTTTAAGGCCATCCCAACTGCAAGGAAAGTATCCCAAAACACCAATGGCACAGTGCAGGGTAATGAATTCATTTAATCCTCTCCATCCTCTGGAAGATGCCTCAACTCTTTAGCCATCCACCAGTCAAGATTTCATGCAGTAACTGGGAGAAAACATCCAAACTCCATTACCCCTATTCCAAATCTCATGTGAAGCATCCAACGAGACCTCAGTTAACATCTTAACAGTTAATTACACAGTAACAAGGAAGATTTATTATTTAATGTCTCAAGGCCTCCTGGCAGTGAGTGGCTCTGCTATTATCTGAGTGGACACTAATGAACACCATCTGGTGCTCATTCCCTTCCCAAAATCCCAGCCCCATCTCACGAGGAAGGTTTCAATGCCATGTTGGAAATGTGCTAAATCTGATCAGTATCCACATGATTTACTAACAATCTAAACAAAAAAAGAGGAACATAGCACTGAATAAAATTATTGTCTACTTTTCTTGAAATCCTAACCACTGCCATGCTTCAGGGACCATAAGAATCAAGAAGCAACCAACTAAAAAAAAAAAATAAAATAAGTTACTGTAGAAAAGTAGCATATAACTTTCCTGCTTTTTCTTTCCAGTTTTCTCTTTCACATGACACTTAACAGTTAAATCACTTACCCTTCAGATAATACAGTGCAGCACAATTTGCCCACCTCACCATATTTTCAGAAATTTAATTAATTGGAAGGTGTTAATTAATTTTGAATCTACAGGAAAGTAGATTTCTGAAACAATTTTATAAGAATTGATTTATATAAAGGGTCTGTAACCTGAAATGCTTTCAGTTCTGAAATTTTCAGCACCTGGAAAATCAGCCAGGAACATGGCAAACTTCTGGCAATGAATGGGTCATTCATCATCAAATGCAAAAATCTTTAAAATTTAAAATAATGGGAAAATAAAAGTCTGTATATATACCAGTTCACATCCTGCCCTGTAAATACACATCCCTTTTTCTAAGGTATGAGTTTTTTATTAGGGCTGTAGCTCAGTGTAAAGTCCAATAAAATTCCACCTTTCTGTGCAGGTTGGGGTGACTCACCATGAGCCTCAAGGGTGGCAAGATCTGAAGAGCTGCATCTGAGTCTTCCCTCCAATCCCTTCCTGCTGTGGCTGAGCAAGTAGGCAGAAGGTGATGCTTAAAAGTTTCTGGTTCTGCCCACTGGGAATAATCACTCAATGAAAAATAAGAGGGGTCTCCTTGCCTCAGTCACTGTGCAAAAATCCATGAGATACAGGTGTGACCAGCACCTCCAGCATCAGCCTCTGCAATGAGCTGATTGAAACACACAAAATGTAATGAAAATAAGGATGATAATAAAGATTTTTTGCTAGCCATTTAGGGTGGAGAAGAACTATGCTGAGCAGTGCAGCATTCCTACTTCTAAACTTTATTATCCTCTCGTTTACTACAGTCATAACTGTAATATTTTATCGTGAGATTAGAGTGCAGCTGACAGTGCTGGATAATGCCTTTGATTCATAGATGATCTAAAGTAGAATGCTGGCTTGAATCCCACTGTTCTCACAGGGAATCTTCCATTCCTCAGCCTACGTCCCAACTTTGGGAACACCTTCAAAATGCTGAGAAGTCAAAGTGACAGAAAAACCCCCACGGGGCAAGAAAACACTGAGATTATCACCAGAATCTGCTTGGAGGCTTCACAAAGCAAGGTCAGACAAGATCAGATGGGATAAGATCGTTTTAGAGACTGGTCTTCACATTTAGACATTCAATTATTTTTCAAGAGAGACTCGCAAATTAATTCCAAAACAATTTTTTAGGAACACTTATTTTTATAACAATAGTAAAAAATTGGGTGGTTAAGGGGATTGGCTTTCATGCAAGGGGCTACTGTCAAGTGAGTGCAGGGAAGAGGAAGAGTTTAATGCAGTGTCTTGTTGTGATAACAGATCTCATAATAACACCCAGAGTCATCTTCTGCATGACTGGCTGTTTCTAACTCTTCTACTTTTCATAAAACTACCAAAAAAAAACCAAAAAAAAAAAAAAAAAAAAAAAGGGAGGCAAAGGAAGAGAGGCAAAAAATGAAAGCAGTATCTTATTTTAATAACACTTTTTTACTCTATTGTAATTGAAAATACTTGGATATTGCAAAGAATAAATATTAACAGTTAGAAGTAGCAAGCTCTTCTATTGGGGACTGAATCCTTCAGTTTCCCTGAAGACAACAACGTGAAAACTGAGACAATGAAGGTTATATTGATAATAGGAAGGAAAAAAGTTCAAGCCATGCCTGGGGCATGAAATGCAGAGCAAAAGTTGAAGGAAAAAATCATGAAAGATGCATGACTATCAGATTCCCATGCATTACTGTTAAGTGCATTCATTAAATGATCATAAAGAATATATGGCATAAAAATGAAAGAGAAGATCAGTCTCTAATAGAACCCGATAATTTCAGAGTGGGAAAAGCAGCAGACCATGACAACAATTCAAACTAAGAACACTAAATCTTACATTCCAGCTTTCACTGCAAGCCAAGGAAAAAAAGAAACACATAGTAAATGATAGAAGTGACAAAAGAAAATATGACATCGAATTTTAAGGCTACACTGGCATAGCAGAAATGAAGCAATCATTTGTTTTGAAATAATTACAAAATTATCTGATAATTTGCCACTCATTTCTCATTTCATGAGAAAAGCATTGGTTCTGAAGGCACACACGGTGCAAATCTCCTGAAAACACATGTCCAGCTAAATGAGTTGCTGTGATTGTGACCAGGACATTTGGTGTTTGAAGCCCTTTATGTTCCATTGTGGTTTATATCATCTGTATTATTTCACATAACAGGTTCTAACAGATCCCTTGGCCGGGGTTTTGACACCTCTGCGTGAGGCTGTGTTTAACACCTCATCAGTTGGTATACATATGCTAATTGTTGCTGTTTAGCACCTGTTTTCTCCTTTCCTGCTGTTCAGGCACAACATTCAACCACCACAACTCTGCCTTTGCAGCCTTTGCAGAGCATTTCACCATTTTGCAGGGCAAATCAGATCTGAAAATGTAGCAGGGAAAATTCTGTCCCAGTTTGGAGTGGCAAAATGGTTGAAGCATTTACTTGTCATTAATTACTCTTTCCCCACCAGTTTTATAATCATATTAAAAAAAGAGCAAATCAGGTATGGAGACTGGGAAGGGACTGACTTGGTGCACGAGCCTCTCCTCATCAGTTTTGGAACTTCTTTGTGGCCATTGCCACCAATCTCCACACCATAAACACCCCGGTGCTCTGACCACCCCATCACACTTGCTACCTGAGCACAATTCCTTGTGAAATAATTCTCATATCAAACACACCCCAGGTGGTTTGCAACCAAGGAATTCAGTCATCAGCACCCTGTGCCACTGGAATGGAAATTGGGGATGAAGCCGACGGGGATTGTTCAAATGGCAGTTCCCACATCTCTGGCTTCATTCCTCAAGGTCTTAAAACTCACCCTCTGTCATAACTTCACTGATGTGAAGAGTTTTCTTCTTGGGAAGTAAATGAGGGATGTGAGCAAATGAAGAGAACGTGTTAGAATTTATCACAAGGATCTGTGCAGGGCTTGTGATCAGATCATTTTAAGGATAGATTAGAAGGTAACCACAGAACTTCAGGGTGAAAGAACTGTGTTCTTGAACCTCAAAACATGAGTGGAATGCCTGCCAAGTGTGAGTGAAAAGCAAATAAAGGAACAGAGAATGATTGCTGGAATGAACTCTTACAGCCATCATCCCAGAACATACTAAATGGCTTTAAAATGAGTAATCCTCACGAGGGTCCCCACGATACACACCTGAACACCAGCACTGAAATATCTGTCAATGCTGAAGGAGTACACCAGCCTTCTGTGACAGCAATCATCAGAAACATACATAATGCCCACCCCTACCTCAAACACAGGCATGTCCCCAGTTTTGATGGGCAAATATCAGTCCTGGAAGCAGAATCTCACATATTTCAAAGTCCTGCACTCACGGAATCACGCTCTGTGCTCTTGGGAGATGTTTCCATTGTTAAATTTACTAATTAGGACAATAGCATGGCTGCTTCAGATATCAGGAGATTTTAAAGCTCAGAGCAGAAGGAGAACAACATCAGTGCTTCAGGCTCTGCTGCTTGAGCTTTCAAGATAACCTGAAGCATAATTTGGCTTCATGTTGTAAGCAAGTCTAGAGCCCAATTCAGCACTCCCTGCTGAGCCAGTCTGATATCACATGTAGCTGTGGCATGGAAATGTATAAAAGAACAGAAATTTGACCAATTTAATTTGAAGAACAGAAAACATTGCGTAAAGCTTTCCAGCTCCTTGACTTTGAGAATAATGGTGTCTGACAGTTCTAGGGTTAAGTAGCCACTCATTCATCCCAGCATCGTTTATCTGCCAACAGTATGTGTCTCTTGTTGTTACTTCAAAGAAAAAATTCAATAAAAATTTAAATAAAAACAGATCTGTCAGTATAAAGCTTTAATATTTTACACCAAACTCAATCTCTTTCCTTTGTAAAGTGCTTTCATACTTCCTGAACTCGTCCTGCAGTACACAATTCTCATTTTTATAAAAGAAGCCATGAATCACCTTTAAACATCTACACTTTCCTGAAACATTAACATTTATTTTTAATAGGCATCACTCTGAAAAGGCTTCACTAAGTACTGCAGAATGCTAAGGAATTCTGTAGATTGAGAGAACTAAGAATATATATGTTAAGTCCTTGAGCATCATTGCATACAAGCAGGTTACTTGGTTAAGAATTCATGATTCAGAATATAACAGTAATTATTTAATGCAATTAATTCCAAATGCTCTCTCACAGAGTACATTTGTTGCTACTGACTGCAGACTGTGCTATAAATATACTTTGAAATAAGCGAAACAAAGGATTCAGGTATTCAAGGCCATGTCCTTTCTCCATATTTCTGCCCAATTTTTCCTTTTCCTCCCACATATTTTATGAAACTAACAATTAAATGCTGCACAATCACTGCTTATGTCAGACTTTTTGTTTTAAAGTTGCTAGGTTTGAGAAATCAGAGACATTTCATGAGAGATAATTAATGCCTCTCTTCTGTAAGTGCACTTGGCAAGGTATAATCTCTCCATTTTAAGCTTTCTCCCACATACCTTTGAATAATAAAATCATTACTCTATTTAGAAACCTCTCATATTATTTAGCAATTCAGCTCTGGACTGTAACTACTTTGAGAAGAGGAAACGTGACTTACCGGCCCCATGTAGCAGATTCTGATTCTAACAGCCCCAATAAAAACATTTTTTAAACTTTGATCGCACACCCTAAAAGCAAAATTAACAATCTGCCAAAGCCAATATGTTCAAATAAAGAAAAGCTGTAAAATATGACCATAATTTTATATATGCAAACAGGCTCAGCTCTATTTGATTTTAAAAGTTTCTCCCAGCATCTTTTTTTTTCTATCACAGAAACAAGTTTATAACCACGCTACAAATTACAGCAATAAAATTTTGTGAAGAAGATTACAATAAAATTGTCATTTCATGTCAACTTTGCTGGGCAAAATATATGCAGTAACATGATAACAGGAATAATCTATTACCTTATTTAAGTATCTTCATTATTTGAAATGATAGTTGCTCCACACTATTTGCCAAAATACGTAAAGTGGTTTTGAAAGTCATAAATCTCTGCCACTCTTTCTCTTACACAAGTGTTAACTATAAAGTTCTATCATAAATTATGAAACAAAAGAGCCTAAGCCAACCCAATAATACAAAATCTGTTCTTTCAATAATAAAATCTGCGCAGCTGGGAGCTGCTCATTATTTATTTAGCTTTTGCAAACCCACACCTCTATTTGTTTCCTTGTAACTTCACTGTTTTCCCTGCTTTTTCTTAGGGGAAAAAACACAAACCCCAAACAAACTCTAGCTGTACCTTCTCAGTGCTGTGTGTGGCACTATTCCTGGGCTAATCTTCCTCTGCCACCCCATTTTGTCACCCTTTATCAGCTCAGGTGAGCATCACATAACAGCCCAATGAACACCTGTTCCTATCGCCATCACCACCAAAAATAACCCACCTGAGATCTCCAAATCATCCAAATGAGGTGACAATACTGCGAATTACTTGGAGGTTTCATTTGTTAATTTTCATTCATTACCTTTCTGAAAACTGGTGATATGTCCCTGCCTGAGAGGAGAAACAAAAGCCACGTCCAAAGCAAGCCACAGAGGAATAGAATCCCCACAAACAGCAGAAACATGATCAAGCGCTGGTCAAAGCCACTCTTTCTGAATTTTCTTCAGAAATACACTCACAGTGCATCCTGCACATCCAAATTGCCACACAACCCCTCCACTGCATTCCAGGACATGCTGGAATGTTCTTCAGCTGCAGGCACCTTGTTACTGCTCCTGGTCTGCTGTGAGAGCAGCCTGGCTCCTGAAAAGAAAAAGCAGAAAGGTGAAGTAGGTGAAAATTCGATAAATATTTTCTAAAAATAATAAGTATACTGGAGTATTTGTAGATGGTGGTACACAAGGTGGAATTTCAACCAGTACCAGTGAGGCAGCCTGGATGCAAGACCCAATTCCAAGCAATGGGCACACCGGAGAGCTCTGCTCACACCCCCAAGTCATGGGACAGGGATAATCTCAAAAAGCCAGCAGAATTTCTGTAACCAAAGTGAAGAAAATGAGGCAGCACAAACCACGTTCAGTTCTGCAAGTCCAGGGTGGAGCACAAGGCCCCATTCCCCATGGGTATTTGTCAGCATTAGTATGAGTCCTGCATTTATTAGTGACACAGCCTGTTCTGCTCCTATGCAAAGAATAATCTTGGCCTTCTGTGGGAGCAAGAGTTTGCAAAGAGCCAAGGATATGGCTGGGAGGCTGCAAAATAATTACCTGAATCAAGAGCTGAGGAAAATGGTGTCCAGGACTCAAAAGTGCAGCAAAAGGCAGCTGCACTCCAGATGTGGGAGGTGTGAGTTAAAGGGGCCTCATTGGCTTGACCTCGATTAGATAATGGTGGAGATGATGGTATGAAAGGTCAGCTGCTTGCTTCCCTCCACACAGCAGTGCTGAGGCTCCTAAAAGGATAAGCTGACATCCACAGGAAATCATTTTGGACAGCAAGAGGTTCCTCCCAGGAGGGGCTGGAGAGGAGACTCTGGGGTGGGCTGGAGCTGGTCTGGCAGCTGGACAAGAGGAACTCGGAGGTCTCTGTATGAACTGTAACTTCACCTGAAAAGGACACGAGTTCAGATACTCCCCTTCACTTATTAAACCTCTCCCTTGCTGCCTTCCAGATGGCAGAGACCAACAGCACCCAGCTGGGACCTGGGCTGAACGCATCCCTTTCAGGAGAATGGCACAAGAAACTTATTCCAGCAAATCTGGAACAAAGTATATCAGAATTCCTGTCACTTCAAGGGAAGAAAATTTCTTGCCTCATCCTGATTTACATCTGACAATAATGCCATAATGCATACAATACACAAAATGCTCTTTTATGGCTTAGAAATACTACACAAATAAAGTTTGAAATCTTCCTGTGGAACTGAAAATGTGCAATCAATGAAAGCCCAACAGTTAATCAATGGTAGTTTCATCAGTGATTACTTTATGTAAGGGCAGCCTTCCTGAAGTCCATGATTTAAAAATTTGAAGTTAATTCAGAGCAACAGGAGGCAGCCAGGAAAGCATTGTCTGCCACCTAAAAAGTCACACATTTGAAAGTTATTTTGCATCCAAAAGAATTCCTACTGCTAATAATCACCACAAAAGTAGCAGAGGATTTGACAATATATCCAAAAATTAATGTAATCAAAAAATGTGTTTTCGGGGGGGAAAAAAAAGAACAACGTTTTAATATTTGTAGAAGTCTGGTAAAATAGCAATTGGTACAGTGAAGCTTGCAAGCAGCAAGAAAACAATGAGCAACTCTTCCCATTAATTATCTGTTATAACATTCATAAAGTCTCAGTATTTCAGACAAATTTAAATGAAGACATAATTCTCTCTGAAATTCAGAGGCATTATCAGATAAACAGAATTAATCAACATGCAGAATCATTGAATGCTATGGATTTTAATTCCAACAGCTGCTTTCATGTCTGTCCCATAACTGTGTAATGTTAACAGGGTTTTTTTGCAGTTCAGTGAAAGCACAGGTCAATCTGTAACCCATTCACTGGCAAAACACAAACTTCAAGCCCACCCACATCAGAGCAGAGGAAATCTGGGAGCAGCAGCAGGATGAGCCTGCTTGGCTCCAAGAAACCTCTGCAAGAAGGAGGAGAACACAATCCCCAACACACTGGACAGACGGAGTGAGCACTGGGGCAGCTCCAGCTGCCTCTGCCTCCCCATACTCACTGCTGAAGCCAGGCCAGGACGTTACAGAATTCACAGAAATGCACAGGGACAGATCAACTCTGGAGCCAAGCAGCAAAGTTAAATACCTGCAGCACTCTTGCTGGCTTTCAATCTTGCCTGCTTTCCCCAAATCCCTTTTTGTTGCCTTTTCTACTTTTCATCGCGCTTCTGCCGAGGTACAGACAGTAACCTTTGGCTAGAATTGAAGAAGGAAAGATTAATTTTGGTTTAACAAAGAAAGGTTAAAGGTACAGAACGTGTACCTCCAAGTCTATCCACTCCAAAGTGAGTTCTCCTTGATCTATTAAATGTATGCCCAAAAGAATTCCTGTCCTAAATGCAAAGACACTTGTTAGAAGATAAATAATACAAATGCTCCATTTCCCCCCCTAATTCTCTACATTACATTCTTTACGTTGTTTTATGTCAAGACTAGAGGAAAAAAGAACATTCCTGAACACCTGATACTTTCCTTTAGGAGGAACAACATCACTAGGGAAGCAAAATTGTGTAAGTCTTATTCAGAGAAACAGGTTCTATAGTTTAAAAAAATCACTAATTGTAGCAGGCAAAAATGTAGCATTAAGAATTCTTATTTCTGGTGGAACTAGGTCATAGCTGCACTTGTACAGGCATCAGAACAGAAGCTTCAAGAAACAGGATTATTCCTGCCAGTGTTGAAAAGAATATGACTAATTACATCTAAGGTAATTAGGACCATAAACAATCTTTAAATGAAACTGTTGATCAGAATTTATTCTATTTTCTTCATTCTGTAATATGTTTTACCCCTCCAGAATGAAGCACTGGGGCACACTTGGTGGGCGTGTTTAACAGCACTTCAACAGAAAATTGTATTTGTTCTTGGATTTGCTAAAAGGAATAAAAAAAAGGAAGCCACAGGTCCTGGAAACACACTTTGCTCTGTGCCCTTGTTGAGGCTTCCCCAGGCTGGGCTACATGTGCCATTCTGCACAGCTGAAGAGGACTGACAGCAGTGTGTTTATAGACATTGGAAAAGGAATCAGTTAAAGCTGGTAACAAGATCACCAAGGCAGTTCAGGTGCCAGCGAGCTGGAGGTGCTGCTGCAGAGTGGTGTTAACCCCTTCCATCCCACCTCTGCCAAGTGCCTTCACCTCCAGGCTCACCTGGCAAGCACCAGCCCTCCCCTGGCACTGCTCCTTCCTTCTGTCTCTAATGGGTTTAACTCTCCTATGGTTTATGGGCTTAAATCTCTTATGGGTTTAAATCTCTTATGATTTAACTCTCTGCTGGTAAGAGTCCCCCTGCCCTCCCAAAATACTGCTTGGACAAAATTTCATGTCAATTTTTCAAAAATTCTCTTCTACCCCCCAGAATTTGTCTTTTATTTGCTTGCTTCTGAGTAGATTTTTCTATTTTTTTTTTTTTTTTATGGTGTCATGACTGATTTCTTTCTTTTTCTGGGAAATTAGAAAACAAAGAAAAAACCATTAAAAAATCATGCACAATCTGCAGTTTTCCTATAAGAAGCAGCAACTCCTCCTACCTGCCACTGGAAATAGCTACTCAACATTATTAAGTACCTCCAGCTCCCCACAGCTAGACAAATCCCAAAGTACTTCCTTCACTGCATTTTTTTATTGATGAGGTTTGTCATTTTATGGGATGTGGTACAATAGAAAGCAATTAAGTCACTGATGCACACAAATGTTACCTTTTTGCAATGCGTCAGCAGCAATAATCTTCTTTCAAATATGCTGAGGAGCAGCTATAAACCTTCTCCTGCCAGAGGCAAGCTCTGGTGAGCCTCGTTGTGCTGAAAGTTCCTCACAGAAGGTGCTGCTTAAGGTCTGCATCCATCAAAACCAGAGATAATTAAGCAGCTCCATTTTGGCATGGCTCAAAGAGAATAGCCACTGAATCATCTCTCAGCTTTCCAAAACTGTTTATTTGATCTCTTTAGTGGCTCTGTGTGAGAACCTTGAGGAAGATGTGAAGGCCAGGTGCTATTTTCATGCCTTATTCATCTCAGGCAAGGGCTGACTAGCTGGGTCACAGGAATCAAGGAAACCCAGGATTTCAGCATTCCAGCTGCTGGCAGAACTCCTCTGAATTGAACATTTGCAGGTGTAGACCCCTGATTTCAGTCAGGATCAAAACCTTTTTCCCTTAACCTTGGTGAAAGTATCACTTTCGACTTCACCAGGAGCAGAAAGAAATGAAAGTCTGATCCTCTCCTCAACCTTTACAAGTCAGCTAAATAAAAGGCATTACAGCATGCAATTGCTTGAAGCAGTAATATTCATTGAAATGAAGAAGTTTTTTCCCCCAAGTACCAGAGAAACACTTGATATTTGCTGAAGGAAATGGAAATGTTTCATGGAACAATTTAGAGAGGCGACAGTTTCACTGGAAACAATTCTGCACCAAATCATTCAATCACAATTTATATCCAGAAGTGAAACGTTGGACAGATTAAAAAAAAAAAAGGGGGGGGGACCTCATGCACAAAACTTGTTTCTGAATAAGCTGAGGCTGTAAACTCTGACTGTCATTGATGGAGAAACAGCTCCCAGGGCCAGCAATTCCAGCAGTGAGGGCCAGGCCTGGGGACTGCAGAAGCACAAACTGCTCCGGAGTCATTTGGATTCCAATTGCAGTTTATGGCCCTGTGGAAATCACTTCACTTCTATCTCCAGTTTTTTTTCATTTCTATCTCCAGTTTTTTTTTTCATTTCTGTGAGGAGGAGGAGGATGTGCATTTTCCTATAAACCTCTGTCAGAGGGGTGGTGGGCAATTACTCACGACTTGCAAAGCTTTCTGAGGCAACAAATCTCTTTTGATCAAGCTGTGTGTTTTTAAAAGGCTGCCATTTTCATAAATCTACCTCCAAACAGCTCATGGCACAGGAAATCTAACCTGGACCTTGATTATACTTCCAGACTGAAATAAAAGTGACCTAAAAAAATATAAATGAATTGTTTCAATACCAAGCATTAACCCTCATTGTGCCTGGGGAGAATTTTCTCAGCATCAATGATGGTGATGTATTGGCAGGACCAGTGCAATTAGCACCACTGTAAGCTCCTAACTTAGCAAATATTCCCACTCCAGGAACTTTGGTGTGTGTATTTATCCATATCTATATATATATATATATGTGTGTGTTTGTGTGTATGTATTTATATATACACACACAAACACATCTCCCAGACGAGTTTGTCAATGATTTTTTTTTATTATTTTTGGTACACTTACAGTCCCATTTCATGTTTTACTTTATATAAACACACAGATGGAAACTCAAACATGTCACAAAAGATTCCAGCCAATAACTCTGAGATACTGCTTTGCATTTTATAACAGCCTTCATTTTTGTCTCTTCTCCTAAAGCAATTAGCAAACAGTTGTTCCGTAAGCTGACAAGGTAGGAACAAGAGTGAAACACTATTAAACCTAGAGCTGTCCTTCAGACTTCAAGCATTTAATGGAGTTAAAAGGAACAGCAGATTCTGTGCACTGCCAAAAATAAAATGCAGGACTTGCAGAGCACAGTTCCTCTTTACCACCACCATTCTCCTGAAGTGCATCTTTCTCCTTAACAGCTACAGAGGGACTCTATGATCAGAGAGTTCTGCATCTGGAAACTGTGGAGAACTGGGAGAGTCCTTGTTCTCCCACCTTCATTATCTTCCACTCTGCTTATGCATGTGACCACAGCAGGTTAAACATGGTCAATATCAGTCTCAGAAGTATATTCCTAATAGTACTTGGATTAGTCATCACCCAGGAATACTGAGAGTTTCAGGTGTAAGATCTTGCTTTTCATCCTGTTTATTATTTATTTATATGTACCACTGTCCCCTAAAAACACATTCACCTTGTGATTCTTTCTCCCTTGACTGTAAGGCACAATGAAACAAAGCCTGGACATTTTTTCACTATATTTGGCACATTCCAATAACCTCAGCCTTTCTTCCTGTTAGCAGCTACCTACAGAAGCTACTTCAGCCTACAGTGAATGGCCTGAGCAAGTGAAAAGCACTTACTTTGTCCCCCAAGACCAAAACCTTCCAATCCCTACTTTTAAGTTGCTCTGGGCTGGAGACACAATTCCATTCTGCTGAACTGCAGCACCATCCATTGCTGCAATCCCACAGGATCATTCCTTATGTAAATTCTCTTTAAGAGAGGCTTGGGTAACATTACATTTGCAACATTCCTCTCCAGATTCTGTGTTTTGAAATCCAGCTCCAAGGCTAAAGCAGCCCTTTCATTAACTCACAAATGCCAGACAGATCACTTGCTTGGCAGCCACACACAAGTTTTTTTGGAATGTTTACAGGCAAAAATCCTTTCCCTTGACCGAAACAATATGAGGAATTATGCCCACAGCTTTGGTCTGAAGATTTGTACGTAGGGCAGCTGGAACAGAGAGTTAATGGAAAGTCAGTGCTGGCTGATCCAGCTCCACACAACATTCCAACCCCACTGACCTTCTGAGGGCAATGTGGCACCATTATTCACTCCAAATGGGGACATCTCAAGAGAGAAACCCACAGCACTCATTTTTCTTAAATGATGTTTTTTGTGCATTGCAACACAAGGGGTGCTTGTAGGAATGGCAATAATTAACAGATTTAAATGAAGCCACAGTTAGACAGCCATTAATATATTCACTTTCCACGGATTTTTGAGCTAGATATTGAGCAAAGTATGATCCTCTGGCCCCAAAGTGGCAAATTAGTTTCCACTAAATGATCTAATACTAGATTGCATGGCTCAGCTGTTTGTAAAAATGTGATTTTAAAGAAAAGGAATAAAAAATGTAAATTTCTTTTTTGCTTGTTACAACAAAATGATTTAATGACTGGACATGGCATTTAGTGCAATGGTTCAGTTGGGGAAACATCACTGTGTCAACTAAACCTAATCAAAGATTGGACTTGATCTTGAAGGTCTTTTCCAACCTCAATGACTCCCTGATTCCAGAAGCTTGTATCATTTCAATTCCATCAAAGTTCCTGCCATGTCCCTGTGTTCTAACATTTTCCAAAATGACTAAGCATTACAGAATGGTCATGAAGAAACCTGGTTGATCTGCTGAAGGATGCTGTTTGGACAAAATTTTCATAGCACGGAAGCGTTTTTGGCAACTCCATCCCAGAGGCTGTGGGAGCGCGCGCAAACTGAGAAAGCTCATGGCAGTGCTGGTGGAAACTGCTGCCACTGGGGTTTTTAACTTCCACAGTGAAGAACTGCACAGAGCAAACCAAGAGTTCCTGAGAAAAAGGCTCGTCCAAGCTCCCACCACTCACCCTGCCATATTCCAGGGGAAGGTGCCAAGTCCTGACCTTTCCTATTGCAGGAAACTCACTTTCTTCTTTTACACTTACTCTGCTCCAGATGAGACTGAAGGCAGCCCTCCCGCTCTAGATAGCTGCACTAATTAAGCTAATTAGCTCTTTAGATCACATTTCTTCCCATGGACTAACGAATATTAGATTATTTAGAGCACAGTCAGCTGCCAGAAGGCAGTGAGATGATCTATCCCCTGAACAGCCAGTGCAACTCAGGTGGAACAGGAGTTTCACCTCAAATCCTGCAATAAACACAGAACTGCTACACCACAACATCCTGCTGGATCCTTAAATAGAGCTGTGCCTAGTTAACCCATAAATACCTGTCCTGCAATTACACTGAGTGCTTTCACATACAAGAGAGAGCTAAATTGGAAAATAAAAAATACAGCACCCTAAATCATTCTAACACATAAGCCAATCTGCTGAACTCAATCAATATAAAAGCAGCAAAGGCAGGCATCACAAAAAGACACAAAACATGGCACACACTTAAAATCTGTGAAGACAACTGGAGTGATTCTTAGCTTAAATCACAGTTTCATATTCATTTTTATTTTGTACGTATGCATGCATTATGAATAGCCCTAAAAAAATTATTTGGTCTAACTATTATTAACCAAAATTTTTCCAATTGAAAATTACAATAAAATGTCATTTTACGGTTTGCAAATCTACTTACAAATAGGAATAAAGATATTTTTAGGCAGAATAAAATCAGACTCCTCTATGTTAAATTATAATTTTGACATCTCCTGTAAGAATAGAGAAAATTCATGCTCATTTACACACTTAATTCAGAATTGCTACAGTTTAGGGGCTGATTACCTGAAGCACAAAAAAAAGGACATTATCAGACCTCTCGTGACAAAATGCTCATACTTACATCGTGCCTATAGGCAAAAGAACTGAAAAAAAGGTTATGTAACATGGCAAATATTAAATTAATTCTGTTAATACAAGTACACTCTTCAGAAGGAAATCACTGTTTACGTTTTTAATATTGGCAACAGTTCCTTTGTAAAGGAACATTTGTCGATCTGATCAATTTTTCAGTTTCCTGTCTAAAATGTGACTATTTTATAGTAGAGGGTGCTTTAGCATTTGGTGTTTGCTAAGCTGGGATTCTGAAGTTAGGATGGAAATTCTGCTTAAATTAAGAGCAAGAAAACAACCCTAGAATAAAGGGGTGATGGATACAAAATGGAGGGGGAATTGTAAGTGCTAAATCTTTCAGACTTGAGGTGACTCCTCTGAGTGCCTGGCTGTCACTCACCTGGCACTCTGAGTAACAGTGATCCAAAATGATGGGGACATGCGGGATCCTTGTAGGCAAAATGTTCACAGGAGATTCCCCAGATCCACTTCCAGTCCAGTGCTATAAAATACATTGGCTCTTCCAAGCTCTTCTGTTTGCTACTGGGAGACACAGAGAGACATGGATGTTGGGTGGAGGATAGTTTCTCAATTGCAGAAGGAAAATTAAGTTTTCTGGAATATTTTCGAAGTTCTTTTCGTGTGTGCTTTCCACCCTTTCCAACAGCATTTCTATGCCCCATTTTGAGAAGTTCATTAATAAAAACGTTAACCCTGTGGGCAAAATGCTCTCTAAACTGCAAGCTACAAATCCCTGAACCAAAAAATGCACATTGAACAGCATTCCTTGGAAAAATGGCAGCAGCAGGATCAGACTCATCCCTGTGCTAGACGTCTTTCCACAGGCAGCCTCTGTCTTTGGAGAAGTCATTAGAAAAGATGACACGTGTATCCTGGCACAGCTAGGTCCTAGGGAAAAGTTGACAGATGTTACAGTATAAATCAGTTCTGATGCACATTGTGTTGCCTCCAGAGGCATCTTCTGGTCTTCCACAAAAGGTTACTGAACCATATATAATACAAAAATGCAGATACAATTGTAAGGAATAAATGTAAGGTTCTGTTCTACCCCACTTAGAAAGTCTAATGCATGAATAATGCTCCATCTGCACAGTGGTCAAATGAGACTGAAATTGATTTTAGATGTACCACATGGAGCAGCACAGCCCTTAACAAGCTCCCTGACATAGGGGACCTTGTCAGGAATCTGTACAAAATTCATGATACAAGAAATTTGTATCAATGAGAATCTGGGACAATGAAGAATGGGGTTTATATTCCCAGAAACTTCTGTACCAAGTAATCAAAATGAATCACATACCAGAGGCATTCTCAAGTAGAAGATAACAAAGTTTAGTCGCATTAAATTTATAATAAACAAGTGAAACATGTCAAATGTGCAGCTACATATCCTGACCATTAACTTTTCTGGATGCATTAATAAAATGTGAGCAATGTGAACAAAATTGTCTTCTCTTCAGCTAACCTGTTTAGAGGATTTATTATATATATATTTTTTTTTTTTGCCTGCAGCTTGTCTTTCCACCACTTACCTTCATCAGGATCAGGGTAGTCACACCTGCAACAATCTGGTGTGGTTTAGGATTCTTTAGGACTCCACATCTCACTCCTAAAACCTAGACATTGATCCAGTTCCACCTGGTGACTCTGCAGAAGAAAGAAGGATAAAAAAAAAAATATTAAAAAAATGAAAAAAGCTGTAAATGGAAAAGCAGTAAAATAAGTCACCTAAATTTTGGAAATACCCTGTGCCAGAGCTGGTGCATTTATTCACTAAAACCTGACAATCAACAATAGCCTTTCAACAAGCATTCATGAATATTTTACCTCCCCCCTGGCCAGTCATTTTCATCAATATGCAAATGCCATTGATGATATTTACAGCCATTGATGATATTTACACCCATGAGCATTCACTTTAACACGTGTGACATGAGAACTGGGAGGCTGAGGATGCACTTTGGCTGCTCTGGAATAACAAATGGAGGAGCCCAAAGCTTCTTCCTCACTTCCCTCTGAGATGATGGTTTCAGAGCTCAGGCTGCAAAGCAGACTCACAAAATATCTCTGATCCAATATGTTCTGTTCAGGCACCACAAATTCATGAACTAAAAGGCCTGTCAGCCTACCAATTTAATACAGAGATTAATTTTTACATGTTGCAATGATATTATGAGCCACATAATATTTTGCTTTGAAAGAAAACAAGAGCAATATTTTTCAAATCAGGTTAGAATTTCTACATTCACTCCATAGTGTCTCAAGATGCTTTTCACTTCAAGATTTTGATTATGGAACCCATAGAATTTTAAGACATGCAAACTAAATAAAAGTTAATATAATAAAACCAGTTAAATGTTTCTTTCTGCTGTCAGCCAATTCAATTTCCACAGATGGGAAACAGAAATAATTCAAATAGGCATCCACCCAGTCTCCTTTTCTGGATTTTAAGACACTTTGTTTTGCATTCTTCTAAATGCATCACACTTTAAAGTGGTTAGGGATCATATTCCTTGGCATATAAAGATTCTTCAGGATAGATTTATACAGAGGGGACTGCAGCAGCTTGAAGGATGGAAACTAATAACATCAGCACAGCATGCATATCATTTTGTGCCCAGAAACTTGGCAAGACTACGAGTGTTTTTAGTGGAATGTGGCTGTGCTAATACTCCCTCCTGTGAACAGCTCCTCTTCACTGGATAATCAAGATCTCCACGCAGCCATCTGAGATGGCTTTTCACAGAGCTGCTCTCAAAAATGAAATTATCTTCATTATTATTAATTTCATGAAAATAAATTGCCTCGGAGTTTAGTGCTAATTACTGTCCCTGTCATACAGCCCAGGAAGGGGAGGGGGGGAATCTTATGCAACAGAGTCTCAAAGATACAGGCACACCTTGCAGAGTGAGGAAATGCCTTCTAATAACCATTACAGAATCTTCAGCCAAAATATCTCCAGCTATTACCTCACAACACATATTTTCCCTTTATTTTAAACTCCATATATATTTATTTCAAACCCCAATTATATTACTTTTATGTTTGGAGATAACTTCAAACTAAGTGGTGCTATTTCTCTACTGTGTTTTACAAGATGCCCACAAGCTTCCGTGGCTGACAAGCACGACAACCCACACGTGAATTTTGGCACATCTGGGCTTTTATTTCCTTCTTTTGCAACTAAGAGTTGATCTTGAAATGCTACTGAAGCAAGTATTAAAAAGCACCTGTGAAAACCCATTCATCCATTCAGAGGTTTCTGCCCTGACCTGACCTGCAGAGGAAAGAAAACTCACTAACTTTGATTCCTGCTATCAGCTGAGAGCAGGCCAGATAAGCTCCTGGATCGAATTAGAGATGCTCCAGGCTAAAATCACCTGCCAAGTGCTCAACCACGGGCTTAGGCTGAGCTCAGTGTCCAAGACAGCGCTGTCCTACAGGTGACACTGGATGGCAGCAGTACCTGGGACAGGAGCCCTGTCCCTGCACGCCCTGCCCAGGATGATTTCTGCAGGATTTATCTCTAAAATCGAGCCCCAGGGTGCTGTGAGCAGAAACCTGAGCAGATCAGCTTGGTGAGACTGAAACCACCCAGCAGCTTGTGGAAAACTACCACACTAATAACAGCTCATCCCCCCAAAAAGCAGCAATTTCGAAAATGACCAGTTTTGTTCTCTGACCTTAAAAGTGACGCGAGAAAGAAGCTGGAGACATCTGAAACACAAGCCAACCCCACAAAGCCCTAATTCACGTTGTTTCAGTCAAAGAGAAGCCCCACAAGGCTGTCTGCATGAGAGGAGGGGAATGAGGAAACTCCTGCTGCTTTCAGTGCCTTTCCATAAACCACAGTCAGCAGAACTAAACAGAATTACACAACATTTTCTGCATAACCATAGTTTAGTAACTGCCAGGTAAGAGAAATAAAAGTTAAAGGAGGAAATACTTCTTTGCATTCTCTCTTCCCCTCTCCCCTCCTTCCAACATGAAGCTGATCAATAAATCTTAGGGCCTGCTTAGGTAAAAAATTAAGAAAGAAATAATTTACTGAGAAATCCCTGTCTGGGTAAGGGTGTAAATATCATTTTGGTTCAATAGTGAGCCAAATGCAGCACAAATCACCAAGTATATGAAAATAGCTACCACTTAAACAGAGCTGCAAGCAGATAAGCTACACTGTACACCCCTGAGGCTTTGGGGATTGAAAGTAAAAAACATTGATCTGCTGAAACACCACCTCCCTAATTCTCTGGGTTTTTAAACCCAAAGGATTCCTTCAAGGTACTCTATGCAGTGAACACTCCAGTTTTTTGAAAAACCCACCTTTGCAGGGGTTTTAGAAATATCTGTTTAAAGGTGGCTTTAGAGATATTTATTTAAAGAATAGAACACTTATTTTTCTCACAGTTTGAGAAAGCAAACGTGAAGTTTCATTAAATATGAAAAATGAGACAAAATGACAAACACCACATCCATCACAACCTCATTCTGTTAATTAAAATCAGATGCTCAGCTGAGTAATTTTAATTAGTAGTACCGGACACATTTTCAATTGTTTGGAATCAGGAGTTTTTAATAATTTATCCTCATTTCTTGGAACTCAGAAGTATATTTCACTCTTGGACCTTAAATGTCTATGCCCATAAATTTTACCCACGAAGCCTGAATTACTGTAACTGTTTGTTCACAATTAACAAGTGACTAAACTGGAGTGGAACAGGGCTAGCAGTGTGTTAACTGCAGCTCTTCACTGGAAGCTTGATGGAGTCAGAGTACATTATTTCCTTTTTTCTTAATCAAATCTCAAGTGCAGATCTCCTGTAAAAGCACTTTTTGTTTTCAGATGAGTTAAGGTTGCACTTCAACTCACTTACAGGATTCCCAAGGGACCTCATGAAGTTGTTTTTTCATCCAGAGTGGTAGCTGTACTTTTGACCTCAGCAAGCAACAAAAATACTGACTGACTTGTTTTTTCTTAGAAGGAGAAATGGATATTGCTTGATACTCTGTTAACTGAGAATTTGTTATCTTATAAAATAGAAATTCTTGGGAACAGGAGATATGAAGTCACAAAAATCTTTGTCTTCAATAATATAGGTGCCTATTCATGTTTTGATCTGGTAACTGCTCCTCTTCAACACTAAATTGTAAGAATTTCTCACAGCTGTCTTAAATTACGTGTATCCTTCATTCCTAGCTGAGTTATACCCAGCTCATAACCACCAAATAGAAACCAAATTCTTTCACTGCTAAAAATGCTGCTAAAATTGCTAATTCAAGTACTGAAGGCCAGGAAATGTCCCCAGGGTTTCCTGTTCAACCTTGCCTCTACCTCCAAGGCACCATTAAATACTGTTAATTTTTAATAGGCTACTAATATCCCAATTTTTTTCCCCACTGACTCCATTACTGGGGAGTCATTTCCCCACTGAAGCAGCCACATTCTTGATTTCAGTTGGTGTCAAGTGAATGCCACAGAGGTTCCAAAAAAACAAGGCAGAGATAAATGCTAAAAGAATCAGAACACCTCCCTCAGCCCAGAGATCCTTGATTTCCTTCTTCATCCTCACATCAGACCAGGCTCAAGCACAAAGGGTTAGCCAGGGATGTGCCACCACCACGTGCAGAATTTCCTAGCCTAATGCAGTCAATAAAACAATATATTCACTGTTTACACCATCCCCAGTGCTGGCTGAGTGCTGCTGCTGAGATTCTCAGGCATAATTTTGGTTTAACAGTCAATCTTGTTAATATTTTTTTATAGGGACAAAGTGAAGTGCCACTGTATTAGTCTGCCTGCATGAGAGCTCAACCTGAAAGCACAGTGTTCCACTCTTTCCTGTGGAACATCTGTGGAGGATAATTATAATTAAGCACGTCTTGAATATTAATTGTTCTAATGTCACTGATGGAATGTCCTAGGATACACTGAATCAGTTCTGTTTCAAAGTACTGTTTTATTTAAGAGCTCTGCCAGATGTTCTCATCATTTCACTTAGATTTTTCCACCAGGAAAACAGTTGCTGAGACTTGTGAATCTTCTGCTTGTGCCAACTGTCAAGGAAATAATTTCATCCCCAAAGAGGAGGCAAAATCACCATGGTTTTTGTGGTTTTTGGTTTTGTTTTTTTTTTAAGGAAAAAGAGAAGTGATGTTCCAGAACATTTGTACTGCTGTTAATTCAGAAAAGATTTTGCTGAGAACAACACAATTATTGTAATCTTGGGCAACAACGAGCCCCTTAACTCACTCAAGTCACCACCTCAGGTTTTCATTTGCATCTTATTTTTCACGATATCCTGCAGCAGAAATTCAAGGCAGCTGGTTTCAGTGTTACAGAAATTAGAAATTACTGTTTTGAAGGGCCATATCCTTAATCAATACCTCGCTGTATTTTTGCTGTCTTGAGTGATCATATGCCAGAAAAGAGCACCTGGGGATCCAATCCCTCTCTAATCAACAACTTTTGTAATAGTGGAAACCCAACAACTGCTGAAACAAAAACATATTTTACAATTACTGCTTCTGATATTCCCACAACACTGAATCTAAGTTCGCTTGCACTACTTCACAGCTGAACTACTTTAAACATGCTATTTTAGTTTGTTTGTAAAGAACAATAAGAGAAAGGCTTTCTCATCAAGGTTCAGCAGTGACAGTGAATGACTGAAACATCAAACCAGGCCTCAGTTAGAAGCCTATTTGCTTGACATATTTGTTCTGAAATAGTTCTTTCAAAGAAACTACTTCAAAAAAATATTGCTGAATACCGCGGTAATTAAGGATTTGATCTCATAATGTGGCAAGTGCCTTTCAAAAAACAGTAAGTTTTTTTTTCTTATGTATTGTTCTCAGCAAGAATGCAGGTTCCACGGAGAGGGTTGGAATGTTTAAAACCCACATGAGCTTAACATGGACTCGACAGGTTTGTGAATCTTGGCTTGGACTGAGATGACCTCCAGACCCCTTCCACAGGTTCATCCCTAGGTAAGAAGACTTTTGATTAGAAAAGCACATTTCTTTCATTTAACAATAGGATATTAAGCAGTGCTTGTCAAGTCTTGACAAATTCCAGTGTCCTCTTGCCAGCTGATGAAGAGAGAAGAAAATTAATTCCATTGCCTCTACTAATAGAACAGGTTTGCCAGAGAGTAACTCTAAACAAATGAGCACTTGAAAAAAACTATCAGGATTTACTGGGCTGCTCTTTATAAAGCAGACTTTTGTTCTATACCATTGCCATAATTTTCAAGCAGGTCTGACCTTGCAATCTTACAAGCTGTACTACCAAAATCCATTTTCCAGTGACTGATTTGCAGAAGTTCACAGAATTGCCAGCAAGGGTGAGTACCAAAGCTGCAGATCCATGATTTCAGGGCTCTGTAACTGCTCCCTCCCTTTGGGGGACTCTGCAGCTGTCTTCACATCAGCAAAACAGATGGGAGCATTTTTTATCTCAAGAAAGTAAGTGAGCCTATAGTGCAGTTGCTTCCACAGAGAGCAAAGGTTCCCTTTAATGGGCTCGCTGCATCCTCATTTCCATAATTAATTCTCTTAATCAAGAGGCTGAAGTTTAATCCTGCATCCTCTTTTTTAGGCTAAACCAAAGGCTGATGCCTTCACATCTCATCACGACACAGGTACTGCTGAGCAAACCAGAAGTTTCCACCAACATTAACAGCTCTGCTTCCACTCAAAGCCTGACTCACAGGAAGGAACATAATTAAGGAATGAACATTAATTCTCCACAAATTCCCTTTTTAAAAAATATTACCTTGCCATGAAATACATTCATCACCAAACTTTATCATTCCAGTCAACAACACTCGTGGTTTGAAACGTGTCCTGCTCTTCAGCTGAACATCAAAGTGAAAATATGAAGTAATTTCTAATTATAAACAACTTGAAGAAACAGCAAGTCTATTTCTTGTTAAATATACTTAATATTAAAACAGATTTTGCTTTTCAGAGGAATTAATCTCCTCAGATCTTTCTCACTCTGAAAATGTTCCTTTGAAAGTGCTACTGTGTTCAGCTGAGATCCTCGAGTGGCTGAAGCACAAAGATTGAAAATACTCCAAACAGTTGCTCTAGAAATCCCCCTAAAATGTCCATTTCTTGTATTTAAAATGCTGTTAATTTTTCTTTGCCTATTAACAATATGTGCAAATTGCACTTAAAAAAAAATATTCAAATGAATGTGAGAAAACCATAGGTAACATTGTGTGCATCCTGTCTTGTGTGACACTTGACTCTCCAATATTGGCAGTTTGGTGTTTTATTTTTCATTTCATGTGTTATTAAGGACTCCTCATATGTAAATCTCCTCATAGGTAAAACTCTTAAAGAGATACCCCTGACAAGACACCCCTAATAATAAAGAGCAAACACCTAAGTACATCCAATAGCCACAAGAAATACAATTTAACTTATGAATTAACATGTGCTTTACTACATATTTTAACTCTGAAGCTTTCGAGTTTTATAACCATCATTGTTTTATCCAAATGTCCCAAAGCATTTGTGCATCTTGTACCACAAAAGCTGATAAACAACCTCTATTTTCCAAATGGCACTATTGATCTACCTCTACTCACAAAAGCAATCTCTTATTTAATGTGCTCCCTCACATGAGGCAGGCTCCATGGAGAAATGGGAAAGAATCTACCTTTGCAAGCCTGCCAGGAAAATATATTTGGGTTTGGACAGTGCAAGCTATAAACAAGATAATTTGTTCCTCATTACCTTTATCCCACTCAATACACTCTCCTTTGTTAATTATACCAACGTGCCCTCTGCTGCAGAGCTCCTTTTTTTTAGCTAAGAAGTAAAAGGAAACATGGCTAAAGCAGAAAGGCTGAGGGAAAACCAGCTTGGAAATGATCTTTGAGTATAGCTCAACGTGATCAAATTCTTATTGATTTCAAATTGTCAGAGGCTGACAAACACCCAAGTCCCTGTCTCTTGCCTTCTGATTTCATTACCTAATGTAGCAGGCTGAGTGACAGGTTTTTAATGTGCTTACTTGCTGCCATCACTGCTGGACACAGAGCAAAGGCTTCTAGAGTTCTTTTTAATGGAGGCATGATGAAAATGGAAATGGAATGAAATGAAAATGAAAATACTTGTTTATTAAATGAAGATACCTTAACATTACTTGAACTAAGTTCTCTTAAACAGCCTAGGCAGAAAAGTAGGTTTTAAATTTCCGTGTGATCTTGCAACAGCTATTCTCTTTACTTCAAGACTAAAAGTGGAACTTTTCTGAAGGAAGGCAAAAAAAAAATCACCTTGTGCACCACTGGAAGGTGCTCCACAAGCAGCTGCACACTTGATCCATCCCCCTGCTGTGGCGGAGCAGCAGATCCTGGGGGTTTGGTCCCCTGATGATCTGCAGGGGTTTGGTCCCCTGATGATCTGCAAACCCTTCCAGGGACGCTGTTGATGACTGAAACAAAGAATTAAGAGCAGTGCAGTTCTATCCTGACCACACAGAGCAAACTTCAGGGGATTTCAGAGCATTTTCTGTGACATTCCACAGATGGCATCTCCCATTCTCAGTCCAAGGCTGCAGAGCTCACTCCTGCACACAGGAATGAAGTTACTCCAGCTGGAGCAACAAGTTACCCCACACAAGACTGCTCAGCAAACTGAAGTTTATTTTGTGATAACCAGTGGAAAGTTAAGCAAAACATAAGTCCTAAGGACAACAAATTTCAAGTGCTGATAGCTTGGGCTGATGAAGCAGCTCTGCTGCACACAGCCACTGTGATGCAAGCATGGGGTTTTCACTTTCTGCATATCAGGCTCCTGTTTCTGCTGAGCACTTTTTCAGCATTGTTAATATTCATACCTTTTCATAGGACTGAAACCATGCTGAAGCTTTGCCCATTATTTTTCTAAACAGAAAGACATTAGTAACAATTTCTTTCAGCTCACAAAAAAATATGATCAATAAATACATATATAAACCCTATAAAAATAGGGTAACAAAGTAAAATACTCAGAATTTTTTGTGCCTGTCTAGCAGTGAAGAGGACAAATTAAAGGACTGATCATTTTTTTTCTCAATTATTATTTTTTTAATCTAGTCTTTAATTATAGTATTTTATTTTCATCATGGTGAGAAACATCTAGAAATTTTCTCATATTTAATGAACATGCCTGAGCATATTTAATCAAATAGAGGGGGGAAATACTTCATGAAAAAAATAAGTATAAATGAAGGTACAAACGACTCAATCAGAAGTCTAAAAACGTTGACAAAGTGCTGGAATCCCAGCACACAATCCCAGCCATGTAAGAACAAAGACCTTATGATCCAAGCTGAAAGAATTAATCTTAAATTAAAAGTGAGTTACCTGAGATAGTGAGTTTGACAGCCCATGCTGTCAGGTCTGACACTACATGAATTACTGTGATCCAAAATGAAAAGGGTATCATTCAACCTTCTCTTGCCTAAAAGACCTTGAGCTCTTATTAATTTCTTAATAATGTCTACAAGTTATCCCTATAAAAAATGATAACTGATGTCCTTGCTCAAAAAAAAAACAACAAATCAAACAAACAAAATAACCCCTCAAAACAAACAAGCCAAAATTCGAACGAGTTATTTTTCTGCTTTTCTTTTCCATGGAGAGTCTCTAAACTTCCCCCAAAGTTTGCAGAACTTGCATGTCAAGGGCAGAGCAGCAGGTGTGGCATCAGGCAGGGGCTGAGCCCTCTGTCCTTGCCAAGAACCCAGAGGGGTTGGTGTGTGAGAGCCCTGCAGCGTGGAGTGAATCCCACCTGCACTCAGACCCCACTCTGGCAATCTGCCTGCACGTGCAGTGGGTTCAGAGGGTGCAGTCCTGCTCAACAAGCCTTGCCTCCTGCCACAAAGGTGGGGAGCAGCAGGGTCCTCTCCAGGCTGCAGCCTTTTTCTCCCCTCTGCCTCGAAAAAGGATCAGCCCAAGCACTGAATTCCCAAGCACTGAATTCCCAAGTGCTGAAATCAGAGTTCCAGACCCTTAACTCCTCCCTGGGAGCATATTTCAAGGGAATGCAGCCCTCCCTCAGCCTGGTGGCAGTGGGAAATGCAGGGAGCACAAACCAAGGAGCTCACTCCAGATCCCAGGAAAGCTACTGAAAGTGATCAGTTCTGTGCTCATTTTGCAGCACCTCACAAAAACTCTCCCTCAGAACATAAACCTGTTGTGTGTAATCTTGTGTGAGACACTTGAGTCCTGGATTATCCCTCAGGATCTTCCCAAATCTTCAATCCCTGGCCTAGGGAATGCTAGAGGATTAAACTGTCTGAAATGGCCTTTGGAGACACAAAATGCTACTTGAACACGCAAGGCTGGATCCTACATTTTTTCTCATGGTTTCAATTAGGAGCACTGTTTTATTGCAGAATTTTAGGCTTCAGAAAGGAAGTTTTCACTAAGCCAGATTTGGCTGAAAAGGGCAGTGATATCTGAGACTGAAGGCAGCAATCAGGATCTTCAGACTGAGCTGATGAGCAGCAATGCACACAGCCATGACTCTCAAACATAGCCTACAACTTGGATTTAACATCCAATCCCAGGCACAGAATTGAACATCATTACTCCAGTGAAAGAAAAATCTGCCCAATCCCTAACAATCACTCACAGTAATCCAACAAATATGCTCTTCCACAAATCTTATTTATAAAATTAACTTCAGCTTGCCTGTCCATAAGTCTCTGTATCAGGGGCTGAAATCACCCAGAATGATAATCAATATGCCACGTTGCCAAGTTTGATGGAGGAAATAAGTAGAGATATTTTCACATATCATATGAAAAACATCCTGAAATATGCATCAAGTCCATATGAACCAGGAGGAAATACAGGCAAAAATAATCAAATACAAGTAGCTTCTGAAAGTGAAAGATATCCAATGTACTCAAAGAATCAGAAAAGCAATCTGTTTGGTGGAAGAAACATGAATTAAAGCATCCTTCAGCCTCCAACTCCTGCCTCAAGAAAGGAAGGCTGGAAAAAATGCCCAAAGAAGAGCAGGATAAACTTTGCTTTGAGGGAACTTTTCCTGCTCTAAGATCTTGGCCAGTTTTTCCTTTCATTGCTCGTTCCCATTTCTTCTGGAGCTGCTGCATTTTTGTGCTCCCTGCTGCCCTCCCTTTGTTCTGCCCCACTCACTGTGGCTCCCCTGCTCTAGGCTCTCCCTAATCACCAGAGAACTGCTCACAAACGCTCCTTTCCCCCCAAAACAAGTCCATAAACTGTCTCAAAGAGTAGCACCCTGGAGCACAGGTGCTCCAAGCCCAGGGAGCTGCCTGCAGGACAGAATTGTTCTTCTCCCATGTCCCTGCAGAGGAGCACCAGGGAAAATTCACCAACAGAGAACCAGAGAGACTCTGCACGCAGGACAGCCTGAGATGGTCAGACTGAGGTTCATGTGAGATAACATCCTGGGAAAGAGCTCAGCCCAAAGTCCTGGTCCTGCTCCTGGGCACACGAGCTCTGTGCTAACACCACTGCTGTTAATGCCAGTGGGGACACAGAACAGGGCGTGCCTGGAATGGCAGCTTACATTTCCAGAGGAAAAGCGTTTAAGCTGTGAGCTCTGTGCAGGGCAATACACAGAAATTAATCCAGAAATTAGGGACAGGTGAGTGAATATTCATATCTGCCTTGTAAACTCCTTTAGAGGTTCACATGTCTGTATTTAGACCCTTACATAGGTTTAAAAGCTGTTCCTATACAAGTCACCAGAGACCAGCAAAGTTTAGATCTGACCCATATTTACACAACTTCCAGATGCACAAGGGTGCCTTCCAAATTCTGTCCTCTCTGGGGGTGCTAAGGAGAAAAAGGAGACAAACCCCACACCTTCAGTTTGAGCTCAGCCTCGGGGCTGGTCCACGGTGAAGAAAGCTGAAGGTAAACATGAAAGTGAATTTAAATTCTAAGAGTGGCTGTCAGGACTTAACCCTCACTCTGATTGTGCTTTTGGGTTGGAAAGGGTGCATTTCCATGACCCAGAGATAACAAAATCTGCTCCTTTATCCAGCCTCAGCTAACATGGAAAACAATCTCTGTGTGCTACAGCAGCCACAGAGCATGCAAGGGTACAAACAACACAAAAACATTTTCTGTGGTTTCCCTTTGAATGAATCTTCCCCCTTCTGTATCTTGAGTTGTTCTTGTTATTCTTTATTTGACTTAACATGAAGATGCCTGGAAGCAACAAAATATTTTCTCTTCTTTATTCTCTTGTCAGCAGCATTACTTTGACCTTATCAGACAAATTTATGTTGAAAATTTTCTCAAGCAGTATCCTCTTGTGAGCTGCTATAATGTGCATCTTTAGATTATCTTGTGTAATTTAAATATGTGAGGATTTTCTTAATTATTAATTTTGCCCTGTTTTAAAAGTATATATTAAAAATTGAAAGAAACCCCTGGACACAGACATCTGTGTTGCACTTTATAAATAATACCAATAAATAAATATTAATGCTTATATTTCATTTATATTTCAAGATTAAGGCTATGAAGCTTGAGACTCCCAATAATTAAAGTTAAAATTGCCTAATGCTTCACACTAAAAATGTTATAGTAATTTCTCAGGTTGAAAGTATGAGGAGCTGCTGCCTGCAACACCATACCATAGCAAAAATGAAACAGTGCACCTCTGATTTTATAAATCAATGAAAAAGGAATCATGTAATGACATTCACATCCTGTTAAAGATGATCTAGTGGGAGCAGAGGTCCACAAAGATGTTATATTACATATGTTCATTAATTAGTTCAATAGTATTTCTGTTAGGCAACAAAAGGAAAAAAAAAAATAAACACGGGCATAGAAGCATTCAAAAAATTATAAAGCTGCACAAATTCAACCAAATTCCATCTGTAAAAATCTTAAAAGCTCATCCTTAAAGCAGCACTAACATGATTTAAGTGATGTTACAGAATCCATTAGAGCCAACTTAGTGTTTTTGCAAAGTCCAATGGAAACTCGGTGCAGTCAATCTCACATTTCCTGCACTTGGAAATAAAAACTTTATTCTCACAGAAGAAAATTACCTGCAGCACAAAAGTGTCAATGCACAGCTTGCACCTGCCTCCACCAGCTCATCTCCCAGGTCCTGCCTGGGCACAGAAACAACCCAGTTTTAAAAGATCTGTTCAAAGTCTAAAGCACTCCAGGAAAGGAGAGGAAGGGAACACAAAGGGGCTCAGAGAGGCCCCTGGGATCCTCTCCATCCCTGCCTCCTTCCTGAGAGCCTCTCCAGAGCAGGAGCCCAGCCCAGGGCATGCAGGCTCAGAGGAAGCACTTGAAGCTCTGCAGTTTCCTGAGCACCCTGGCTCTGCCCTTTGCTGCCCTCTCCCAGTGCTCAGTGCCAAGGCCATGGAGCAGCTCCTCCAAATGGAAAATGGCCCCAGGATCAGGGAACACCACCACCACTCCTAAAAGAAAAAAAAAAAAAAAAAATTAAAAAATAGATGAAAAATAATAGAAATCTGCTAAAGAAACACAAATAGATTTTACTTTGAAAATCCTCAGCAATCTCTAAGTTGCTCAGGCCATATGTCAGGAATGAGGCTGGAACAGCCAGCTTTGGTCCCAGTGAAATTCTCTTCTTGCTCTTGCCACAGCCTCTCCCTGTCCCAGCTCCCCATGGCAGCCTGGCACTGCAGAGCTCACCTCCAGCTCAAAACTGGCACACTGTCCTCATCCACTGACATGTAAGAGCCCAGGAGGAATTAGAGCTCTCAAAGTCAGCTTCCTGCAGCTTTTCCCTGCGTTTCAGCTCAGCACAAAACCATCTTTCTTTGGTGTGAAATTTAGGCAGACTGGTTGGGAACCTCTGCTGTGCCACGGGGAGTCCCCACTCCAGAGACAATTCTGAGCACTTCTGTTTTGACTTCTGGTTTCTTTTGGCTTTACTCTTCTCTCATCTGTTTGTCAGGATAACCTCTAAAGAGAGCCTATGGGGAAGCTGCAGAGAGGAAACCAAAGGATGAAAGTCAAGCTTCCCAGTCCACAGAGCCTGAATTTTGTTTGCTATGGAAATGTGTGGCTGGAGAAGAGTCTTGTTGTGAGCCCTGAAAGAGAGACAGGAGTGCAGGACCTCACAAGGAGATCTGAATTGCTCTGTGCAGCTGGGCTTAGCTGACACTGTTACCTGGTTGGGAGGAGGGAGCCAGAACCACTGGAGTAAAAACAACCTTTATGATGGATGTTTGACTTCACAAGTAAAACCTCTTGAGTGAAGGAAAATGGCTTTGCTGTGCCTCAGCATAGATGTTGTCCCCTTGCTCTCCAGGTACTGCTGGTGGAAAAGGACTTGGAGATTAAGTAGACAATAAAGTTTCCTTCTCACTTTGAAAGCTGGGGGAATAGGTTTCCGTGGCAAGGCAGCAATAGAGAGGCTTTGGAAAAAAATTAAAAAATGAAATCCAGCCACATGGCATTTCCTGCAACTCCCTCAGCTGCTGTGGCACAGACTCACCCATCTGTTATCCGACAACACTTTCACTGCAGCTCCAAATTGTTCAGGGTGGAGATTATTCACATGTCAGCTGGGACCTGGCTTTAGTGCAGCCTGCTCAGCCAGCCTGGCACAGCATTTGTCACGAAACATTTGGGAGATGAGTTTCTATGGCCTGTCAATTATGATGAAAGAATTGGGAAGGGACACGTTCCTCAAAACATTACTTCAAAGAGGGCTTTCTTTTTAAACTTTATGCGGGTTTGGTGATAAAAAAAAATCCCAAACCAGTGGGAAATATAAAACTTATTTTACTTCTACAGAGCTTTTAAAAGTCCTGCATGAATTCTTCAGTACCATACTAGGTGCTAAGGCAGGAATTCCAGGAGCTCTGCTGCAGAACTGGGGCCACCCAATGTCACCAAAAAGACCTCACAGTGTCACCAAAAAGACCTCACAGTGTCACCAAAACCACCTCACAGTGTCACCAAAACCACCTCACAGTGTCACCAAAACCACCCCACCTGCCTCTCCCAGCCCTGCTGGGTTCTGCCCCACAGCCAACACCCAGCCCTTAACATGCACCATATTTAACTTGATCATTTCTGTCCTGGAAACTGAAGAAGACATATGAATCCCAAAAAAGATTTATTATTGTTATATATCATCTTTTCTTTCACAAATATTAATCTTCCCAGGGTCCATTATTGATTTCTGTAGAAAAGATGGAGAAATTAATCAGCTGCTTCAAATTATGCCCATAAGCAATGACTGTGGGACGAAGAGTTACTTAAATTTTAATGTACAATCATGAAGAAAATACTTTAGCCAGATAGCATCAAACTAAAATAAGCAGAATCTTGAGTTATTCAAGGAAAAAAAAAAATCCTTCCTCAAATTGAGCCCTCCCATTTGATTCAGAGTGCCCACAGTATTCCCCACCTGCATTTCTGCTTCCCAATTAATAATTTGGGTTTGTTGCTGGGCAAGCTGCCAGTGCATATAGTTCCCACTACAGGACTGTGCTGCTCTTGTGTGAAAGTGACCCAAAATGACATTGAATAATTCTTTAGCCATGGTAGGAGGTGTCAGAACAGCCCATAGCAAACACCAGAAACAGCCATGAGAACACAGGTAAATGTCAGAGAGACCAAATTCATGACAGATTGGACATTTGACCTCTACTTTAAAACAACACTGTCTCTTCATAAATATATATTTGTATATTATACACATGTATTAAATCTTTTATGGTTTTTTTTTTCTCTCTAAATAAAAGTAAGACATGGTGACAACTATTGTTCATCAGTCCTGCCAGCTGGACTCAAATCTGCTGCATATGTCAGCAGAAATCTGTGACCAGGGATGTGTTCAGCTCATATTTCACTCACCTAAACATTCCTGCTTGGGAAACACCTCAACCAAGCCATTGGAAATACAGCATCACCCTACACCAAGCTAATCCCAGGCTGAAAAGCAAGAATTACATTGTAATTGAAATTACAGCTGATTTCTCAGTCAGCCTGAAAAATCATGACAAACATGAAGAATGTTGTCCCTTCTGCAGTGTTTGAAGAGTGGCACACTGTGAACCAAACCTGAAACTGCTCAAGCTTCCCCATCCCCTGTGGCTCCCAGCCCTGCCCAGGAGCTGGCTGGTGAGGGCACAGCTGAAAACAGGGATTGCTTTGAGCTCTGCAGCCTCCTGCCTGCCCTGGGGGACCTTTGGGTAATGGGAGAAGCTTCAGCTCTGCTGGAGGAGCAGGGAGGAAAAAACAGATGATACAGTGATGCCTTGGATTGGAACTTTTCTATTTCCATGGATTTGTGATCCTGCAGCTCTTCAGTGGGTAACTCTGAACTCCATGCCCAGCGTGAGCTGCTGCTTCCCCATCCTGGGCAGACACAGCAATTCCTCTCCAGGCTGGGAACCAAGGACACCTCACTGCCCCAGGGCCCAGAGATGGGAACAAAAGGGAGCTGGGGCAGCAAACTTGGGCTCAATGACTTCATCAGCTGAAGCTGGAATTGGAACATGAACCCCCAACATGCAAATGGACCAAACTTATATAAGTGTGAAAAGCCATGAGCTGTGATCCATTTTTGGGTGTAGCCCTGGGGGCTTTGTCTGCCCCAAATGTACCTTCAATAAATAGAGCAGCTTTTTACTCCCTTCATTCCCTCTGGTTTTGGGTAGCCCAGATAAGGCTCCCAGAGGTGCTCCCACATCAGCACTCCCAGCAGCATTCAGCATCTCAGGCCTGAATGGGGCTGCAGCCCCTCCTGCTGAACACAGAGGCCAAACATTTGCACAAGTTGTACAGTTTGTACATCCCCTTGTCAGGCAACAGGAACGCCCAGGAGAAACTCAGAGCCCTGCAAGGGCTTTGGGTGCTGCACTGCCCAAGGGCTGAGCCTGCAGCCATGGCCCTGCAGTGACAGATGCCAGTGCCTGGGATAAGGATGTCAGGGGCTGCACCAGCCAGCCAGCAGCCATGGGCAGCACCATCCTGCTCATTTTCAAGGCTTACTCACGCCACAGCAGCCTCAGATAAACTGCAAATCCAGTTTAACAGCTGAGCTGAGCAATCAATCATTCAGCAACAAGATTCAGAGCAGTCCTGGTGCACACACAGAAGGCAATTAGATGCCACTGTTTGTAAAATAATATTGGTGGGAATTCTTTTCCCTCATCTGATTTATTTCTGTCAATCTGCAGCTTAGATTCTGTGTCATGATTAACTCCTTTGTCCTGAGATGCCATATAAAAGTAACGCTGGCATTATTAAATGCCTCTGAAAGCAATTCTGAACCTCACAATTGCTAAGGAAATTGATTAAAGAGAGTCAGCCAGCACTGCTAATTTGCAACTGGTTATTTTTAATGACAGACTGATAAAATGGAATGCTAAACTTGAGAATAAAACTCACTTTATGTAATATGTTAACTTGTACTGAGCACATTTGCATAAACATTTGTAGGATAAAATGAGTCCTTGGGTAGTTAAGACTGTTTGGGTTGGCTGGTGGAAGAGATGATAGACAGAAATATAGTGCCTGCACTGTCAAATCCCAGTGTCAAAAGTATCCATCAAAAGTCACAATCTCTTTAACTTCTTTGCCAGGTTTTACAGAATAAGTTTTTAGGTTGTGCTTTTCATCAATACCAGCAACGAAACTCATCTGAGGGAACTCAAAGAGTCAATTAATGTGGTATTCAAGGACAAGAGGGCACAAGAAATTCAAACCAATACCAAGTTATGTGGAGGTTTCCAAGTACTGAATGTATTTCTGGTATTGCATATTTGTGTTGTATGTACTTGTGGCTTCCCTGAGCACTCTTTCAGGAATACCAGGGTGATATTAAACAGAAAACTTTAATAAAACAGGTTTGACTGAATTGTATATTGCCCTTCTCCTCCAAAAAGAGAGACAGGAAAGTGTTTGAAGCAATCAAAAGATAAAAATCTGCATTGATTGCTCTCAGGAAAGCAGGCTAAAATTGAATGCCTGTGTCCTTACAAACACATTGGAAAGATTTCCAAAACCCTCTGAAAAGCAAGCTTGGGCAGGGAGAAACAGAAAACTCTGATTTGCAGGGAGAATCCTGTAAACTCATTCCATTGAAACTGCATTAAGTGAAGGTTTAAGTGATCACTATTTTAAAATTATTTAGAATATTACAGTAGTAGAGACATATTTACTGCAAACTTTGCAAATTAATCAGGTTTACTGACAGTCAATGCATGAGAAGCATTTTCAGAGCGCTGAAAACTGATTAGCTCATTCTGAAACCTCTATAAATTAATTTACCACAGCTCAGCAAAAGGTGAAAATCAGTTTTATAGTCATTTAGGAGTTTTCCACAGCAGCACATTTGAGTTCTGAGTGTTTCTAGTGGGACAAAAGCAAATCTTCTGAGCATTGCTCTGAGAATGGACCCAGCCCTGGCAGATGTGCACTGAGAGCAGACTCTGGGGTTTGGAGGATGTCTGAGCTGACAATGCTCACCTCTCAAGTGCTTTTCCTTTCCTGCTGCCAGACTTGACACCTGAATGCCTGGTGAACTCCACACCAGGACCTAGTCCCAGTCAGGAGGGTAGAGATGCTAAAGTAAGGAGCAGCTTTGTAATTGAAGAGCTTCAGCACCGCTCACAATTCCACAAAAAGGAGAGATCCAGCAGCTTAAAAATTCCACTTTTCCAATTAAAGGGATGGAGATGCCATACTGGAGAGAAAGCAGAACATTTCAACTCAGAGAGTTCTTAACCTGTGACAACAAATGGCATGAACATCCTCAAATCAACATATTTACAATCTTTGCTGTAAATCCACATTATTTCCAATAAAAGTGGTCCATTTAAAAAAGAATCTAAAATACCTCAATCAGAGAGGATTTTCCATTGTATTTTGTCTGCACTCATGAATACATCGAGCCATGGTACAACTGAGTTTGGCAGTATTTGGGGTATTCAGGGGTCAGTATTTTAGCTGTCTGCTGAGATCTAAAAAAAAAATAATTCCACGTCAAGAAATTACCAAATGCCATCTAGTTCAGGTTAGACTGGATAACAGATAACTTGCAGTCTGTGCTACACTGTGGGACTCACATTATATTATTTATCATTTCCTCACTGGTGAAAGACAACATATTTTGAGCACAAATCTAATATACATTAAGGTATAGGTAATTCCTGATTTAAGTGCACTGTTTAAATTGTAGTCAGAATATAGTTTTCAGCTGCACTCCAACTACTACTAGTGATACTTTTTAAAAGATTGATAGCAGAGTTTTCTCCAGAATCCATCAACCTCATTAAGTGGCAGTAAAATCTGGGCTACAATTCAAGATTAGAGTGTTTAATATGCACCAAAAAAAAAAAAAAAAAAAGGCAGCATAAGCCAATCTTCAAATTGAATGTAACAAACCCTTCATTGTCTATCCAGGTACAAGTGCAGTAAATAGAATTCAACACTCAGAGGAAGAAGAAAAAAAACACACTTCTGTGAGTTAAATATGATCAAACAGAAAATCCGTGTCTCCTTCCCAAGCATAACTAAGGTACACTGTAGGTTTTGTCCTACTCTGTACATCTTGTGCTTGTTTCCTTTGCAGCCACACCCATGCACTGCAGCACTCAAATGATAACAGCACCACTCAGCTGTGGCCACACAAGAGGCCAGGACACCTAAGTGTGAACCCATCAAGCACCAGCACTCTGAATGGCAGGGCTGGTGCTGGGAGCCTCCTCAGCTCTGCCATAATTCCCTCCCACCCTCTCAGTGCATCTCTCACTTTTTCTGTCCCATTAATCATTTGGGATTATGCCTTCATTTGGGAAATTTCATTTATTTTGTGTGAGAAATGGATTTGTAAAGGATTCCCAAACCTGACAGAAAGCTCATGCAGCCTGTGCATCTGTGAGCAAACTCTGAGATGGGCTGTGCTGGCTTGGGAAGGCCATGGAGCAGAAATGGCATTGCTGAGAGAGAGATTGAACCAGAAACACGTTTCAACAAGTTTCAAAATGTGGTTTTGCAAAATCATCAGATATTTTAGAGAATTAGGACTGTGAGAGATGCATCGTGGCAGGACCGTGTTGGGTAAAAAGAAAGATGATTGCTGTTAGAAGCAACAGCAGCACTGTGGGGCAACAGCAACAGGCTGGGAAACATTCCCAAGGTGCTGCAAGCAGGAAATGGGCTGGTTCCTGAGGGAATGGGGTTGAGTTTTACACCTCCTGTGTCTCACCCTTCACTGGGACTGGTCATGGAATAAAACCTTTTAAAACACCTCCCAGTTGCCCCATCTCTGTAAAAGCTGGGAAAACCAACAATTTTACATTGTTATTTTTCACTAACCACAGATGTCATGGCATGGGCCATGCATAGCTGGTCATAAGAAAATGCAAAATTATTCTGGTTGATATCAAAGCAGGGAACAGCTGCTGCTGTCTTTGAGCACATCCTCTGGCAGTAACACAAATCCATCATTCATGACTGGATGGAGATCCTGTGGCCACAGCAGTCCGTGCTCAGCAGCCCAAAACCAACACTGATGCATTATTCTCTCTCCATTCAGGACCCTTACTTTGGCCTGTGCCATAAACCCCAAAACATGCCTATAAAGTACATTTTAGTGGCCTTAGAAACAAAGAGAAAATTGGTACATTGGAAGACAAAGAGAGGTTTAGCTGGTTTTGGATGGCCAGACTAAGGACAGGGAAAAAGATTTCAACTTCCTGAAGTAATTTAAAAAGTGCTGTCAGTGCCCTGTGTGAGAGCAGAGATTATTCTAAGAAAGGTTACAGAGCTGAAAAGCATCAATGTCAGTTTCCAATGTCCCTGGAATTTGAAATACATTTTTTCATTCAAAAATTGTAAGATAAACAAGAGCATAAAGGAAAAAAAAACCCAAAACTGGAATCAAAAAAGGAAAAGAGCACTACTCAGGTTAATTTACAAACGGAATGGGGCAAGATTTGTTAAGAATTCTTTAAAAATGAATAGATGTGTAATTAAAAAAAAACAAGAAAGGTGAAAAGGATGCCAGAATTTCATTGGGTGTATTGAAAATGAGCATTGCTTCCCAGAAACACACTCTGGGGAAAAGGCAAAGCCTTTCACAGCCCCTGTATACAATGGGGAAGGAGAACCTAAAGCATAAATTCATTTATTTAAAACAGAACAAACAAACAAACTAAAAAGCCCTGTCTAACATTAAATTTTTTTCCTCATTGGTTCTGTTTGGTTTTTTTTACTGTCCCTGTATGACAGAAAAATCCTTTCCCCCTGAATGAGAGGGGGCAAGATACACTCCCTTTTGCTTTGGAGAACAAAAGCCCCTGTCCAGTTTCCTCACAAGACATTTCCTAGCACAAAATCACCAGCAGGGTTTGAGAACCTTTTGAGATTCTTCTGCTCCTTGTCACTGAAATGCCCCTGGAACCACATTTGAGCTTCCTTGTGCTTCTAAACTGCTTTACTGGCCTGCATTAATTAACCACTTCATAATATTTAAACCCTTTTTATTCCTCTACCATGGCTCACCACAGCCACTCTTCTCAGCACATTTCAAACTATATTCTCTGTAGATTTTCTGCTTCAGGTATGGGCTCTGTGAAAAATTTACCTGTGCTAATGAAAAACACATTCTGTGCACTTCTAGCTCACAATGCATGGAAGTATGGCTCCACCTGACTCTTTTTCATTGTCAGAGTCCAAAACCTCATGAAATACTCACCAATCAGCATTTCTAGGGGGGAAGGAAAAGCCCTGAACACAGATTCCCCTCATGCAGACAATCATTAATAAGGCAGCAGTTCCAAGCAGTCCATGGAGCACTGAAGTTCACACACCCACATGAGATTTGCAGCCCTTGTCAAAGAGTTTGCTTCTGGCTATCCTCAGCCTTGCACCATTTTCCCATTAATTTTGGGCAGCATGAATTATCCCGCTTGGGGCATTTGAAACATGCTTGAAAATAAATAATTAATGCATTGGACACTATTAATTAGCAAAACTCAGAAACAGCCACTGTTACAGAGCCTGAAAAGTTTGTCTAAACTTGTCAGGCTGTTAATAATAAATAGGGTGGAAATGGCCAATTAACAGACTTAAATAGCAACCTTTATAAACAGTGGAAAATACCACTTTTAATGATCTTTTGATATGAGAAATAAAAACCACTAACTCTGCTACTTTAGTCCTAATGTTTCACTAACAGAAATGTGGATTTACCCTTGCAGGTGAAGCAGACCTGTGGAACCAAACACAAGATCTAGCTACAACAATTCCTTTCAGATACCAGAAATCCATTTTCTTACACTTATTATGTGGCAATAAAGTTTGTTTAAATAGCACGTGAAGGTGAAGATCCATGAGCATATTTACATAGATCTACGACCACATTTACTCCTTCTTGCAATTCTGGAAATCACAGATCTGCAGTGATACAGCTTGTATTATAAATCATGATTGCTCTAAGGCATTAATACAGAATAAAAATAATGTATTTCCCAGTCTCAACTTGCTCTAACAAAGGCTTGCTTTTGTTGTAGGACTGGAAATAATGAGGTAAAGCCAGGATGGTGAGTGGGAGCATGGATTTACAAGGCAGAATGACTTTTCCCATAAGGAGAGGTGCTCACTGGAGGATGGCAGGGCAGGGCTGATGTGGACCTTGACTCCAGCAAGGATTCCAGGGCTGTCTCCCCCAATATTCTCCTGGACAAACTGACAAGGCAGGACCCAGAGGAGCAGACAGCTGAGCAGGTTTAAAACTGGCTGGAGGGCTGGGCTCAAAGGTTTCTGGTGGCACATTCCAGCTGGAGGCCATGCTATTATATCCATGGAAAACACCCCACAAAGGTTTCTGGTGGCACATTCCAGCTGGAGGCCATGCTATTATATCCATGGAAAACACCCCACAAAGATTTCTGGTGGCACATTCCAGCTGGAGTCCATGCTATTATATCCATGGAAAACACCCCCCAGCAGTGTGAAGGCAACAGGAAAAAAGGAGAGGGGAAGGTGCAAACCAGGCAGCAGCACTGCTCATTCACTTCCCCTTCTCATAAAAACTAATAGAGAGGGTAAAAGAGAAAATTATACAAAATTGACTGCTGTAGCATTTGAGTCTTATCAATATTCATCTTGAGGTGACCCAGACACTGACAGAGCTCACACACAGCCCTGGTACAGCATAAACCATCTACTTGACAGTCAACAAAAACACCAGCACCCTGAGCTATAATATTGTTGCACTGCCAGTTCATTTATTCATGAACTGCAGAGGAAAATAAGCACGTGGAATGTATATAAATTCTCAGTTCAAAAGTTACTGCCATCAAGGGAGAGCCCTAAGTTATGCACTACCTTTATGAAAAAGTTTGTGGTTTGTTTCTTTTTCCCCAGGAATGCTGCAGCACATCTAATGAGCACACCCCTTAGCCTTTTTCTTTTGGAACAAAGCTTCCCTCTGCTGCTCGGGGCTCACACCCAGCTGACATGTGCACCAGAAACAAAACTGCTCTAAAAGTTTGGAAATAAGAATGTTCGATTTACTGCCTCTTGTTTTCCTTTTTTTTTTTCCTTTTTCCAAATACCAAGAGTCCATCTGCTTCTTTATCTGAGTCCTCGTGGGCTGCTCTTGCCTACATTTAGCCATGCAGTAAAACCACTTTGCACAGCAGAGAAATCCACTAAAGGACACAGATTTAAGAGAAAATCAGATTTTTAGGCAATAATCAGACACTAAATTCTATCCCAGAAGGTAATGCAGCCCAGAGAGCATTTATGCTTTCTTTACAACACCTGAAAAGTGTAAAATTCTTGACTGGCTTATGAAAGAACAAAATAAGCTAAGTTTGACAGGCAGCTGTCGTGACTAATATGAATTATTATTTATCTTTGCCTGAGCTGGGTGATTGTCAGAGCAGCCTGAGCTCTGGCTGTCCTGAGGTCCAGCTGTCACTGCCCCTGAATCCCAACCCTTGGGACAGGACACATCAGGGAGCACCAGGAGGAATCCAGCCCAGGAGCTCTTCCTCCCCTGTGTGGAATGATGCACACCTTGGCCAGGTCCAGCTGCTCAGGAAAGCTCCAAATAACAGTATGAAAACTCAGGATATTCGGGCCTTTTAAAAGAGATTAACCAAGATTTAATGTCTTAAGGTATTAAACAACAACAACAAAAAAGTTTCAATCTTTGTGTTAAGGTCAATATTTTGGGTTTGTTGATATGTTGTGCTCTGTGTCAACAAAAGCACAATGTCATGGGTTTGGGCTGGTCTTACTATGAAAAAGAACAATAAATATTTATAGTTTGCATGTAAAAGATTGGTTAATGAATAAATGCAATTGATAATTAAGAATTACAAGTAAAGAAGTTCCTACCCATTCTCCTACCTAATGACATTTAAAACCTGACCTGCTCAATCACCAAACATTCCCAATAAAGCCACACTCAGAGATTCTGAAGAACCATGGAGGCTTCAAATTTATGAAATCTTCAGGTTTAGTTATGATGAAATTAAAAACTCTCCACAAAGCAACAATGGCTTCAGAAAAAAACTAAGGGTAAAGTACATAACTACACACATGAAATGAAATACAATCAGTGAATGAGAAAGAAAAGATGGAATTTGTTGTTTCTCTATAAAATTCAAAACAACCAATTAAATAAATTTAAAATATTTTATACACATACTTAACCGTTTTTCTTATTCCTCAATTTAGATTTCACAATGTGTTAATTATTAAAACAAGCCATTAAGTCATTTCTTCAAACTAAGAGAACCAAAACAAACTGCTAAGACATGTTCCTTCTTTTTCCTTGCATTAAAACCCTCTTTTATTGTAGCTATCAAAGAGTTACCATGCTGCTTTGCTTTCCTCTGTCCACCTCACATGAAAACAAGCACCAAAAAAAATGGGAGGAGGGGGAGAGAGGGATGAGGGAAAGCTCTGGTGGAGCTGCCATCTGATCTGCATCCTGATTACCACCTGCTGCATCGTTTAACTGGAAACAAGACCTAAAATCTCCCTGGAGAATTGATGGCTGTGATTTAGCTAACTGGCATCTGGATGCTGCACACAAACTGAGCTGAAAGAACATTTTCCTGGCGCTTCCAAGCCCTGCTGATAAAGGAAGCAGTTTGGGCAGTAAGGCTTCAGGTGCCTCATGACATCTCTATTGACAACTCCAATATTTTTTTCCTGAAATCTCAAGCCAGTTCCCTCACAAACTTGTGGCACCATGCACACCTGACTCCTGTGAGAAATTTGGGAGGGGAGGTCTTTGTCTCCCTGGGAAAACACCCATAAACTGCACAGGTACACCTAACCCAGGAGGCAGAAATGTTTCCTTGTCAAAGTTGTATTTTGCAAGAGGCATTCTTCAGCTTGTGTTCCAGCCCATATTGTGCAATGAAAAATACAATGTCTCAAAAACCATATCTGTAAATACAGGTTCATTTCATTATACACAGGTCCAAAACCAGAGCAGCACAAACAGCAAATGCAGAAGTGCAGGAAAGTACAAATCACTGGAACAAGCTGTTTAAAGTCTGAAATATCTTTATGTATTTTTTTATAACATTTCTTGTCACCAATATCAGCAAACATCATGAACAGAATCAGATAAAAGGAATATTATTGGGCAGATCCTCTGCTCTTGACAAATAAACCCACCTCGTTCAGCAATTCAGCAGAGGAAATAAAAAGGCATTTTTAATTCAACATCAAAAAGTCTTACTACAAAAACAGAGGGGACGAATACTCAGGATAAAGTTTAGCTGTTGAAAAACTTAACAGCCTAAAGAATAGATTTATACCAAACACCTGTAAAATTACAAAATGATGCATCGCTAAAATGTAAATTTTTTTTTGGCTTATGATAAAATCACTTGGAGATAGAATTTCTGTGGCACAGCTGAACTTTTTCTTTTTTCTGAACAAACTCAAAGAGTTTCATCACAAAGAGTCTCATTTTCTAAATATATAGGGTAAAATTTCTCTATATATTTCTAAATATATAGGATAAATAAAATAAATGGAATCTACCCTCTTAAACATAAAAAACTCAAACAGATAAATGCATCTTTGAGCCAGTAACAAGTACAGAACCCACACTCCATCAAGCTGTTACCCAGTTTTTATGGGATTAAGAGATTCATTCAGAAGCCTTAATGTGATAATGCATTAATATAATGGAGCATTGTGTCTCAACATCACTACAGGACAGCTCCAAAAAGGCAAAACAAAATTAAGTTGCAATCTAATTTGTTAAATCCCATTTAGTCAGGTTTGTAAACTCTTTTCTGCCAACATCAGCTGTTTACGTTGCCAGTTAGTAAAACACTGCTAGGAATGCAAGGAGAGGTGAAGCCACAGGCACAGCTATGAAGCACAGACCTCTGCAGTGAAAAAATGCTGGATGGAAGAAATCCCAATAAACTGGACACGAGTCAAACACTGAAACCCTCTAATTTCTCAGAAGTTTCTGAAATTTCCATCATCACAGGTTTCTCACGTTAATGTGATTGGTTCACTTCACAGAACTGCTGAGAAAACCATGAAAGCAGTGAATGTGCTCTCTGAGTGGGCAACAGTCATTGGGAATTTTCTGCTTAGGGGGAGAAATGGAGGGGTGCCTGGAAAACACAAATCTTGATGCTTCTAATAGTGCAGAATACGTGAGCTTTAAGTGGATTTTCCCAGGTCTGTTTAAAACTATAACAGGCCAACTTTGCTTACTCTGAGGAGCTCCTCAGTTACAAAGCTGCTTAAGAATTTCTTGGCTCCAAGCTGCAGCTCAGTGCTTTTTATGGTTATGGCTGATAACTGAAACTGACTGGGCTAAAACATGTTGGATTTCTCTCGGGAGTCTAAAAAAATGACTTTTTTTTTTCTTTGCTAGTCCAGAATAGTTCCACTAACATCAAGATCAGCAGAACCAAGGGGGCAGTGATGAAAACATCTCATGGAACAGAGCAGAAACCCCAAGGACACCGGGAGCTCTGAGGAGCTCACTGGACATCCTTGCAGTGAAATGGGAACTACTCCAGCACCATTACTCATTTTAAACCCATTATTAAATAATTTCAGTTCATGTCAAGCACTCCAGGAGTGGCACATGGGGAGGAATGAGCTGCCTGGGGCAGGAGGGGGCAGGACTGCTGCTGGCAGCAGCTCTCAGCCTTTGCCAAGATGCAGCTCCTGGTGGCTCCGTGGGACACCTGAGGAGATGGGAGGGCTGTTGGTGTCACAAGGGGCAATCCCACTGCTCCTGGACTGGCCACACACTCATCTGACCTCTCAAGGAAGCAGTTCAGCTTTTTGCCAGAAAAATAACAATTCAGAAGGGAGAAAAGGTGACAAGTATTGGAGCTGACACGGGAGAGGCTGGAGAGGTGCCTGGACTGCAGGATGAGGGAGAGGAAGCCCAGCAGGAAGCTGCAAGCTGTTAGATGAACTCAGGTGTCACGAAACTTCACGCTCCAAGACCGAGGTTAAAATTGCTATTTGAACAATTCATTACTTCAGGCACACGAGCACTCCCAGGGAAATGAAACAAAAGCAGCGAACTTCATTTAAATACAGGCTGGGAACAACTGCCAAGAGGAACAAGGTCAGCATCAATCCCCTGATCATATCCCTCAGTGCTGTAAAGTACATGCTGCTTTTATCTCCTAACAGTCCAACTGATTAATATGACGAGCTAAAATTGCCAGCCTCCATGGGATGGGGAGGAACAGAGAGATGTGAACATGTGCTGAAAATTAAAAGGTGCTAAGAAACCATCAGGCCATTCCCCCAAGTCTGCAGAAAGAACAACTTCTGGCAGCCAAATTCTGAATTGTGGCTCCCAGGCTCGTTGCAGAGTTGCCAATGCTGTGCCAGACATGAAGACAACTTCACTGGCACTGAGGTGCTTTGTTTTCAACAAGACTCTTGGGCTGACAGAAGATAAGACAGAAGAAATTCCATCTTTAGTCACAACATCACACCACCCCCACCACGCTGAAAACAACCAGAAAAGGAGGGAGCTCATGGCTGCCACTGAGACAACTCAGCCATTGGCTTCTTCTCTTTCCATTTTCTCAGCATAACCCAAAATACCTCGGCTTAATACTGGTTCTTGTCAAGAATACTGCAGAGAGCTCCGAACTTTTTTTATAAAATAGATTTACTGAGAAGCTGGGAACAAATCCATTTAGATGAATTGTAAAATGAGGGCTTAGCATTCAGTGACACAAAATGACAGGCACATGCTGAAATGAACTAACCCCACTGGCTTGAATGTAATGCCTAGTGCCTTTAAATGTATCATCCCTCCATTCCTAAAATTATTTAAAAAGAAAAAACTCCTAAAATGTCATGAAAGTAAAGGAAGGGGCTGAAAGTAGAATTGAGCTCCTCATTCTGGTTTTGATTTCTTAGTGATCTTAGTAAATCACTAACTCATTCTTCACTTTCTGCCTCATAAAACTGAGAAAAAAACCTTGATATATACCTGACACTTTTAATATGAAAAGCACTTTAGAGAAGCTTTTTGACACAGGATGAAAGATTGTACTTTGCCATACAGAATAGCTGTATTACCTGACATGCTCATTATACACTGTCAGAGCCCAACAACTTTCAGAATATTTTCCTTTTATTATTCCTCACTCTTTGACTGTGTTCAGTAATTACATATGGAATTCTGCAGATTGGTTTAGTGACTAAGGAGAGTACTTCCCCCAGAAATCCAGATAAACCTGCTTCCCAGCTGTTCAGAAATGTTTTCACAAGAGTCTTGCAGGTATTTGGGTGAAGGTTTTTGTAATGCAGCCTTCTCAGTCCACAGAGTTGTGAAAAAAGGAACCATACCTATTTAAAAATCTCTGGCATTCCTTAATGCTATGAACAGAAAATAACCCAAATTGATTGTATTTCTTGTCTGGTGCCACTAAACACTGCACACAGCCACACAAGCAGCATTCACAGCACAAACACAATTATTTGCTATTCCTGTGCTTACATTCTAGGTTCCAGCCCAGAGTGGGTTTTGCTCCTTCTCCCCTTCTGTCTCTGCTGCACAGAGGCACCAGGATGAGATGCCCACACTGTGAGCAGCACATGATCATTTTCACCAGCCCAGCTCCCCTGGCTGTGCTCACAGCACTGGAATTTCTCTAGAACCACTCCTGGCACACTTCAGACCTGCTCTCCTTCAGCAGCAATTGCCCTGCCTATCTCAGAAACAATCAGAAAGCACCAACTACACATTTATTTGACTACCTGCCCTGCCCTTCAGAGCAGGATAATGCTTATAATGCTTAAAAAATAATTATTACCATGCAGGATAATGACATTCCACAGGGAGGGAAGTGCTGCTCTCAAAGGCTTTTGGGAACCATTTCAGCAAGCCAAACAATGCCAGTGAACTGACATCACTCCCAAAAATACCTCTTTGTGTGGCAGTGAAGAGATGCCCAGACACCCCAAACAAGGGGCTCTGTGTGCCTGGGGGTGGCAGACACCCATCTGCTCCTTCCACGCTGCCAAATCCAAGGGCCTCCATGCAAACAGGGTTGGGTTATGCAATTTGCCAGACTCTGCCCCTCTCCTGCTCCTCACACAGTGCCACACTCGTGTCTAGAGGCATGGGGGGAAAACCTGCTTCTCTCCTGCTGGCTCTCACAGGGAATTCAGCCAAAACACACAAATTGCTGCTGAAAGTTCTGAGAGAATTCATGGCTCTGTGTATTTCTGTTTCTCAGCTCCTCATGCCAGTGAAATTCCCGATTTTCTCTGGAGTGAAAGTCATTGCAGAGAACATCTTATCTTAGCCAAGTGCTAAGGAACCTGAAGGGATGGCCCCTGGTGAGGATCTGGCTCCTCACAAACACCACAGCTTGGAGCATTGTGAGGAAATCATTCCAGCAGAGGATGACCCAAGCATGGACTGGAGATGAGCTCTGAGCTCTGGGACTCCTCACGCCCAAAATCCCCACCTGAGGCTGCCCCAGGCCTGGGAACACATCCTAAGGTCAATTTGGGTAATTCAGTTCAAATGCTCTGAATGTTTGGTGTCTACCAAGATGCTCCAGATCCCAGAACTCTTTCAGGACTAACTCATTGCTGGTGTTACATTTTGTGTTTTTTCCATGCATTAAAAAAATACTTAATGATTATCAAAACAAACAAACAGAAAACCCAAAAGAAACAAAAGAAAAAGCTTTTCAAAGACTGTAGAGATGCACAGGAAAGGCTGATATATAGTCAATGTAGGGGGGAAAAATGGAAAGAAATAGTGACTTTTTAAAATATATTTGACTGTTCTACAGAATACACAGCAGTGAATAAAGACCAGTGTCTGTTATATTATGGCAACATGTACATATGATGGTAGGAGCTCAGCTTGTCCCAGAGTTTCTATTGGTTAATAGTTTAGCCTTAAGGTTCTATAGGAGAAAAAAAAAAAGAAAAATTGTTTAATTTAGGAAGTAAGAGTAACTCCTTGTTATAAACAACATGCACTCTGGGGCCAAGATAATTTTAGTGTGCACTTGTTATTTAAATGAGTGCAGTGTCTCCATATGGCCATATGGATGTGAGATATATGTCACGTGCTCAAGGGGCACTGAAGGATTTAAAGTACATATGTTAACAAATAATGCTGAGCTGGCACCCAGCGTTGCTGTCCTCACCATGGCAAAGAGTAACCTGCTCCATTTTTTCATTTGCTGTTTTCATTAGAAGTGTTTCCAAAAGCTGAAAAGCACGTGGGGATTTCACAGAGGCTTCACTGCATAATCAAGTTATTTCAAGAATTACACAACTGGAAGCATCATACCTTTGTCTATGCTCTTCCAAGCAAAACCAAACTCAAGTTCCATATATAACCATAAATATTGGTTAAATTGAGAATTCCCAGAAAATCTCAGTATTAACACGTCTCATTTATTATGATGCTATGTTAATTCATGCCAGATGGAGACGATTCAAGTGTTCATGACTTGTACTTGTCACAAACATATGTTCCTGGAATAATGGAGTGGTTTCATAGCAAACAACATCCCATATTTAAAGACCTGTGATGAGGCTCATAAAAGAAAAAAAAAAACAAAAACAAGAACATTAACAGAGAAGGGCACAGCTGGAAAATAAAACCAAACCACAAAAAATCAGGTTCTTCACTAGCAAAAGGATTATGGAGGGCAATGAATTCTCTGCACACTCCTGACCCTACACTGGGCACAGCCCTTTAACACATCCCACCCCAACACGTGGAAGGGAACACTTTGCACTTCCTGACTTGCCCACACCACAGCAATTCTTGTATATTCAAGGCAAGTACTTCAATTACAGGGGAAAGCAAGATAAAAATCAGATCCTCAAAACCCTGCATTCCAATTCAAGGCCTGCCTTGCAGAAGTGCCCAGGGTGGAGGTGCCAGGGACAGTGCCCCAGTGGAGGCAGAACTTGGGCCTTGCTGTTCCAAGCCCAGGGAAGGCATGGCCAGGCTAATAAAGGCTTGCTCTCACAGTGCTGCCATTGATTGAGCTATCAGAAATAGGTGCTGTAGAAGAAAGTATCTGTTATTTATTTTTGAAAGTATTCTTCTTAATTAGGAAAACAGATTTCTCAGCTTGTTGCCATTGCATTATGAGCCCAATTGCTCCTCCCTCTGTACCAGAGTAAACTTCTACCTGCTTCCTTTCCAACACAGGAAATTATTGCTTTGGGGGTTTGCCCTAAATTGCAAAACAAACTCCATCTAACTTTGTTGCAGACAGGCTGGTTTCTGCTTCTAAAAATATGATCTGACTAGTAAATGTTCTTTATTCCCCCTTTAAATAGAGCCAGAATTACTTTTGCTAATGCAATGTAAGGTTACAGAACACCTTCCTCAAGTTTTGTACAGGAGATACACAAACTCCAAACCTCACTCCTGTCCTGTCATATCCAGAAAAATCAGAATTTGCAAACTCTGTGTGCATAGGTTTGAATGTGAAGTTTGAAAAACGGGAACAAGGGATGACAGATGAACTTTGGGGGAAAAAACCAGCAGCAGAGCTGAAATTGTCACGTAATGGATTGAGAGGTGGGGGACAGGTACAAGAGGGAAGACAGAGAGGAAATCCACAAAGGAAAGGATCACACACTCCAGTGGATACCAAAGAAGTGGTAGGAGCAGTTATGGAAACATAATTAGATGGAATGAGCAACAAAGGAAACTTAGAGTAATCTCAACATTTCTTCCACAACACAGAAGTTGCTTACAAAGGAAAGAAATTGCAATTGTCAAAGGTAAAAAAGCATGTTTGTTTCAAAACAAAACCACTAAATTAATTGAACAGACTGAACTGCATGTCACGCCAGGAGTTTTAAGCTCTAAATTTCAGATGTGCAGAGATGTTAAAAATCACAGACACAATTTTTATCCTTAGGCACTGATAAAACTCTGCAAAAAAAAACTGATTTGAAAGAAAACAAAAACAAAACAAACCCTTGTTTTCTTTACTTTTGTCTGCTGGGGAAGTGAAAAACATTGAAAGCTTAAGTGTTTATATTCAGAGGCTCCACAAATTCTGATTAAATGACTGATTAAATCAATTTGTAGCCCAGTAATAGGCACCATTTTTTTTAGGCAGCTCAGGACAGGATACCACCCATTTTGGAAGGGCAAATGGGAGAAAGGAAGAGACAGGAAATAAGGACTTGGATTTTGAATTATCATGACAGAGCGAGCTCCTGCAGGACTGCAAAGATTGTTATAATATTTATTGATTTCTGCCAGTGGTAATGGCAGCGTGCTCCCCTCTGAGCTGACTCAATGGGCACAGAGAATGAAAACCTGTTGGGTGAGATAATAAAATGTGCATGTGTTCTGCCTGATAGCAGTAGCCCTGGTGATAATCCTATGAATTCCCAAAATATGTTCCAGCATGATTCAGAGGACAAGTATTACACCCTGAACAGAAGAAGGGGAAAACAAGACATGGCAGGGGCAACGACCAAAACCTCCAGCCTAAAAAATGGATATAAAACCCTCTACACAAATGTTTCCTTCAGAGAGAAAAGAGGGGAAAAAAAAAAGCTAGAAGAGAAGCAGACCCAGAACAAGCAAGTATTCAGCCTTCAGTCAAATATAATCTAAAAATCCCCATCACCAATAAGACTCACATGAGCTTTAATTTGTCTCTGTCAAGTCTGCTTTGTTTACAAGCCCTGAGAATGGTCTCCAAAACTTCCTATGGCTAAACCAGATCAAATATGCCCTTGAATGTAAAGGATAATACTGCTGAACACCCTAAATATTTTGGGTTTTCCTATATTGTAAGAGCTGCTGTGGAGAAAAGGATCAAGAGATGCAATAATTTCTGTTCCTATTTGCATTCACCCATTACTTCATAAGAAACCTTAGCACACCATTTCTAGAGAATATGCAAAATATTCTCTAGAAATGGTGTGCTAAGGTTTCCTAAATCTAGAATATGGTATGTGGATTCATAAAAAAGCCCTATATATACATATATGCATGCACATACATAAAAAAGACAAGCAGCTTTTTCCATGGATAGTGCTACTTATTTTGTTATGAAACAAGAATTTTTGAAAAGACCAAAAAGCTACTGTCAGCAACCGAGCGGAAAAAGAAATGTATTCTTCCTGTTCTTTTTTAAAAATGATTTGTTCAATTGCTTTTTACTACAGACCATTTAACTTGCTCTCTCCTCCAGTGACAGAAGACAAATCAAAAACTGTCAGGTATTTTAAACTGTGATCTGCTCTACACTTGAAGCTTGAACTGCAGCTCAGAATCATTGGACTCAGACCTACAATTGTTGCTATTCCTAGACATGTCACAAAATCCAGCTCTGCTAGAGGGCTACAGATTCTGCCTAATTCAAAAATAGGACAAAACTTTGTTCAAGGCAAAGAAGCCCTACAAAGCTACAGTGCCTGTGAAAAATCCCCAAAGCAATGCTCCCATTCCCAGAGCTGGGCTCATTCAGCCAAGCCCAGCAAATGCTTGTTTTACCTGTGCAGCTCTCAGCTCCTTTCCCCTCAGACAATAATGTGTTCTCTGACCTTTCCCTTGGTCCTATTCCCAGCCTGATTCCCAGATTCACCCTGAAGCTCTTTGCTGCACTTGCTGTCTTCCCTTTTCCCAGAAGGGAAAAGATCATTTACATCCTCCCAGAAAAATGCACCTTCCCCTTCTGCAGCCACATTCTGAGGTCTCACCCTGCTAATCACACCAGCTGAAGGAGTGGTTCCCACCTCAGATGTGACTCTTCTGTCTTTTCCTGTCTCTGCAGTCAGTTTTCCAACCAGTTCTGAGACAGTAGGAACTCTCAGTAGCAGGAGATCCTGGCTGTGCCCCATAAGGGATGTTCTGAAGCATCTGACATATGCAAGGAAAAAACTTGCAAATCAATGCTTCTTGAAGGACTTATGCCGTGTGACCCTCCAAAAAGATTCTGTGTGACTTTTCCTGTCACTGCTGAGCATCGAGATTGCACCCAAGGAAAAATATTCCAAAGGACAAACCCATCAGAAGTCGAAATTCTTTATAGATTGCAATAAACCAAACCTATACCCCAAGTCTCACACAGTTCATCTTCCATCTTCTCTTCAGTGAATAAATCAGTGTTACTAAGCACAGTGAAAAGGTGAAAAAGGACACTCTGCACTTTATTTGAAATATACTGCCCATACTCCATTTTATATTCCTTTTGTTATTCAGTGAGTAATGTTTTACTGCACCACTTGCCCAGATTAAGAATGTTTCAGTCTACATACTTATCATTTAAAACCACGATTCCCCCAAAGGGAGCACGATGGGAGAACATGATGTTAATTAGCCTTATGGCATTATATCCCAATTCTGCTCTTGCTGCACCACAGTTGTTGCATTCCCAATGCCTATTCCTTCAACCTCTCATGAAAAGGATCTGCACTTAGCCAACTCAGAGCATATTACTTTCCCATAAGGGAAAAAGACTCATGTAAAATGTACCGACCTGAAGTGAGCACCACTAAAACATTAATGCTCTGTTCTTTAAATAGGCTTCCCTTTCATGCTCGCTTTATCCCAGTGTCATGTGAGACTGCTTGACATGTTTTGTTTGGCTGCTGTTTCAAAGAGTGCAAATTCTACTCAGTCCAACTTCCAGGCCCCTGCAGCCCATTCATCCAATTAAAGGACTGTGGAATGAAAACAGAAAAAGCGCTTTGTGGAGCTTCAGAAATATTGTCCCTCAGGAAGGCTGCCTGCAAAAAGCGAACAAACCCATTGTGCAAACTGGTGCATTGCAATAGAATAAAATTGCTCCTCAAAGTCTCTTTATCCAACATGGATTACTGACTCCTGATAGCTGTAGGTTAGTTGAAGGTAGAGTCTATCGGAGTCAGGAAAGCTCTTATTACCTTTTATTATAACACATCCTCCCCCCATAATCTATAAAAAAGCCTCTAGGAGCCCATTCACTTCTCCCCCTCTTCGCTGCCTTTCAGTTTCAATAATGCTGAGTACAATTCAGGACTCTTTCCAGTCCACTGTAGTTTCCATATGCATTCACAGGCTAAATTTTCCTAAAATGCCCTTGGGAAAGGCAGGCTGCCAGTTATTATTCCAGGTTTCTAGGAGCTGTAGCCCTTGCAGCTCCCTGGGAGTATTGTTTCAGACAGTTCTGCTAAAACCTACAACCTTACCTCTTGACCACACTAAGTGGAATTAATTATCATGCAAAGTTCCTTGTGATACCCTTTTCCATGCATTAGTAATATAAATAAAGAGCAGAGGAAGACATTTAAAGTGGGGCTGACAAACAAATGCTAAAGACCAAGTTTTTATGATTACGGAGCCAAGATTTGAGGAAGGTCACAGCAATAACTGCAGAAAACTAATTATGCACTGCTCATGCTGACTGAAAACTCAGGAATGCTGCTTGATCATCCATATTTTAGATATACACACTCTTCAAAGTGAGCTGCACGAACTCCTCCTCCTTCTTGTTAGGAAAGAGCAGAAAAAGACAAAAATTGAGCTGCCACTCCTATATCCCAGCCTTCCACACGTTCACAGGGTTTTGGTCACCCTGAAATTAATTCACTCCCTTTGCTTCAGAACCAGAGGATGCCTTTCATCCTGCCCACAATTTAAACCAGTGGTCACTCAAAAGATGGATTCACATTTAGACTGCTTTGAATGCATCTCACATTTCCAAGGGTTTTCCTATAAACCTGAAGAATTCTGAAGGTGAATCAAATGTAAAAATTGTTTGCTACCACTGAGTGGTACCCACATTTCTTGGGTAATACTGGGGCAGCTGGTTTGGATGCTGCTCCTCCACTGGGGTTAGCAAAAACTACTGGTGTTTCCAAAAACTGTATTCACATTACTTTTCTTCTCTTTTCCCTTATTCTCAAATGAGATTGATGCCTCGCCACACTTCAGCGCTGTCACTTGAAATCTGGGAGAGTGATTTGCCAAAACAAATCATATCCTGATATGAGAGAACCACTCACTTCCTGCAGGCTTTAAACCTGTTAATTATCAGCAAAAATGATGAGCAGAATCCTGGACTTCTCATCTGTGTGCAACAAACAAGATTCTTGGCAGAACTTCTTGGCTGATGTGAGAGGAGGGAAACCCCAGTGGTCCTGTCTGCATTCCTCACAAATTTGTTCATGGAGCTGTCACACACTGGCAAGAAATGCCTTTTTTTGTTCCAGTGCATTTGTACCAGTTTTAACCTTGTACTCAAGAACCTCTTGTACCTTCTCAAAGTCCAATATCTCCCCCTTTTCTTAAACATATAAAAGGCAAATATTAGCATTGAGAATATATTTCCTTTTTTTCCATACATCATGGCCATTTCATTATCAGACAACGGTTTTTAATTAATTTTCCAATTGGCAATTACTAACCCAAAAGCATTGATTAAGGGAAAGATTAAGCTAAGAACCATCTTAATTGAATTCGTACTCTTATAAATTTGCTTGCTGTTGAAATTTGTCATTATTTCATATTAAAGGAAGGAAGGTAACTTTCTTACCAGCAAGTCATAATTATAGCTTTTATACACATGTCTAGGTTGATATATTTCACAATTTAATTTAAATATACACTAAAAACATCTGGATTCTTTCCCTGAAAATTGTCATGACATTTTTTTTTAAATTACTGAAAAAATTTTAAAGTGAATCTTACATCCTTATTTTCTCTACTCTGGTACAATATGAATAAAAAATCACTCCAAATTATTTGCTAATTTCTTAATTCCAAATAACCTTATAATACATATACATACATATATTTGATTTATAGAATTTGCCTTCTCAGTTGATGAAGTCTCTGATTGTCCATGCATCAGTAACAACCAATACAAACTTAGAATATCAGTACCTTAAAAAGGCAGCTGGAATAGAGTTCAAGGTCTCAAAATAAATATCAACTGTTTAAATTTATATCTCAAGTAACTCAAAATACAGGTGGTCAAGTGAGAACCTATTTTTCTGTCCAATAACTCTTGTTCAACATGTTCTTCCTATCCAGCTACAGAAGAGAAGCCAATAAATCTTCATCTTCAAATGAGATAAACTAAAGGGAAATGGGCAGCTTGCAAATTAAATACTTATTTACTTTTTACTGTATGAGAAGTTAAAACAGGATTCTTCCTTCAATGAGGCAAATTATGGCTAAACTACCTCCTTTAATGTCTTAAATGACAAGAAAACCCAACATAGTGAATCATTTAAAAAAATTAAAATGTAAAGAAAGCATTTGTTAGAATAACATTTCCTGTCAAAGGGTTTGGACCTGCACATCAAACAGCTGCCCAAGCTAAGAGGAATCACATTCCCATTTCTGATATCCATTTCCACTGCAGGTTCCCTCCTCCCCATTCTCCTTTTGCAACTTTTCAGAGCTCCCCTGGCAGCTTGGCCAAGTCACTGCTCCATCAGCCTCTGCAGATGAACTCAAAAGCAAATGTAATAACTGTGGAAGCACTGAATTGTAAACCTGAGCACTCTCAAGGCTCAGTAAGAGATGAAACTTCACAGTCCCACACATATTTGTTTGGGAATTCCAGGAGCATTAGGTCCCAAGCTAAAAAAATATGCTCTAGCTCCTTTCTCTTATTTTGGAGCTTACATTCTTGCTGCATTTAGGGTAATACAGAAATCCCTTTCCTGGGGATAGGATGAAAAATTCTCCAGAACCAATTGTTAAACGTGTAAGAATTAAATCTTGTTCTGAGCTGCTGGAAAAATGATTTGCCAGTCTTACAATAAAATTAACGAGCTGAACAATTTAATCTGTTAATATATGGAATCCCCAAAGCAGGAGCTTTTACTGTCTTCAGCCAGACCTGTAGGACAAGAACACTTTCTAAAGAAAGCACGGCTATAAATACAAACTTGGCATGTCAGCTACCAAGTGGCATTATCAAATAATGACCTTTTTCATCTAGGAGCACCTCCTGACCTCTCAGACTTTGGGGCTGCGTGCTGAGTGGATGGGGTTTGCAGAGCTGACAGTGAAGCAGGGACAGGAGGATGCCCTTGGTCACATTGAAAGCAGCAGGAGCACCTCCAGCACCTGGCAGCGAGCTGCCGCAGCACCAGTCCAGTCAGGAAAAAAGGGGATCTGCTCTCTTACTTTGCCTCACAGTTGGAGCTGGAAATCAGAATTTTTGACAGCCCCCTTGCTCAAGTTCCTGGATCATCAGCTGGGAAAACTTTAATGCACCAAGTGGAAAGGAGGAGCTGTGGAATTCCCAGGATCCCAGGAGCCAGAGGGACGCAGCTGCCCTGGCTCCCTGCTCTGCAACCTGCCCCATCCCTCTGACAATCCCTTCCCACCCTCAGCTCCCACTGCCTGTCCTGCCCTTAATTCAGCCCAACAACAGGGATTCCCACAGCACAGACAACCAATAATCACTGCCATGCAGCCTGGAGCTCCTGGGGATGGGAGCAGAGGATGGGATGAGCTCAGCTGTCAGGGAGTTCCCTCTGCTCCTGATCCAGCTGGGCAGGAATGGGGCAGCACCCCAGGGCTCCTGCCTGTGCTGCAGCAGGAGGAGCATCAACCTGGACTGCCCGAGCACATCCTCAGCCAGCAAGCAACCAAGTCACTCCATGCACCACTTCCAAATCATTTTAGCCACATGAAATTAGTTCAGAGATAATGGACAACATAGAAGGGTGAACTTCCAAATTGTTACCAGAATTCCACAGTAATTTCTCAGTAAGTTTTTTGCAAGAAGCACATGAGACATGTACTCAATCCCTTTTATTTGACATTTCTTCTCCATTTCTGTTTGCAGCCTTTTGAATTCTCTGCAAACAGTGGAGCTGGGAACACAACAAAGAAACAGGATCATGTGTAAAAAGTGATAAAACTATGTTTAAAACAAGCTTAAATATGACATATATGTACATAAATAAGATATTTATGAATAAAAATGATGTAAAATGTCATTTGCTTGCCATAAATTCATAATCTGGTAGAAGGGAAAAATCAGCCTCTATGTTGGTAGAAACTTCTAGATCTTTTTGTTATGTTTTTCTTTTCTTTATGACAATGTGCCCTGGAAATCTGGCCTGTAATATCACAGCAGTTAAGTGGCAGTGATTTAAAACCCCTGCATATTCTTATCACCTATCTGTCCTCTCTTTCAGCTTAACCTGATTAGGGTTTCCATCAGCTTTCAGGGTTCAGCACAGCTGAGCTGTTCTATTTCTCAGCCTACTGAGAAGGAGATTCTGCTGCCTCCAAGCCCCTTTCCTCTATCAGAATGTGCTGCAAGACCTCTCCTGGCATCTCACTCTCTTTTTCTGTTCTGAAAGGGCTTGTCAGGCTACAAGATGTCATGCACTATGTCATTAAATTTCCTTTTTTTGTGCCTCCAGCTTGGAAGAAGGTTTATGCAGCAGCAACAGTCTGTTTTCCTTTGCTTTTTTTTTTTTTTTTTTTTCTATTTCTTTGTGTTGTGTTTCTGCCACAGTGACTTAATTTGTGCAACCGACAGTGTTTCCTCCCCCACCTTCCTGCTGCCAGCAGGAAAGGAATTAATGCCTGGCACTGATGGCTGCTGGTGAGTTTGTAAGGCTAAACTCTGGTTTTATTTAACTCAATTTTATTCTTTCTGTTCTGTCCTCTAGGATTGGCATTAATGCCCCACAGGCAAATGAAACGCAGTGTTCCAAAACTACTTATTTGCTATGTGATTTATTTGCTACATAAATGTTTTTCATTCTTCTCTACCTCTCAGCAAGCAAGTCATAGCTGTTTTTTTTTGGTTTTTTGTTGTTTTTTTTTTTTGAGAAACAAGCAAATGTTATGTACTACATAGCACCAGAAATCTCCTTTTCAATTGCATAAAAGAGGAAAGGCCATGTGAAAGGAGGGGGAAAAGGAGGATTTCACACACTGCAAATTTCTCAGACCACTCAGAGCTCTGGAAGTGAAGGGATGGAAGCCTCCATCTCAGTGGGCAGCTCAGGCTGCCCTCTGCCACTGCCTGGCTGGTTACACTCCCCAAAAGTTCCCAGGTTATTCTGAGTAAAAGTTTCTCGGTTTCCAATCACTGCTTTTCGAATAAATAATTCCAAATTCAGTGTGGGACACAGAGAGAAAAGCTGCCAAATGTCTTGCTGGTAAAGACTCTCAAGATGGGTCTTGGGAGATCCAGATTAAATCACTAAAACATCAAATATTAGCAGAACAAGGATCAATTCAGAGTAGCAATTTGTCACGGGGTATTCTGAGCTGGAAGGGACCCACGAGGATCAAGTCTCACTCTTCATGCATGGTGCATGCAGGATGGAACACAAACCCTGCTGCAAGCCCCATGCTCTAACCAGGTGAGCTAATGTGGGCTCACTGAAATGGGAGATATTTCTAATTTATATCAGAGAGAGAGTTTGGGCCTGAACTAGTCAAAACCTTTCATGAAAATCTGCCAAATAATCCAAAGGGCTTTACCCTTCTCCCTGCAGTGCAGGGTGGGATGAGATAAACCAGACAATGCACCAGAAGTGAGCTACCAACAAACACCACCAAACTGGTGACTTGGATCTTCTCCCTTCCCTCACGAATCTCTTCACCCAATTCCCTTTCTCCACTGCCTGGGATGCTGACAGCTTTCACTGAGATTGCTTTCCCAGCCATTCCCACCCAGTGTCAGCCCATTTTGTGTCCCCCACGAGGTTCCCACTCGGGCACAGCAGGGCTGAGCATCCTTTCAGAGTTCCCAGAGCCCCTGGCAATGCCCAGGCTGTGAGCATCACATTGGCTGAAAAATCTCTCTGCCCAGGATTTTGCTCCCGGGAAGCTGAGAGGCCTCAGAGAAAAAGGAAAACAATAATTATCCCATTTGCTTCTCCTGTGTTTTGCTGTTTTGGGATGTGGTTGGAGATTGTTTATCCAACATGGGAATTGTTTTTATTTATTGGCCAATTGGGGCCAAGCTGTGTCGGATTCTGGAAAGAGTCAGGAGTTTTCATTATTATCTTTTAGCCTTCTGTAAGTATCCTTTCTGTATTCTCTAGTATATTTTAGCATAGTATTCTTTGATATAGTATAGACCATGAAATAATAAATGAGCCTTCTGAGAACATGGAGTCAGAGTCATCATCTCCTTCCGATATCGGGGCACCCCAAAAACTCAACAGCAGGCAGCAAGATCGGAAGAG
>JAYDZK010000233.1:3947168-3976361 GCA_034509185.1 Euphonia xanthogaster
AACATGTCATTATATATATATAATTTATATTTTTGCTGTATATTAAATATGTTGTATAGATATATGTATGTACATTGACTGTCTGGGCTGGAGTAGCTGCAGCTGCTTTAGCCTTACAGCTAACAGCTTAGAGAAAGACATGAGGGAACCATATTATTTTCACTATATAATGAATGAAAGCAAGAAAGAACCTTTCCTTTGGTTTCTCTCAGTGATTCCACAATCTGAGGAATCTGAGGACAATCTGAGGACAAGCAAACCAAAAAAAAACAAGTCTCACAAGAAATGCAAGAAAATGCATTAACAAATTTAAAAAATCATTTAAACAAAACACCAAAAAAAAAAAAAAAAAAAAAAAGCCAGGGTCTCCCAAGATTTCAAACATTTTGCTTGAGGTCACTAAACCCAGCAGCATTTACTGCCCTGCAGAACACACAGTGGCTCATGCAAGAGGAACTGCTCTCCAGAACAGCACACACAAAATCCATCTCTTCCACCAAAGATTTTGGCTCTCGCATCAGAGCATGTCTGACCTCCAACAGATCACAAAATGCAAACTGCAACACGAAGTGGGAAAGAGCTGTGATGAAGGGAAAAGAAGAATGCCACAGGCAGAGAGTGTCTCCATCTGCAATCCTGCCTGGAAAGCAGAGGAACACGAAAAGCAAAACCACAGGTCAGCCTCAGGCCCCAGCAGATTAACAGAGGGAAACAATCGATGATCTGAAAAAGCTACGTGCAAATCCCAGCCCCATCCTCGCTGAGGTACAGATTTATAGCAAAATCCAGACCTTAAATTCACCCTAAAATGGCCAAATGATGGAGGGCAGCAAGTCCTTTCCAAAGGCAAGAGCAGCACCCCTCCTGCTCTCCCTTAAAAGGGAGGCAAGAGAGACATCTAGCTGCTGAAGGGAGCCAGCAGGAAAACTGAATTTAACAGCTGCACCCAGAGCTCTGAGCACTGCCCCTGGGTGGGACAGCTCCTGGGACAGCCCATCCCTGCCACACACCGGGAGACAAAAGGCTCCCAAAAAAAAGGCCAAAGGCTCCCAAAAGGCCACAGCAGCTCATGAGAGAGGAGGGAGGGGAGAGGCAGAGGGAGGGAAAAGGATTTTCACCAGGGAAGATAAAACGGGTGAGGGATTGCTCATCTCTGAAGCAGAACAGAGACTTTCACTTAAAAAACTCAAAGATTGCCTTACCTCCCATGAATGATGACAGCCAGGAATCTATCTGGACACAAGGGGAGGAAAACATTCTTTATACTGCAGAGCATTCATGGTCTGTGGAGAGAGATAAGGAGAACCTGGTCAGAGGAGCTGCTGAAGACCAAGCAACCAAGCCAGGCAGCCCTGCTCAGCGTGGGACACAGAAGTCAGGCTGGGAACAATGCAGACAGTGATTAATTTGGTCTCTGACAATTAAACGAAATACTTAAGCATGTGAATGTATCTTCCAGGGGAATTTCCTCCTGAGCCTTTCCTATTTTGTGTAAAGCAGCTTTTCTAACTGGAGATTTGTGCCAAAAGCTTTGATCAGAGGCTGCACTTCCACCTGGGTCTCTGAACAAAGCCCAGCAATACCAGGAAGAGGGGCCAGGTCACTGACACCTGCCTGTGGGTGTGGAAGGAAGGAGGGACAGGCAGCACCTTCACACAAAACACCTGTTCAACCAAACCCTGCAAGCAGGGAGATACTGTGACCTTTTCCAAAGTTTAGGATATCTGTTGTTGACAATGTCTCTATTCAATAATGACTTGAAAGGATTTTTCACATGCTGGTATTGGTAGAAGCATCAGCACTGCAGTGTTAATCCACATCTTCATTTCACCATTTGTTTTCCCTTAGGAAAACACATTTATTTCCCTTGTGAAACACATTTATTTTCCTACAGTTTTTGTATTTTGAACATTTGGTGGTTTGGGGGTACGTTGTGCTAGGTGCACCTAAGCACCTGTAAGTGCCAGGTTTGACCCTCTTAAGGAGCTCTATGTTCTAAGTTAGAACCAAAAACAGTTCATAAAAAACAGCTGGGGTGTATCCAGTATTTTGGCAGCAGGTGAGGAGGGATTTTTAAAGATCAAAACCTTGGAAATTGTACAGGCTGAATGGCCTCTGTCTGAGAAGTTTGCAGGGATAAAAACGAGAGTTCCCAGAAAGAGAAGAGGAGGACAGAACAGACCCCAGAGCTGCTCTGGGGCCAGCTGTACCAACCCAGTTCCAGACTCCAAACAGCCCTGTAAAGGGGAGGCTGCCACAAAACAGCACTCACAGATGAAAAAAACAAAACTTCATATGAGAAGTTCACTAAATAAGGTGTCACTGCAGATCTTACAACCAAACAAAGCCTGAGAACAGTATTAGGTGATGAACACAGCATCTGATACATTCTGAAGGAGGATTCCTTCCACAGAGTTCTACTATGGACAAGGGTAAAGCAGACTGTACCCTAAGAATAGAAAGCCTGATCTTGAAAATAACTAAAATGCCCCAGATTATGAGGAATGGCAAGGACAGAAAAACTAGACTGCAAGAGCTCTGCCAGCCCCAGCTCTGTGGCTTCGAGCACTGCTCATTCTCTCTTCAGACTTAAGTTGCATTTCTTCGCCTCAAGCAAAAAGTAAGAATAAACAGGAGTTGGGGAGGGGGAAACAAGAGAGGTAATTTGCCTAAGAGAGTTAAATGAGATGACTCTGGTCTATTTTCCTTTGTTATTCCATGCCTAATGAAGTGTCTGGGTAGTTGGAACAGCTCCTGCAGCATGATCTGATGGTTGTAGCTGCCTGTTTGTTTGCTGTGAGTTATTGTTTTATTTGGCTCTCATTTCTGAGCTGCTGCCCTGCTCTGCTGGGCAGAGGGATGCTGCTGGATCGTGTTGATGAGCCTCTAAATGATCGGGGAGCTGTTTCTCCAACATAAGAGATTCTGAGAGACAGAGAGAGGGGCTGAGCTGGGCAGAGCACAGACTGCTGCAGCATATGATGGTCTTTGTGTGTCCAAAACCCAGAGCAGCATCTGAATGCACAACAAAGTGTGGTGTCTGGGTTGTTTTTTTTCCCCCAAAGCAAGTTAGTTGGTCAGGGAACTCTTAAATTTACACAGTGTCCTTCATAGCAAACAGCATCTTGAAGGAGCCAGCATGGTGAGCATCAATACCTCCAACAGGGGCTTCTGCCTGGGGAAAGTGTGACAGAGATTTCATCTCCACAACTGTAGCTTCTGGCTTCCTATTTAATTATAATCAATATTTTCCTTTATGCCTGAACAGAACATCAATCACCTAACACCGTGCTGTATAAATCAAATCCTGAGATTAAATTCTCATGCTTTGCTGCAAGTAGGAATAGAAGATTTTGTGATTGTCCAGTACCAATCAGTCAAACACTTTCTGGACTGAGGAAGACATACAGTACCTTGGAAAATTTACTTTTCACTTCTGGAAAAACTTGGAATTTTTAGCTTAAGTCCCTTATTTCCTTAATGTCTGTAAAGCCAAATAGAATCATAGATAGTAACAAAATATTCTCCAAGATAAGGAAGGGGGCAAGGGGAAACTGAGGGGGAGGAGAAAGGTTGTGCATCTTTTCCAAAAATAGGAATTGCAAATGCCAGACCAAAAATCTGGCACATGAACATCAAAATCACAGCATGCACCCAAGGCCTCCATTAGAAGGCAACTTCTGCCCTCTGCTAAGGGAATTAAAAACCTGCAATAGCACTGAGGGCTAAAAGATTGCCCTTTCAGTCCTCCTCACATTAGGTATTATGAACAAGGGCATTTTGTGATTCTTTTGCTAAAGGGCACTACAGCAAATTCCTGTTCATTACTTAAAGGGTTTTCACCTGATTTAAGGAACCCTGAGAGCTCAGAAATTCTCCTGAGAAATATCTGTGCCAGGAAGCACTTCACTGCAACCACCCTTCTGAATAGGAAGGCAATGGTGGAGCTTATGCTATGATGCATTTTAGGCAGAACAGAGCAGAAAACAGAAAAACAAAGAGATCATCAGGAGAAGCTGTGTGAGAAATGCCATTTTAAAGAGGCCTTAGGGTAGCACAATGCAGAACACCCAGTCACCACCTGCCAATAGTAACTCTGCTATTTCTTAGGTGATTTACAGTTTAACATTAAAGTTCCCCAAGAGCTCAGAATTTTGCTTCCATGTAGGCTGGGTCAAAGGAGTTGGAAAAATGAGGTAACAATAGCAGCAAGGTTTCTCTCACAATTCCCTTCCTCAGCCTCTCTGAATGAAGTATTACTGCTTTGGCATGTCAGGGCAGGGAATCCTTGGATTTAACCTCAGGGATGCTTTGGTCAAATCCTCCCTTTCCTACACTGGCAATCTCCTACAAGATCAGAGTTCCTGGGACAATTCCTTGCCTGTCAGATTAGTGCTGAGAAAAAGATCAATTCATGAGAAAGCAAAGGTACCTACACATGGACAGCCAGCTGCTTTGCCCACCCCCCAAAACCTTCCCAACCCTGCTTGTAGGCACGGCAATAGAGAGAATTCCAGCTCTGATCTTCACTGCAGAACCTCTGGGGTTCCAAACACATCTGCTCAGCTCTGCTGTGTCCCGGAATAAAACCTCTCCTTTGGATTTCCTGCTGCAGCCAGGCTGAAAGCAGCTGCAGGGTCTAAATGAACAGGGCTGTGTCAGAGTGGGGCTGGCCCCACTGCCTCCCACAGAACCCCTGCTCTGGGGAGCACTTGCACATCCTCTGCAGGGCCAAGCACGGGCTACAGTGCACCTGCAAGCCCAGTTGGACAGGCTGGCTGTGCCACCAGCCCCTGCCACCAATAAATTCCACTTCTGCACATGAGATTTCAGGCAGCCACTGAAAAACGGGTGACACAGTTGGTTTCACTGGCAGAGCACACAAGGTTTTATTTGTCAACAAATGGGTTTCATGATCCATCATTAGCACTTGATTGATTGGCCCAGCACTTTGGCAGGGTATTTTTTTATCCCACTTTCCTGCAGCAGAATGTATTTCGGGAGCTGTCTGAGGCACTGATTTGCTGGCAGAGGCTGTGCTGGCAGAAGGCAGAAATGTCTCCTTGCATTCTCTGCTGGTCAGCCTGAGAGTGTGGAGTAGATAACATGAGGGACTACGTTATGGCTTTACATCTGTTTTTGTTATGATCAGATCTGTTCTTCCTCTCATGACAACAAAAACAAGTCTCATTTTGTTTCCTCGCTCATCTGATTCAATCCAGATTCTCAGTTGTAAAAACAAAAAAAGATATAAAAAACCACCAACCAAAAGCAATGCCCAGCCCGACCAACCCTTCTACAACCCAAATTTTAAATATTCATCTTTACATTTTTTCCATCTTTCTTTGTGCAATAAATACATTCAATCAGAAGGAAGACACAGTGACTCACTGTGACAGATTGGACTCCATCTGTCAAGATTTCATGTTTGATATGGACTGGAAATTGTAGATAAAAGGGAAATATTCAGGTACTGTTCTTTCAGTGAATGTCCCGGAGGGAGATTAAGGGAATGATAAATTGGTTATGGTTACACCCTGAGCCAAGCCATTGGAAGCCTAATTAGAATGCAGAGGGATTGCAGCCAGCAAAGACAGATGCTGGAAAGAAGAGTGGTGTGAGGAAAAGGATTTTAGTTTCAGCTGGGACAGAACAAATGCACAAATGACCTCAAGTGCTAGCCAGGAAAGAGTATCTTTTGTCATCTTGGTACAGAAGATGTTCCTGCAATGAACATCCTTGCAGAATCCCAAAAACTCCTACATGCAATGAAGGCTATTTTTGAAATATGAAGAAAAAGAGGTTTGCTTAAAATGCATCCAAGGGACTAATAAAGATGTACCAACTCAGAGCATTAGGGTGAAGGTCAGAACTCCACAAGATTTGCCTCATGACAGCATCCTGCATGATTTTGAACAATTAATTTGATTTACCTGAGTTTCCTCATGTGTGCAAAGAGTCTCCAATGTGTTTTCCTAGGAAAAAAAAACCAATATGGTAGCAAGGAAATGTCTCAAAACTAACAGGGAGTGCAAACACTTGGAGATAGACAGTGACTTTTACCCTGAGAAGAAGAAAGCATCCTCAGGGGAGAGCAGGGGAACAAATATTAATTCCACCTAATCAAGACAAAGCCAAGTAGCTGACAAAGAATATTTAGGCAAAGTCACTCCAAGCTGCTGGAAGCAGTGCAGGGACTCAAGTGACAGCCCAGCAGGGCTCACAGAGGGCACTGTGCCCCTCGGGGCAGGGAGGTGGCCCCAGCCAGGGGGTGAGCCCTGCTGATGGGCTGAGCTGACCCTGGCACTCAGAGCTGCACAGGGACTGAATGCACGACTGCATTCCAGCCACAGGAACCTCAGGTGGGAGCTCAGCAACTGCCAGCACTGCAGGAGCAATCACACAGCACAGAGACACACTCAGAAACTCTGGAATATCCTGGTGCTGATTTTCTTAGGGCTGGAGGGGGTCACTGGCCCACACAATAAAACCTGCAGCACACATAACATTTAGTTGTCCCTTAAATTCTAGTAAAACCAAAAATTCTAATAAAAACGAATAAAAATTTATAATAAATCCAAAATAAATCCCAATAAATTCTAAAATAAATTCTAATAAAACCAAAACAGGAATCATCCAAAAGAAAAAGTGTGAAACAGATTCTGCTGTGTTAAAACAAAGGAAAAGCCAAGAGCCTGAGCCCGGGATGTTGGATTGATGAGAAGAGCTGAAAGGTCACCAGCATCGCCCCTACAGCTCTGTGCTTTGGTGTTTGTCACCCTCTGCCTCTGGCTCTCCAAGCCTGTTCAAAACCTTGACCTTCAGTCACTGCAGCAGCCCAGGATGAAGTGAATGATCTCCCCCATGGCACAGCAGAGCTCCCTCTGCAACTCCATCCCTTCTCAACCACAAACAATGAAGCTTCTCCTTCACCAACACTCCTCCTAGAATCTCTGCTTATTGATCTTGGAAGACAAAGATATAAGCCACTACTTGCAGAAGAAGAAAAGAAATATTCCTTTTGTATTTATGAAGAGCAATTCGTAGCAGTGAAATTCTCCATGCAACACGTTCCTATAAATGAAATTAATTAGATAAAAGCAGTGCAGGCTTCAGGAAGAAAGAAATCCAGACATTCTCCCTGACAGACACGAAAAAAGAGACAGATGTGTCCATATTAGCAAGAGAAAATAGTCTCAATTTCCATGTATATTATCTCACCTGGAAGACAGACAAATTGTGGTCATAACTACGTTACTTGTGGAAAGTTTAGTGGTTAAAGCTTTCAGTAAAACTGTGCCCTGTTTTGTCCTGGGAAAGGCAAGACAAATTCACCTCAGAATTTTGTATACAACTGTCAAACAGGACAGTGATCACAACCTCCTCATTAAGCTACAGACACTTTAATAAAAGATGCTTGAAATAATAAACCAAAGAATTCTTGCAAGCAGCAACACAGATTTTTGGCCAGCAAGTTGCAATAACTGATGTGCCTGTGCATTTACAGTGCAAGAGGACTGGTGTAACAGCAATGTTGGGTTATGTCATTATTCATAATTTTTAAGCTACAAACAAACTTGTTTAATTTTATGACAGAAGATAAAATTAAAAACCCAACTCCTCGTAGCTGTGGTACCAGTGTTTAGCACAGAAAGTCCAGAAGATCTTACTCCATGCCCAGTTTTATGTCAGCCATGTCTTCTCCCTAATTTACTATCTCTCCCTACTTATTTTTTTTTTCTTGTGTCTGACCTATCAAGCTAAGAAATGGGCTATGACACTACAAAACTAATTATTTCTTTTTTCTTTTAATTCCCTCACAGGCTAAGGAACTAAACATCACAACAGGAACTCCAACAGTAATTGGGCTTCAGTGTCACTCTGTGCCAACCACCTCTGAGCTGAAATGCAAACTTTAATTTAACAAACTTTAATTTGACAAACAAATTGTAGGGCCTCAGCCCATCAGAGATCTTTGCTGGGGTGACATTGAGGTGCACATTTCAGTGCACAGTGAGATGTGAAAGCTGTTTGCATTAATAACCACAGACATTGGACACAATCATTGTAAACACAATCAACTTTCCCTAATCATTGCCTAAAACCAGGGTTGCTGCTGTGGGGTGGATTAGAAGAACAGGAATGGAGAGGATTATAAAGAAAAGTGAATGAAAACAGTTCAGCAGTTTACAAATGGCTTTCTGCTTTCATTGAGATGATCCCCAAATTCCAGGATAGTCCAACCCACCTGTCACCAGTGCTATCAAAAATATTTTCATTTGCTTTAAGCTTTGTTGGCTTTTTAAATCATGACAAGAACAGTGGGCATTTGTGTTGTTTTTTCTTTTTTTTTTCTTGTTCTTTGTTGCTTTTTGCAAACATCTCTTCAATATATTTGCTATTTTGCTACTTTAATCTGTATTAGTGACAAAGGACCTGGAGGTTTAAGTCTGAGCATCACCCAGCTTCTGGCACTGTAAGATTTAAGGATGACAATTTGGAGATCAAGGGAACCTTACTGCTGGCAGTGGAGGCAGGCAATTTTGGGATTTAAGTAGCTAAAGCAGCAGTCAGACCACGAGATTTGTTTCCTTGATTTTTAACACTGTATTTGAGGAAAAATCCCATTAATGCAGATCTCGCTGGGGTTGAGCTCATAGAGGTGCATAGGGCACTCTCATACATTGCAATTTTGTGTCTTTTTCATGCTCCATGCAGGGCATCTTCCAAACACAGATGGAAATCCCTTTTTTCATATCCCTTACTACAAACAGAATAACACCAAGTACAGGACAGTGTGGCCTTGACTCTGGTTTTTGGTTTTTTTTTTTGTTTGTTTGTTTTTTCTCCTGTACAGTTCAATATTCATACAGAGAGTTTTGCCATCCCCAATGAAGAATTTCCTCACCTCCTCTCTAACATGTGCACAATACTGCTGGCTGCTCTTTGGGCACAATTGCATTTCCTCTCTTTATAGGATGCCTAAATCTCTGTGCTTTAAAATGTAACCATGGGCTTGGTTCTTTAGAGTTTGCTTAAGCCTAGCTTTCCAGCCCAGTTTAACTTTTGTCATGCACATTTAGGCTCCACTGCCTGCCTGTACCAAACACCAATTTCCCTTTCCTTTGTCACCAAAGTTATCTACACTGCAGAGAGTTTTTATTCAAGCTACAACACTTAATGCATTAATTGCTTGTATTTTCTTTTTTAACCAAGAGAATAAAGGGAAAGATAAATAAGTGTATAGGTGAGATGATTCAGTAGTGATCCTGCAGCTGACACAGTCTGGTCTCCTGAGAGATTCTTGTATTTGTTTCCACTGCATTTAGCATCATCTTGATAAATATTCTGACTATCTCAAGCTCAATCAACCTTCTGCATTAACATGAAGGATAATTCACCACCTATACAAGTGCACAGTGAGGGAAAAAAGAGCTCAGCCTGGGAAGCAGAGAAGGAGCCTGGTGTGGTTAAGCTTCCTCATTACAGATGCTATTTAGGATGCAGTCACTGTTGATATCAAGGAAAAAATCTAGGAAACTATCTCAGAGCAACCTATTAATTAAAGAGCAATATAAAGAGAGCAATTAATTATTGGCTGTATAATTGCTCCCAATAACCACTGACAGGAAGAGAGTGCTGCCACACTAAGATATACTGGGTGTAATCAGCAAAATAAAACATAAAGGCCTCCTGCATTCCTTCCTAGAACCACATTAAGTATAAAACACTTCTGGTAGCCATTCATAACATAAAAGGAGGAAAAGTGAATAAAGAAAAAGCCTGGGATTAACTTGTTGGCAGAAAAATTGCTGGTATCCATGTCCCAGCATTGATCCTTTCTCTTTGGCTCTCCTTCCCTCTGGCCACAGGATGTTTGGGGAGCTCAGATTTGTTTCACATTCTGCCTGCTGGGCTTCTTAATACCCCAGCAAATATTTGCCAAACTAAGGCTGCCAAATGCTTTCTTTACCCTTGTCAGTGTCTTTGACTGCCCCTTGTTTGCTCCTCTATCTTCTTCACTGTTGTCTTCAACCATGACTCACTCCTCTAATTCCCTTTTTATTTCCTTATTCCTCACTCTAATTTTTCTAGTTTATTATGTCCCGTTCTCATCTGACTTTTAGGCTGCTCAGAGCTCTACTTTTCTTGTCTCCAACTTCATCTCCAGCAATTTCAATCCCTATTACTGAATTTCTTGGATAAACAGAGTAGCATAACAAAGGGACATAACTGAACTACAGTTTCTGAAGAAAATATCTCAACTTTTTGAAGATTTTATAGTGAAAAATAAAGTGAAAAAATGCTCCTTAAAAGAAGGGGAATAAAATAAAACAAAGTATTTTTTACCAGATGGAAAAGAAAAAAAAAAAAAGAGACCAATGCATCACTGAGGTACCAAACACCTGCTTTTAGACCAAATGGCACAAGTTGCATTTGAAACTACCAGATCACATGGAAATGGACACATTACCTTCACTTGCAGTGCCAGCCAGGGGGGGTTGGTGTTTTGTTCCTGCTCTTGGCAGTGCAGCTGCAGCCACCCTGACCCACCTGGCTTTGTGGAACCAGGCTCCAAGAGCTGTCCCCAAGCAGAGTTCAGAGGGCCCAGGTTGGTCCCAGCTCAATTTCTCTGTTTCCACACTCTTCCAGGCAGCCTGGGGAGATGTTCAGCTGGTTTCAAAAACACCAGAGCAGATCTCAGGGCCTGGGCCCACCGTCAAGTCAGGTAAAAACTGAATCACTACAGAAACATCCCCGTACTTTTCTTTGCTTGAGTAGTGAGAAAATATATTTCCTGCAAAATCCTTTTCTAGAATAGGATTAATCATACTGTAGAGGGTGGAGAAGCAGATATTATCAGTGCCCTGTGGCACTTCTTGGATCCCCATTTATTTCTTTATTCACAGAAGTGAACTCAGTGTGTTAATTGGGAATGGGAAAGAAATTACTTTCATTCACAAACTTCAAACAGATTGGCTGTCTTATTTTGTTAGAAAAAGTGAATAAAGCCCTAAACAAATAAACTAATCTACCTAGGCCCACAATTATTCATTGTGATTCCTTTTACTGTGCCCCTTTGTGTTCATTCTGGCTGTAAGAAAAATCAGCCCCACTCCTCCCATCTCACTGCACATGAGATGTTTTCAAAGGCCCTCCTTAGCCACTCTTGATCAAAGTCTAGATTGGTTTCTTGGCTTATATTAAAACTACACAAAAATACTGATTTGCTTAAAATTAGTTGTCTTCAAAGACAGCTGAGGAAACATCATTTAGTCATTTGTCCAAGGTGAATAGTTCCATAGCTGATCTTTTATAGTTGAGGTTTTTCTTAACCCAAAAAAAAAAGAAACTTAAAAAAAACCCAACCAAACAAACAAACAAAAAAAACCTAAAAAAAAAGAAACCCAAACCCAAAAGGCACAGATATCAAGATAGAATTGTATTTTATTTTAAAGTAAATTGTGGTGGTCTGGACTATTCTTGACACCTCACTAGGCAAAGCCAGGCTTCTCAGCAGCATCAGGCACCAGACACCTGCAGACTTCTCACCATTCCTACAATTTAATGTCTCCTGGGGAAATGGGCAGAGTCAAATATGTTCAAAAAGTTTTCTCTTTTTTTTATTAATAGAACTTACCTGATTGTTGTATTTAACAGAAAATGCAAACTTTTAGAAAAAGTCTTTTGAGAAAATCAGTTTTGGTTTTGCAGCTTTTACAGATGTAAAATGAAGCTGACATGAACTACCCAAGTAAGCAGCAAGGTGACTGACAATAAACCTCTCAAAAATAATTTCACTCACTAAATGAGATTTTTTGGAACATTTCTGAACTGTAAATAATATAAAGGTTGGTGCTCAAAGATTAGAGTAAGTTAGAAGCTAATTTATTTTCTGTGTGTTTTGCAAAATACAGAAATCCAATTTCCAGCTACTTTTTCCATTACCTGAAATAAGTACTGGGGTCTGATCACACATTTAACAAGAATATGCATAACTTTCTGGAAATTTCATCAGGAGAAAGGAGGATATGGTCAGTATAGACAAACAATCCAAAGAAATGAAGCACATTGGCTCTGAGAAAAAAATGTTTTCCATATTATGATAAAAACCCTTTCAGAGTGCTAAGGGAAAATCATCTTCTGCAGTTTCTTGGACATTTTTCTTTGCTCTGAATTGACAGATTTACTTGGCATTTTGGTAAAATTTATTTCAGCAGCACTGTTCACTTACCTAAGTGTTTTAAAACATATATTTGATTAATAAGCTCAGTTACTGAAACACAGACTTTCAAGAAACCCAAAAGATTATTTCCCAGAAGTTGGTATTGGTTGTTAAGAAAACCACTGGCATGTTTAGTGAGGACACACACCTAACATGTCCTGTACAATATTGCAGAAGTGGGAAAATCCACTTGAGGCTGTGCCAGAATTCTGCTTCAGGTGAGGCCAGAGCTCCCCACCAGAGGGGACAGCCCTGATTCCATAATTTGGTTTCCATTTTTATCCTCCTTCACAGGCTACATCCCCTTTGGATGACACTCTCAGGCCTTGCTGTGACCCAGATTATTGGGTTTTAAAAGAAACCACAGCACATCCCTGGTGCAGTTTGGAGCAAAATCCTGCAGGAATGGCTGCAGCCCAAAGCAGCAAATGTCAGAGCACAGGGACAGCAAGAATGCCAGGGCAGGACAGGGGACTCTCAGCCACTGCAGAGCTTTGTCTTGGGGTGTGCTGAGCTCCAAATCTCAGTAATTACTGACAGAAAAAACATACATACATACTCACACACACACATATATATATTTACACATACACACATATATACATACATATATATGGGAAAATATTTTTGCTCTTGTTTCCACTCAATTGAATTTCCAAATACTTTTCAGTGACAAGCTGAATCAATTTTAAATCATTATAAAATGGAAAGATGTCCCTAAGCCCAGTGAGCAGAAAGTCTCTTTGCTCTTTAAACTGCTGCTAAAAGTTGCAATGGCACACAGGGAAATAGCACTCAGAGCATTTGCTTTGGCTGAATTATTCCACTCTGCCCTTTGTTAGTACAGCACATAATTTGCTTTAACAGCGAGACCAATTCAGAGATCTCATGTCTTGCTATCTGTGTGCATTTCTTCACACAGTGACTGAACATCTTAGAACTCCTTGGAAATGCACACTACAGTGCAATATAATATTTAGTCAGTTTATTACCATTGCTAAATGCACTGGTACAGTATAAATCTTTAAAAGCATGTCAGGGCCTACCTAAGCTTTGTGACAGATTGAACCTTAATGCTTGCACTGGCCCAGGAAAAATCTCATTTCCCAATATTATGACAGCTATACAATGTGTAAATGCTGAAGCCACTGATTACATTCAAGTCAAATATTTATTTACCAACTGACAAAGTGCTAGTCCTGGCAAGATAACAAATCCTGATGCTAATTAAGGGAACAATTTTTCCTGATGGCATCCAACACTAATGCAGTATGTTTAGAACAAAAAAAAAAAACCAAAAACCCAAAACAAAATACACAGGCATTTCAAAGATTTTTTTTCCCCCTGAATATAGAATAATTCCATTTCATGCACCTAAAATTCCATGGCACTATTAAGAACATCCTCCCCCTTACACACATCTGACTTTTCTTTACCACTGTTACAAAAGGCCATGGCAACAAGGTTCCATGACTGTAATAGTATGGAAATATCCAAGGAAGAGATATTATTGCATTCTATTGCTACTTCAGCCACAGGAAAACATCACTCACCTCCCCTGAAGAGGCAAGCATCCTGACATGGTACTAACAGGAAAATGCAAACCAGGCCAGAAAGTTTCTGCAAAAACAGCATTTCAGGATAAAATCCTGGGAGTTCTGCAGGGAAGGCAGCTGAAGACCAGAATTTAGCATCATGAGAAACTGAAAGAGAAGACACACACATATATATAAATATAAATATAAATATATTTATATATACACCCCCACATATACATATATATGTATAAAGACTGTGAACTTGATTCTGGATCTACCTGATAGGCAAAATAGCATTTTTCCTGTTCTTTCTTCTATCCCCCTCCTTTTTAAATAATAATTTATGATTTTCCTTACTTTTTTTTTTTCTTTTTTTGATTCTTCACATAAGATTTTCAAACCTACAGTCTTTCTCAAATGTTACCTACAAAATCCAGAAAATCAAGAAAAATTATATAGTGAAAATTGGCTTTTTTACATTGATATCAATCTTGGAAATGGAATCAAAGTTCCAGGTAAATCTGACTTTCTGAATTGAAACTGTTCTTGAATTTTTTTTTCAACAGGCACTAAAGGTTTACTTTTTTATTTCCTTTAAAGTTGAGATTCACATGGATAAAGAGGCAAGTAGAGAAAGCATTGAGAAACATGTCCAATTGCCTAGAAGCAAGAACAAAAGTATGTGGAGGAAATAAAGCTAGAAAAAGAGAAAGTGATAAAAAGGAAATAAATCCAGTTTAAAACCAAAAAAACACCAACCAACCAAACAACAACCAAACAAAACCCAACAGGGAATGTATGAAGAAAATCAGAATGCAGAGGGAGGTTAGGACATGGAAGAATTAATACTGAGATACACCCACCAAAACACAAGGAGATATTTTGAATTAGTACTGAGATGAGATCTATCCACCAATAACAAGGAGATATTTTGAATTAGTACTGAGATCTATCCACCAATAACAAGGGGATATTTTGAATTAGTACTGAGATCTATCCACCATTAACAAGGGGATATTTTGAATTAGTACTGAGATCTATCCACCATTAACAAGGGGATATTTTGAATTTTACTGAGATCTATCCACCATTAACAAGGAGATATTTGGAATTATACTGAGATCTATCCACCATTAACAAGGGGATATTTTGGAGCTCCCCCTGTCACCCAGTTTCACTAAGGAATGAATCCACGCCCTGTGGTTTGAGTTCCCCAGCACACCTCGTGGTACAAGGTGCTGCTACACCACTTGTGTGACATTTTCACTCCCAAACATTCATCTTCTTTCAGCTAAACCAGACTGATTAAAGTTTAAGCAGGGAAGCCACGAGGCAGGGAGGTTTATTTGTGGCTCACATATGGCTCCTGTCATTGTCACACACGGCTTTGGAACACCAAGAAAGGGCAACTGTCTAGACCCCACTGAATCACTTGGAGCCCTACAGATGGTTTCTATTAATCTTCAGCTTCCTCAAAAAGCTGCTCTTTTTTCCAGCCTGTAAAACCCTGCCCTCCTCCTAAGCCTTGCCTCAAAACTGATTTGTGAAATTAGAGTCAGATTCTGCAAACATTTGCCCACAGATGCATAGAAAACTTCAGGCTACGTCTTCGTGACGACTTCAATACGACTGAAATAATTAAAGCTCAAAGCTCTAATATGAGAGCTGTCTTGATCCAGGCTAGAAAGTCACTGCCTTCCATGTCACAGTCAGTGAGGACTCTGATCTGAGCCTTGGAAACACAGAAATTCAAAGCAGCCTCCATGTCTGACATTCACCTGAGGGAGGAGAGCCTCAGGCAAAGCACAGAGAGGGAAATCAGCAGAAAGGGAGACAAGGCATGTGAGCAGAGGCTTGCCTGACCCCTAAAATAATACAGCACAAACCAGCCCCAGCTACAAAAGAGTAAACACTTTTTGGTTTAGGAGAAGGTCTCAGAAACTTGGGTTTAACAGCCTGAAGAGCCCCCACAACCAGACACAGAGACTTGGAGCTGATTTCTGCCTGAACAAAACCATCCCCACAGAGGACACCTGGCTGGCCTCGTGGCCACAGAAAATAAACTCCCAGTGAAGGATTGAGCACCAGTCCTGGGAGCTTTGCTGCTCTGCTTTGGGCACTCAGTGCAGGTGTGGGATGAACAGAGCTCTGAGCTCTCTCCCTGCCCATTTAAAGCTCCGGGAAGAGCAGGGACAGCCCAAATAGCACAAAGACACACTCAAGGCAGAGTTTGGAGCTGAGTGGCATTAACTGCACAGGGTGGGCAGCAGAGCTGCAGCCTGGCTGCTGGGGCAGGGGTTACACCCTGAGCCTGTCCCAGTTTATGAGCACAGTGCCACTGACACTGCACATGCCAGGCAAAAGCAGGTGCTGTGCATAAAGAAAACTCAACTTCTGGGCCCACTCTGCTGCTGTAAAAATCACAGCAGCCTCTCAGAGAAACATCAAAGGCAGGATTTTTCACATGAGATGGATATGATTCCATTCTCCCCTGCTTGTGCACATCAAAATATAATTACAGGATGAGCTGGACCATATTCACTGGTGATGCAATTCCACTGAAGTTATTTCTGGGAGACAATCTAATCCACTAACACAAGTCTGCAGCAGGTTGATACCTTATAATTAAACAAACTGGATTTCCCTCTGTCTCATCTGTTCTGCTTGAAAAAATACATTGTTTTGAAAATAAGATTAAATTAATACTTTTCTGGGTGGACCAGGCTAGGACTGTGAGGGTGGGGAGGCACCAGAACAGGCTGCCCAGAGAAGCTGTGGATGCTGCAGCCCTGGAAATGTTCAGGACCAGGTTGGATGGGGCTTGGACTAGTGGAAAGTGTCCCTGCCTACGGTAGGGGGTGGGACAAGGTGATTTTTAGGGTCCCCTCCAACCCAAACCATTCTATGATTCTATGACCAGTAATGATTAGGTGTGCCATGAAAAAAATTATTGTCCTCAGGTAGAATTATATTGGCCTTTTCCTAAGCAAGAAGCTGCCTTTTAATATCACAGAATAAATTTTTAGCAAAATATTTATGTCCTAGGCCTGGTTTTAAACATTAACACAGCTGAAGGTGACCATGGAGGTTCATTTGCTGTCTTTTCTAGAGGGATGGAGAGATGAGCCTGCCCAGGCACTGCCAGCACAGCACAGGGCAGGAGAGCAAACATTCATATTCCACCAAAGAGGACATCAACATCTGGACTCTTCCAGCTGTTTTTAATTCTGTTTAAGGTAAAGAATCCATATGATCTAACAAGCATGTCTCCACTTGGACTGAGCAGGCAGAGCCAGAGCTTTAACAGCTCTTCCAATGGACTCTGCTCACATCTCCTCTGTGCACATTCCCAGTTCCATTCACTACCCTTGTCCTTGCATATGTTTTTGCATTATTCAGTAGCAAATTCAGTCCTCAGGCATAAACAAACAAATCACATATGTTTCATTAGCTGCAGCATGATCTAATTGCAGTAAGCAGAAACACACAGGAAATTCAAAAATGTCCAGAATTGTTACTATAGCCACCACAAGTACAAATACTTAATACAAACTTTATCATTTAAATAATTTAATAGAGAGAAACCTAATGAAAATGAAAGGACACCAGGAAAGGAATATATTCTAAAGCATTAACACTCCATGGCAAAAATGTGTTCAGGTATAAAGTGGCCAGACACAATTATAACTTCAGGTTCTCAATGGGAGAATGGGTTTCAGACCCTTCTCCATTGCAGAAACAGCTGAAGTTCTCACTAATGAAGAAACAAATAAAAACCTCAGAACAGAAAACTCAATTCCACAGAATTCCAGGCTTTGCAGAAGAGGAGGGGATCATGACATAATTAACAGTGCCAGATTGCTTTTCTGTGCCCAGTGGAATTGTTCTAGATGTTCCTTCCAGCCTAGAGTTATCTTTTAAAAATGCTTGTGCTCCCTCAGCTTCTCACATTTCTCTCATGTTGCTTGATTTGTCTCAGTTTGGCTTACAGGTTCTGATACCAAGCTCTCAATAACCCTAGAAGATTTTTAAACATTTAATGAGCTTTCAGGAGAGTACAGAGAAATAAATAAAAATGTATCCTGCATCTGTAATAAAACTGCATATCTAGAAATAGCATTAGATATGAGAATTTCAAAGAATATCCTAAAATAGTACTTTTTGCATTCTGAAAGTTTAGCTTGCTAAGTTAAGACATGAACCAGCAAGAACAAAAACCACAACCAGCTTTCAAGAAAAAAAAGTTATTCCTACTCTATCAAAAAGAGACAAGTACAGCCACCAAGTATTTATGTTTGACAGTCCTTGTAAAAGGATGTGAGAAAAGTGGCCCAATTCCAGCCTGAAGAACTTTTTTAAAAAAGAAAAAAAGTTTTACTACCACACAGTCTCTAGTGTTAACAAGGGGTAGATGCATGTCCTGAAAAATCAGAAACTTCTGCTTGTCTAGAAATGTGTAAATTATATTTATACATCTGCTTCCATGTACACAAATACAGACAGAGGGATTAAATAATACCTGCATTGAAACACATGACAATGCTAAAATCCACAAGTGAGCCACCAAAATTTATCAGAGCTTACTCCAGTTTACAACAGCAAGGTCTGGACCATATTTGGAATCTATTTTAAGAGTAGACAAACATTCAATCAAACATCAGCAGTGCTCACAGATCTAACAAGAGAAGAATTTTTTCTCTGTTTTACTGGAATGAGTAAGAAACACCAAACTGATGGAGCTCCCACCTCCCTTTTCCTCAACTTCACATCATTACAAAACAAATCCTGAAAAGGATTTCATAGGAGAGATGAGCATTAGTCCAATTCACTATTTCTCATGGTGAAGAGTAAAAAGGTAAATTCAGATGAAGACAAATGGGAGCCAGGCACTTCAGATATCTTCTTATAATTAAGCAAGTGTCAGCACCTCTGTCCTAAATTTGTTCTGTCAAAAGTCATAGAACAGATCATTGTTTCCAAGGCTAAGACACATTAGAATTTTTATTAGGAACTCCTAACAAATGAGAAATACAAGAGCAAAGCTGTTATCTGAATGTCACTGACTCTTCAGGTTTAATACATCTAATTTCCTCCTTCTCTGCTATTGGAGCTGTCTGCAGCATTCCACAGCACACAGGCACAAACACGGAGGAGCCACTGGTTTGCAATTGAAATGAGGTTTCATAAATCAAGGGAATACAGCATTGCATGTTAGTGGAAATCTGGCTCTTCACTATTTTAAAACAATATTTTACGGCACACTTTAATTCAAACAGAAAACTATTTTATCAGTAGTGTTAGCACCAGTTATTCTTTTATATGTTATTGGTGTCTTTTCATGTCTTGTGCATAAAAATATATCATCTTCTTTCAACAACATCCTCTCTACATGCATTAAAGATTTCATCCAACAATTCTGGTTTCTAAAAATCTTACCCTTACTTGATTGTGCAGCTTGGCTGTTAATTATTTTTTCACTCAGTGTTGATTTCCTCCATGCAAAGACTCCAGTTTTATTTTTAGTGTCTTAGATAATTGTTCACTAATGCCTTATTAAAGCTGAACACCTGTAGCCTCAGTTATCTTATAAATGAGTTAACAAGGAAAAAACACTCCCCCAGGGAAGCTTGTGTTATATATCTGAACCAGGACAATTAAACCTTTATGTACCTCCTCCAAGTTTGCTCTTCTTTGGTTCCAGTATTTCGAGCTGTTATTCCTGCTTTTTGGCAACCAGGGGAGAATCAGATCCAGCCCACGAAGAATGAACACAGCAAAATGAATTCTCCTGGAGGAAGTTTCTGCAAAAGCTCATGACTTTGAATGTGTAAGTCCTCAACAGAGATGATGAAAATGTCTTTTTCAGGAGCCTGGCATCCTGCTCTGCAAACAGACCAGACGAGAAGCACAGCATTATTTGCTCACAGCTGTTCATTCTTTCAAACACTGGTGCAGGCAGCAGCAAGAGGTTTCTCTGCTGCCTCTGCAAAGCAAGAACACTGCCAGGCTCCAGAGCTGGCAGCAGCAGCCAGGGGCATGCTGGTACCACCAGCTTTTGGGGTTAGTTTGGGCGTGCCTCTTGCTGCTGAGCCTAAAACCAGCCCAGCTCTCCCTGTCCCGGGTGGAATTCAGCTCCACCAGAGCAGCAGAGCCCAGCAGGATGAGGAGGGGGCCCCATCTCAGCTGTGAGCAGGGATTCCCCCAGCTCAGAACCCCCCACCAACCCAGCCTCAGGGCAGGTAAAGCTCCTTCCTTGGGCTGGCACCAAGCCCTGCTCCCTGAGGGCAGACCTGGCTCTGGAACACCCTGCTGGCACTGCCAGCACAGTCACTGCTCTGACACCAGCCTGCCCCTGACTGACATGGGAGCAAACCCCCAGAATAAACAGCATCTCCAAGAATACAGAAGCCAAAGAGCAAGGACAACTCTCCAGCACCCTGGAATCTACTGCTTTAATTTCTCTGTACAGCTATATAAAACCAGCAATTTATCTTGTCTTTTCCTGAACAGCCTTTTATAAAGCAAATCAAATATTCTCACAAGTGCCATTGCAGTATCATTTCTGAATGGGAAGCTTGGGTCTTTTTAGTATAATTTGATAGTGTGTGATGTAATTGGCCCCTGGCTGATATCTTCATTTATTTTATGCATTTTCAGGTTCACATCAATACTGAAATCTGGCACAACCTTTGTCCTCTTGAGGAAAAGAGCTTGTAACATAAACCTGGAGGAAGAAGAAGTGAATTATCCAAAGTAGGTGTGCCCTGAACAAAAAATTCCCAGTAATTTCAGGTGTCTCCTTCCACACTCCATGCTGCTGGATGCACCTTCTGTGCTGTAGCTCTATTTAAAAGTCTGGCAGAGGAAAGACACCTGAGTTAGCACCTATGAACAAAATCTGTAGGACATGATTCCCAATAAAAATAAAAATAAGAAATTCACCAAATGAGCACTAAAGTAATTAAATCCTATCAGATCCTCATTGCACTGTTGGTAGGATACCCAGACATAACTCTATTGAATTCCCATCTCTTTTACTGAAAGCACAATAATGCAGATCCACTGCCTCTTCTTCAAATGGTTCTCTGAGCTTCTTCACAACTGATGGGAAAACAGACGTACTGGGATGTCCTAAACCAATTCTTTGTTTATTTACAGCCCTCAGTCCCAATCTGTCAGATTTTACAGAGTATCACAACCCCCAGAATATATGCCCAGTTTAAACAAGTAAAATAAAGATGATTCAACTCAAATGATGGCCCAAGGGCCTGCGTCTTGTAAAGCTGACATGTTTGAATTATAGGAAAACCAAAGTGTCCAGAGCTAATTAAATCCATCCATCTTGGATTTTAAATTTCATACAGATCTGTAATGAAAATTTATTCCAATTTCTTCCTGTTACTTATTCCAAGTCTCTCTCTCTCTGCTAAATGACCAGATGCCAGCAAATCCTGGATCTGGTAACTGGGAAGGGCTTTGTCATCACCAATCTGTCCAGGCTCCAGTCACTGCCTACACCTGGATGCAGATCAAGGACTCTGCAGGACATTCAGAGAGCCCAGAGATTCACCTGCCTCAGGACTGGTGGCACTTTCCTCCCTGAGCTGCTCCTTCTACTCCAGGAATGATTCCAGTTGTGTCCTGTCCATCTCCCACCGCATTTGATTTGATGCCTGTGGCTTCTTTCTATGAAAAGAAAGGCACCAAAAAGAAGCAGGTAGGTATATCTAAGCAATGCACAATTGCAAAAATACACAACTTCCCAAGACCAATCTCTATTATTTACATGTCTGTGTTCATCATGATTAAGTCTTAATCACTATTTGGGACTACAGCCTTAATCATATTTTCCCCATTATATAAATGATGAATGACAAATAGTCACAGGACTCAAAAGCAGATCAAATCTGCTGGAGGATGACAGGTGGAGATTACCTTTTGTTGTGACAAATGAGATTTCCCCTTGGGACTCTGACTTGACTATTAGCATCCAGTTAATTAGTGAAATTCCAGGCAAATGACTCCAACCCAAAGGTCAGAAAAGTGGTCACCACTGGTGTACTCTGTGCTGCCGAGCTTTCTAAATAGTTAAATGGCTCTGTACACGTGCATGGCTTTTATTGGTAATTTATTCATGATTTTGCATTAATCACTGACATCCTGACACCTAATTAGCAACACTCACAGGTAACGTGGGGTGAGAACTACCATCCATATTTTAATAATCAAAGTTGAGACAGCAAGCTAAAATCAGGCCTTCACGATGAAGAGTGACAGTCAGCATTTAATTAGTCTCATCTGTACATACTCCACTCCCTTTCACTACACAGCTCAGGCTCACTCAAAGTCAAACAGAAATTAAAGCAAAAAAGCTTTCAAAGATACTTCATAGAAATGCAACAAAATTCCATTAATATATGAACAGTGTAATTTATCACCTATGGCTTGGAAAATACAGTGGAATTCTGTCACCAGCTCTCTGTAGAAATCACTGACATCATGTTTGGCTCCAAAAAGCATTGCTGCCATCCACATGCAATGCCACAACCTGAGGATTTAGGAGTGAGTACTTGAGAGCTTTGTAAGCACTGGGCCCTCTCCCTTCTTCAGATGATGCTTCAGGGGAGGACTTACCTAATTAGAAATTAATTTCACACTAAACCATTTTCTTCTTGGCTAAGTGATGACAAATCTGTCAAGGAGATTTACCTGGAGAAACATATTTCCTATCTTTTCATCGTGTGCTGCTTTCCTTCTGTGTTATTTTATTGTGACATGAAATTCTTCTTTTAACCTGGAAAGAGAAAAATTCAAATCATTCAACATGAACCAATTTTTTTTTGTTTTTCAAATACCACTTTCTCCATTTTTTGTTTTAAGGTTCAGGTCATTTTGGACTATTTGCTTTTATTTTCCTTCAGCCAAGCATCCTGAGTTATTCACAGAGTTCCAGGGCTCTGCAACTTCCACACAAGGCTTTGTTCCCCCAGCAGGGAGGTTTAAGCTCTTTAAAGAGTGCCAGGAGTTTTTCACCTGGAGGGTTCATTCCAGTGGAGTCAGTTGGGATCTCCCAAACCCTCATCACAGACTTCATCTACTGCTGCATCCAGAAAATAACAAAGGTGAGTTAATTCCTGACTGGGGCATTTCACTAGAAAACAAATCCTGATTCCACACAGACAGGCCCTAATTTTTTTGATAGTGAATTTAACAGGGATTTGTTCTTTTATTTGGATCACTCACAACAGCCCTGTTCCTTAGCAACAGCTCGTGGTGGAAGACTTTGACACAGAAGAAATAACAATCAGTAGGACAGTGAAAAGCAGAAAGAAGCAGCAAAGTCAGATTCAGTTTCTCTGAGGCTTTTTCACCCAAACCATTCACCAACATCCTCCAAGGATTCTCTACAAGCATGGGAAATGGGAGAAGTTGTGTTGCCCTGTAACTGAATTTATTGTTTTCTTATTTATGGCAGTGACTATTCCAAAATAATTTCATGACAGTACTTAACATATAATACCAATATATAATCTCCAAAGAATGGGAAAAAAAAGCCAAAGCCCATAATGATAAGAAAATTAGCAATTGCATAACTTGAGGCTACATGACTAAATGAATTCCAAATTTAAAGGGCTTGGAAAAGCACAATGTTTGTCAGTTGTGCAAAATGAATCCTAACAGGTATTTAAAACAAGGTAAATTCGAAATTGTACAAGAAGGAATCATAACAGGTATTTAAAACAAGGTAAATTTGAAATTGTACAAAAAGGAATCATAACAGGTATTTAAAACAAGTTAAATTCTAAATTGTTCCACTTTTAGCTTGTCACTTTGAGCATTTTAGCCACCTGCTTTAGCGAGTTCCTACCATGGAAAGCACCCTCACATCTGCCTTTTTCTGATGGCATTTATCCTCCTTTTGCTCAGCAGCTCATGCCAGACTCCAGTGGTGCAGAATGATTGGAAATTTTTTCTCCTCCTGTGAACAAGTGAAGCATCCATCTTAAACAGCAAAGATATCCCCATTCCCCCACCCAGCTGGAACAGAAAAGCAGAAATTTCACATGTTCTGGTCAAGCCATTTGGCTGCAGATGAAGGTGAAGATGCAAATGGCTGGAAATGACTTTGTGCATCTACATTTACACAATATTGAGCAAACCAAAGCCCCATAATCGATCTTCTCCCATGAACAATCCAAAATAAAATCCAGGAGTTATTGTTATTTTTGCTTCAGCAAACAAAGGTGTTCTCTGACAGCAGTTTCAAATGACAGCACTGCTGATAGCATGGGGAGATTGCAAGTTGTGGTTTTGGAAGATCTGATGGATATTTCAAGAGCCAGAGTCTACATCCAGCCTGAAATTCCATCAGTGCAGAAGATGCTAGCACTCCATATGCAGTTAATTACACAAATGTTGATACATTTCATGCATTTAAAGATGCAATACATTCCTATATAAAGATATTTGAGGGAAAATTTTAAACATTAGATTGGTGGTTTACACTATCAGGGGACTTGAAATGCTCTGAAAAAATACAAAATACAGAAACATTTTTATTAGAGAGCTCATACTCTAAAACCAAATAGGTGACAGAAACAAAGGCTGGAAGAATTTAAAAAAAAACAATCTACAGGAGGCAGCAAAGGCCACTCAAAACACTTTTAACACCTCTTGAAGCATCTGAGGATCATTAGTCCACTCATTTATTTATGATTTCTCTTCTATTGTCAGTATTAAATGAGAATCCTGTCATGACCTTTGCCTATGAAAAAGTCATCAATCAAAGCTCACAAAAACCCCCACACTGCAGAAGCAATAATGAAGTTTTTCTGAGGGTTCACAGGTTCTGCTTGATAAAGAGCCCTGAATATGAATACAGAAGCCTTATTTTACAGCTTCTCACCTGTGATGTTCCAGTTAACCAAAGCAACAGCTGATTGTTCAAAGGAATAAAGCTTCAGCTCTGCTGCCCACCTGACCTACTGCTACACTCACTGCAACAGCTACCTTGCAAGTGCAGATTGCATTTCAAGTTTATATTTCTGATGGATCAAACAGGCTTCTATTTGTCCAACATATTGCTTCATCTGAGAAAGTTCCAATGATTATCAGAAATATATTACAGCTCTTCCCCTCTGCTCAGAAAGAAGCTGAGCGTGTTATCACCTGCACTGAATTTCATTCAGAAGTCCATGGAACACATGAACCCTTTCTTGCTTTAGACTTGCAACATCATTGTGACTTCTGGATGTTTTCATTCCTCCCGAGGTATCTTTTTTTAAATCTTTTTTAAATAACCTGTATTGTTGGCAGGAGTTATGAATCCCCATCTCTGGCAGCAAATGCATTCTGCAGCTCAGGTGCAGGGCTTCCTTCTGGAGAGGAGCCCTTTGTGAGCCTTCTCTGTGTACACAATACAAGGTGTTGCTTTTGCTCCTGATTTGAGCAGCCAGGAGAGAAAGGGAAGTGTCTGATTGCTGTCCAGCAGCCTGCTTGCTTTTTCTGCCTCCCAGTCACAAAATACCCCGTGGATCTGCCTTCAGCTGCTCTATGAATGCAAGAAGCTAGAAATACCTATTAAAGCTTGGCAGCTAAGCATAACATCCTAAAAAGGATCTGATTTCTAAGAGAGCAACTAAGACTCCATAAAAGAATGGATAGAGCACCACAGAAATGGCTCAGAAATGAGAGAGAACCAATGAACTGAGCAGGAAAGGAAATGGAAAAATGAATAAAAAACCCCAAAACAGTGTGAGAACAGCTGGGGAAAAGAGAATCCCCAAGTTTCCAGGGTGAGATGGTGGAGGGAAAGTGTAGGGGGTGCTGATTTCAGAGCTACAGCAAGAATCACTATTATACACAGACTTTTAAGCTGGCAGAGAAGTGTTTTGTTCAGCTTACCATGCTTGAATATATTAATCAATTATAAAAGCACAAAAAAAAAATCTCTCCTGAACAACAGAGAGGGCAAGTATTTACTTTATTTCTTCACTTTTTAAACTATTTAATTAACCAATAAAATGAATGCTGCTTTTAGAAACCTCCCTGGCAAAGCAATACTTGTACTATTGCAGAGAGGAACAATTCCCTCAGCTTCCCATCACTGCCACAGGCACACACCATCCTCACTACCACTGTCTCCTAGCAATCCTAACATTTATCTGCCATTTTCAGCTGGACAGTCAAGGGGAGGTACAAATTGCAAAATCTTTAGCATTTTTTCCTGTAAAATCTTACAAAAAAACCCCAGGAATTCAGGGCCTGATTGTGCTGGGTACTCCCAACAATCAAGTTCTAGCCTCAAAATCCTCTCAGCCATTCTTGGAAATCTGAATTAAAAGAGAATTTCCTCATGTGAGAGATGAGAGCTGTGTGATCTGGCCCAAACAGCTCATCCTGATGATCTCTAAATTCCCACAGCAGATTGGCTGTGGTTATTCTGCTTCTTTTTCCTGAGAATCACAGCAAAGCTCCATGAACTGGAAACAGAATCAGGGGTTTTTTTGCATAAATACCAGCCCTGGATATCGATCAAATTCTTTTCAAGCAGACTATGAAAAGCCAAATCCAATGATTAATGTGAATATCAACTACAAGCACTCAGAGCCCAGGAAGAAGCTGGCTGGATGAAATCATATGCATTTTGTGATATTGCAAATAGGAAAAAGAGAATTGATCTGTCGTGGATGCCTTCCCAAAATGTCACACTGAGCTTCAGTAGAAGGAGTATTTGAAAACCTTGAGCTATTTGTTATCTTGGAATGGAGAGATTTTCTTCTTCTGTTCTGACAATATTGAACTGAACTGTTCACACCTGTCCACTGAATGCCTGCTTTCTTTTATATGTCTCTAATTCACCACTTTGGGCTGTATTCATGTGGAAAAAAAAAATTAAAATAAAAAAATAAAGATTTCACAAGGCAAAAGTGTTTGTGAGAGAAAACTACACTGCTTTCTTGACTTTCAAGGGTAATTGGCCATGTGTGATGGAAATACTGACATATTTATCACAGGCTGAATCACACTCAACTCAAAAAGACATTTATCATTAAAAAGAACATGCAGAGTTTTTCCAAGAGGGAATAATATATTCTGCTTTTTCCTTCCATCATTTTTAATATGTTTTATATAATCAGCTTCTTGATTATTTGGGTCATTTAAAACAGCAAAGCTTGCTTATAAATTCTACAGCATAAACAAGGTGCACAGCAGAAGTTGATAATGAACATGAAAAATGTGTAAGGAATGTAGTACTGGGAAATACAACATGCTTCAATGACACCATCAGGAGCTGAAATGGAATATTTGTCAAGTAACACCATTACCATCTTTCCATCAGCAGCCTCTCCAAGTCACTTCTGAAAAACAGCTAAACTTCATTTTAGGCACGTTTACACACACACGTTAGATGACACATAAAAAGAAACCATTAATTTCATATTTTTACACGTATCTTAATTGCTCAATTGTTTTATTGTCTTTTATTTATAATTCATTCTGCCAGAGGCAGAAGCAGCACTGCCCCTCCTATTGCCAGGTTGGCAGACCCCTGTCAGATATCAGCTCCGTTCACTGCTGCCCCTGAAACTGCTCTGCCCTCCCCTGTTCCTGCTCCATGGCTCAGATTTCCAAGGTAGGGGACAAACAAATCAGCAGCTGAGCCTCTGCCCTGTCCCCCTCAGAGCCCCATTCCCCATCTGCTGCTTGCTCTGCCCAGTCAGACTGGAGACAATCAGATTTCCCTGTATTTGAAGAGCACTCAGCACAACACTGGGACTGCAGCCCTGAACCCTCCTTTTCTTTTGTTCCTTACCTGGGCATGGGTTGGACATAACCTAAAAACCACTTTAATCTGCACTGCAAACCCACCTGCTACAACCTCCTTGCTTAATAGAAGTGTAGCAATTTTTGTGAAGAGAATGAAAAGAAGATAGAGATTTCCTAACACATCCTTGGAGTTTTTCACAGTGGGAACCTTCAGATACAAATCACACCTTGAGCATGAGCTCCTGCAGACACCAACTCCTCCTCCAGCATGAGCTGTCCTGCCAAGGGCAGCAGAGGCACTCCCAAAGCTCATGCCCTGACCTGCTGGGATTTTGGCCATAAAACTTCACAGATCATCTTGGAAGAGTGGAATTAACACACAGCCAAAGACACACTCAGCTGTGGGACCATAAAGGGCTTGAACAATCCTAACTTTGATCCAGTCCAAAGACAGATCCCAAAGGGACTCAGGAATGTAGGAAACATCATTTGTGTTCTCAAAGCAATTATAAGTGAATATTATCCCTTTATGAATTTATAAAACATGCTCTAATTTACAATTACAATTTACAATTTGCACTCACCTTAACCAAGTTTGTTTAAATCCACAGTCAGGATGGTGCACAGCTTAAAAAACTGAGGAGAGTTTAAATTTTCTCTTTAACTTTTCTCACCAGTTCATTTACCTTGAAAGAAGAACTGAAACACAGAATTACATCATGTCCTCCACACGAATTGAACTTTATTTTATTCCTAAACCTAAATACTGCACCATAGCATTATTATATCACTATGCTAGAAGACACCTATGGAAAATACTCCCACAGCATCTCAGCTGATACTTGCCATTGCCTTACCCTTAACACAATGAAGGCTTAGAACTTCAGAAATAAAATAATCCCAATGACTTAAACCTTCAATAAAATACTATTTTTATGCTGTAGTATAAATTACTTTGTGCTCCTGCTTAAAATAAGAACTATGCCCAGCCAGTTTATGAACACAAAGTAAGATTTTTAAAAAACCCAACACATTTTATCTACTCTTAGAATCTCTGCTTGAAATTAATATATCATTTCTGGGAGCTCTGCTCACTAGAACTGGCAGATGCTCCATGGAAAATTGCCATTAACAATTAACACATAATGAAGAATCAACCTGCTGGGGCACCTGGGATAAATTTCATTTTTTCAATGCATTATTATTCCACTTGAGTGAGATAATAGATTATAATTTTCGAGAAAGTGACATATGGAACATTTATGAGACTCTGCAAAAATCATTTGAGGCCCTTAACTTATAACATTTATCACACTCTTGGAGGGGAGGGGAAGGACTTTGACAGGGAGATGTTGGTGGGCCAATTTTCTTAACAGAAGATTGAAAGACTTTTATCTCAAAGCCACTTCAACTATGAAGTCAAAATTCAGTTTCCAACTCATGCCTGGAAAAACTCTTAGACCTAAGGAGATGCTCTTGTTCTTCAACTTTCCCCTCCCAGTGCAAAGACCTCCTCTTGTAGTAATCACATAATTCCTTATTGCTGAGAGGGTGGAAATACCTGATTTTGCTATATTACTAAATACATACATGTGTGTAATGTCCCAAATATTTTCGAGAGAAAAATTGCTGTTCCAAACACCAACCACAATTATTTTG
>JAYDZK010000233.1:3976461-3988354 GCA_034509185.1 Euphonia xanthogaster
TTTGGACAACGTCAGGAAAAAAAACAACAAGCTATTCATTTCCAAGGGCACAGAACCACCTAGAGCAAATCTTTTCCTCCTCCTGCCTCCCAGGGAAGCTGTGCCCCAGTCTGGTTGCTCTGGGATGGGGAAGATGTGGAAATTTCACATCTGGGCACTGGTTCCAGGCACAGCCAGCCTCACCTACTGCAATCTATTCAGAGTTTTTCCATTTTCAGATTTGTGACCTATAATGGGAGACTGAGCTGCTCCCAACCTGGCTGTGGTACAAAAAAGCTTTCAGACATCCCAGGAGAAAGACTCAAAGAATCTGTAAACCACACTTGGAATTCTTTAATTGCCAACCTATACTTCTAGCCCTCAGCATTTATTTGTAAGAGGTACAGCAGTCTATATAATAATTTATAAAAAACACACAGAGCAGGGTGAAGCCTTGAAGGAAAACTCCTTTTGCTGCTGAAATAACAACAGTGAGACTGAAGAGCACGAGCAGGCAATGAAAGCTGCAGGAGTTCTCTGCATGAGCAAGGGGAATCCAAGCCCAGGGCCATGTTCCTGGCTCTCACCTCTCTGGCTCTGCATCCTCCTTCACCTGAAGGTGCAAATGAACATCTGCTGGCTATTTAGTTATGCCACCAGGACTCTAAGAGACAGGAAAAAAAGCTGGATATTCCAAATACCTGATGGAATTGCAGGCTTTCAAGTGACTGGAGTGTTGATGAAAAAAATATTCTCTTGAACATGCTTTTACTAAAATAGAGTATGACATATTCTCTGGATTGAAGAGCTTCTTTTCTAAGCTTGTACTTGTACTCATGGGCATCTTGTCATGTTACCCTTGAGAAAAATGTGCAAGTTTACATTTCTGAGAACAGTGAGAAGTTTGGAAAAGGAAAAAAAAAAAGGACAACAAAAATACCCAGCTCTATAAATAGCACAGTGCTTAAAGCAGCCTGAGGAACCAACTGCCTCAAAAGAGTCTCCAGCCATGCTAAAAAGGAATTCAGAAACAAGATACAATAAGTTACTGCCCAAATCCATGCTAAGAGTAAAGGTGGACAAGGAAAACCAGTGACATCTTTCACTGGTTAAAAAGATGCAAAACTGGCCCAGCAAAATCTCAGTCATTTGTCAGTTTGACAGAATTCAGTTAATAGAAAAGTCACAAACAAAACCAAAAAAAAATATAAAAATTGAGTGCTATACTTTTTCAGAACACTGAAATAAAGATGGAAAACACTTCAGAGGACAATATCTACATTTTACTGCCTTCATCTTTTTATGAATTTCACCTGTACCTTGTAATTTTTTTACATGAAATAATTAACCACTAAATATCTGGAAATGCTTTTGTCATAGTTGAACACCATGTCAATGATTTGGGGTTTATGGTAAATTGGAAGCTCCCCAGTTTATCTCTTCAATATAACCTGAGTGGTTTCACATAGCAGGCACCCAAGGGAGGGGAGCCTCAAATTGTGACAGAAAGGCAGGAAAAACCTCACTTGGCACCCCAACAAGTGGAGACACTGGTTGATACATAGCTCCTGCTGAAAACTGGGACAGCTTAACATGTCCTGGGCAATCCATCCTCCCTTCAAAGATGGGGAAGCTCCCACTAAAACACTTCATAATTCTGCAACCCCTGGCTCAGAAGCTTTCTCCAGGTTCCAAGGGGCCCAGAGGCCTGAGATGGAACAATCCTGCCCCTCAGTGCCAGTCAGGATGCCCCATTCCCACAGCCAGGTGTTTTCCTGCCTCTCCTGTACTCCAGAACACATCCACACAACACCTAAAGCAGCCCTGCTGCCTTCCCTGTGGCCCAGAGGCTCTCACACTGCCTACTTGGAAACAAACAGATGTTATAGACATCTTTCACATGCAGACACCTTGTGGATTTTGGATGGATGATGATTTGTCCTTTACCATGTTCCCAGCAAAGTTCAGCAATGTGGAAATCCAAGCACATTTTTAATTTTAGGACATCTCTGCCTTGGGTGCTCTCTCTTTTCCTAATGATTTTCCCTTCCACAGTAACTACAAGCCACAGACCCCTTGGAATGATGCTGAAGCTTTGTTTCTGTTTCCTCATTTTTAACAGGCTGATTTTCTTTCTCAGAATAATTTTTGAATTCTACAACATCTAGGAAGGCTAAGGACAAACTGTGAAGTTTAGACAGTTTGTGGATTTTTCTGTCTGCTTATTAGGCACAGTGAGTTTGATCTAAATGAGTTTTCTGCATTCTCCCTTTATTTTTCTCCCTATAATCTCTCTTACTTGCACACAATTCACATATGAAAAGAAAAAGCTAACAAAAGAACGAAATGTTAAATCATTGTTCTGCTTTAAATTTTCAATCCCTTGAGTGGTTCCCAACCCACAAGTGCTTCTTTATTCCTTTCATTTCAATTACCATTTAGCCATCAAACAAAATAACCAGCAAAGGAAATCAGTTATGCAATATATGGCATTCCCCTGGAAATATTAAGTAGATTTTACAATAGGTTATTTGACAATGCTGAGAAACAGATAGAAGCAATTAACATCAAATTGTTACTTTCCTCCAAAGGAAAATATTTGTTTAATTCCACCATTGAAATGAAAAGAGGAATTTAATTACAACAGTGTTTTAAAACTGCCTGTCCGGACTAACAAAAGCACAGTCCTGTCTCCCTGGGGCCCTGTTCAATATTAATGTGGAATGTAGGTGAGCCAGTGGAGGAACATCACAGGATGCCACCTGTCACCTTGCTCACATTCCATAACACCAGGAATTTCAGCTCTCAAAACCACGACCACTGATTTTTAAACACACACATAACTATCAGAGCATAAGCAGATTGAAATATTAGTTTTCCCACCTTTTATATTTGAGCTGCAACTTTGGTGTGTGCTTGGTCTGCAGTTTTCCACACTGTCACTGTCATATTTTCTGGAAAAATCTCTTTGCCAGGATTTCTTCTCCTGGGAAGCTGAGAAGCCTCAGAGAGAAATGAAAACAATAATTATCTGATTGCTGCTCCTGTGCTTTGCTGCTTTGGAATGTGGCTGGAGATTGTTCAGCAACTGGTGCATGTTTAGTTCCATGTGAATTGTTTTTACTTAAGGACCAATCCCCATCAGCTGTGTCAGACTGAGGAGTCGGTCACGAGTTTTTTCATGACCATTCTTGTTAAACATTCTGTGTGTACCCTTCTCTTTCTTTAGTATAGTTTTAGTATAGTATTCTTTATTATAATATAACATCATAAAATAATAAATCAGCCTCCTGAGAACATGGAGTCAGATTCTCATCTCTCACCTCGTCCTGGGGACCCTCACAAACTCAACACCATACTCCATTTCCAGCTATGAATTAAGACTGCACCAAATGAGATTTGCACCAAGACAAGGCTGGAAAATCAGGACTCTTACCAATAATCCTTGAAAAACACAGCAGCAAGAACAGGAAACTCTTGGTTAGCTTGCAGTGAATAAGAAATAGCTGTTCAAAGCCTTCAGACATGATCTGATGCTCAAAGGAAGCCACACAGCAGCCCTGAGTTCAGTGTGACCCTCAGGGAACACTGTGGCACTGGAGCAGCAGTGACAGTGACAATGGACATAATTTGGCAGCACAGCACCTTTTAAAGCCTATTTTTAAATTAGGAGCAGCAACACCACAGGTGTGACAGTAGCTAGTCCTCCCCTTCCTGCTTTTCTTTTTGATCTTGCTGTCATTTATTTGTATTTACAGAAAACAGCTAATTAATTCAGAGTGGATGTTCCTTGTGGGGCTGCATTTCCTTACATGCTGAATAACAACACAGAGATGGGTGGGAAAACTACAAAGGGAGGAAAAACCAAACAGAAATAGGTTATGAATCTTAAAGTTTGTGTGCACTGAGAGAACAAAGAATGAAAGTTGATTTAATATAAGGAATGGGATTTCTACACACAGTTCAGAACCACAGTATTCACAAAGGTGTCTTTCAGTGAGAGCAGTGGAGTATTCATCCCAGGGCTTGATAAATCCAACTCTTACTGTACTTCAAAACTTGACTGAAACCAGCAGCTTATCACTACTAGATAACATAACACAGGAAAAAGCCCAGAACACATTAAAGAGCAGGTTCAGTCATAACTGCAGCTGCTTCCTGTAAGTGCCATCTTTTGAATAATAAAATTATTGGGCAATTAAAAGCAATTGCCACTTCTGTTTTCCCACTGATAAAGATTATAAAAACCTCAGAACCACAGTTTTTTCCTGTTTATAGGAGAGCTCATCATCCCCACCATCCAGCAAACTGCTCTGCGTGGGTCAGGCTCGATTTGCAACGGGAGCTAAAAAAGGAGCTGCAATAAAATCAGGTGGTTAAAGAGCAAACAACCCACACAGGTAAAGCAGAGTGCCACAATCACCCTGCCCCACTGAGCAGGCTCACAGCACACTCGAGCTGTGTGTTTACAGTGAGGCCTCCTGTCAAATCCCAGAGCCAAATTCAGTGAATTCAGCGTGTGCTCAAAGTGAAACTGCTCCGTGTAGCAGCACACGGCTGGGCTAAAGCTCTCACTTCCAAAAAACCTCTTGGGTGCTTGGGATTTTTTATAATCTTGAGATACATTGTTCCATTTACCTTGCCTTTATAGAGGGAACTATAACCACCACTCTGCTGGCTCTGCAGGGCCCCAGGCAGCAGCAGCATCCTCCCCCTGACCGCCCCAGCCTGAGGCTCTGGTTCAGCTCAGGGACTGCTCCCTAAGGACCACTTGGCTCTGAACTTGTGGCTGGAGTGGGGCTTGGAGCCTGGGGCTCAGAGGTGCCAGCAGCTGCAGTCCCAGGGATGCAGGAGCAGCCCCAGGCTATCCCAGGAGCTGCAGTCAGGGATGCAGGAGCAGCCCCAGGCTATCCCAGGAGCTGCATTCAGGGATGCAGGAGCAGCCCCAGCCTATCCCAGGAGCCAGGACCTGCAGTCAGGGATGCAGGGGCAGCCCCAGGCTAGCCCAGGAGCCAGGAGCTGCAGTCAGGGATGCAGGAGCAGCCCCTGAGGAGGTGCATGGTGCACACACAGATGTGTGTCCATGACATCCATCTCCTACCTCCCAGAAGTGCAGCCTGACCAGTCAGAGAAGGGAACAGGATGCAGCTTTTGATCCTGTTTAATGTGAGGGAGTAGAGCTGCTCAGAGAGATGTGTGCACCTATTACAAACACACATGCAGTGCCACCCACAGCATCTCCATCAGGGAGTAATTAAGTTCTGCTTCCTTTTTTTAAATATTTACCTGTTCAATAACACTTTCTGCCCTCTAAAGCAAATATAATTCGCAAAAAGTTCCGAACTTCTATGCATAAATTCTTTGTTGCTATGCTGGTTCAAAATGCTTGTTCTGAAATGGAACAGGGCAGGATTTTCACAGGCCAGCTGGAAACTGTGTGACTTACCTGAGAGAACACATGCAAGTCACAGTGATCAGCTGTCATCAGCTCGGTGACAAAACCTCCTCATCAGCCAGAGGCTCCAATAGAGTGTGTGTGATAAATGCTGTCACCTGCAGTGGGATGAAAGGCAATGCAGAATTTATTAGTTCTAGACAAAAATAGCAAATATTTGGAAAAAAGTTTCAGTGCATAGGGCATAGAAAGAGACTCGCTTTCCCCTTCCATTTCAGGTTGCAATGAATATTTAAAATTTTCGTCAACATTTTCAACAATAATCTAAAGACAGTGTAATTTTCAAACTTAAAAAGTGATGAAAATATAAAGTAGGGGCAGTGCAGGATGGTAGGACCCTCCTCTGATCACAGTAAATTCAATGACTGATTGATTGGGATAAATGAAGAACAAAAGCAAACAAACCAGTTTGAGATGATAGTTAACTGATCACAAAAAAATGAAATAAATCACTATTTTGAGGAAGTTTCTAGTGGAGTGACATTTGTAGCTGTTTATGGCAAGTGATCCACTGAAAATTTCAAAGCTCTTTATTCACCCTCCGCTCTAACACACAATCTCAAACTCTGATGTTCAGTGCACATAACATAAATGAAGTGATTATTCAGACCTTATAACAAAAGAAGGAGGATTTTATCCAAGAGCCACGACAGCTAAAAATTTGTGGAACACCTTGAAAACTAAAATAAATAGGAAAACTATGAAAAGATGCAATGTCACAAGGCAGATCCTCCTGCACTCCATCATACCCCAGTGGGAACATCTGAGAGGGACGGGCTGGCACCCGGCCCAGCCAGGCTGAGCAGCTCCTTCCCAGCATCCTCACAGGGACAGGAGCCTGGGAATCCCACCTGGAAGGCTCCCAGGGCAGCTCTGCCTCTGTCTCTTCACTTTCTGGGCTCAGTGCAGGACTCAGCTGCACACACACACACCTGGAACACGAAAGATCCTCTGCATCTCCAACCCAAATTTCACATTTCAGAGCAGACAGGCACAGAGGGACTCGCAGAGGTGCCTGACCAACATCACAAAGTACAAAAACCAATAATGCTGGAGTGTGAAGTGCCCATGGTAGGGCGACCAGAGGCCACAGAAGTACCAAAGAAACATTCCTGCTGCATTGCCCATTCCAAAGCAGCAGCTCCTTTCTTCATTTACAGCCAATCAACAAAAACAGACCAAGAAAGAAGTGTTGTAGGAGTAAAAACCACTGAATGCTCCAGCCATTTTACAAGCAACATTTAATTTTACTGTGTTACCGTGTTAAGCTGAGCAATGGAAGGAAACACAATCAAATGCTCCTTGTATTTAAAGAGCTTCAAAAAGATCAATTATCTTTATATGGATAAGGAGCAGCCATCGATTTCAGCAGTGTTATTCAAATTCCATTTAAGCAATGAATTGCTCTGCTTTTTTATCAGCAAGAGGAATGGATTAGAGTGGTGCAACCCAATCCTTAACACTGCCCAAGCAAGCACAGCCCAGCGGCTTCTCTAAACCAGGGAAAGCTCTCTGACATTGATCTTTCTAGTGGAATGGAGCAAGAAACAGAATTCTTGCACTATTCCTGCAAAAATCCTGTTCAGAAATAGTGCAACTCCATGAGATCCAAGGTAAAAGCTCCTTAGAGATGCCACATTCAGTGCAGGGGCTGGACCTGCCTGTACAGGGGTGAGTTTGGAGCTAAAGGAAAATCCCTTGCATTGACTCACAGGCAAGGCTGAAAACCTTCCAGGAAATTCACTGGTATCCAAAGTCTCTCAAAGACAAAAAAATCCTTGCTGGATCCCTAATCAAGCCAAGCAAGCCTTTACATATAACCCATTCTTTTTTCTTCCATATTTTAGTCAATTTAACCCAGTGATTTTATGGGCACCCCGGCTTTTAAACAATTCTGAACCTCTCTGCAATTTGGTAAGAACTCAGAGCAAGAGAAAAGAAGATATTTGTGGTTTGAAAGGACAGAGCTAGGCCTAGAAAGAAATCCTGATGAAAATCCAAGAGTGTTTGCAGCACTTTGGCATCTCCTGTCAGCCTGCCTGATTACAGCCCTTTTCTTCACTCAAAACACAGCTCCACTCCCAAGCAGTTGTGTGGCTCCAATCAATCCACTTTGTGTTCAGCAACAGAAAAAAAATAGGTGCAAAATTGGGCTGTAGATTTTTTATTAACCTCTATGTAAAAAGAAAAATATCAGGACTGGAAAATACCCAACTCCCTGTGTAGATCACAGCATCAGAAAAAAAACCCAAAAAAACTGCAGTGGGAATCTAAGGTTTCTGAGATTACCTTGGAAACCTTGATGAAAGAACTACTACAAGAGGAAAAAATACCCATTTTGCATAGAATACTGCTGTCTAGGGGAAGGGCAACTAGGAGGCACAATTTAAAACAGATTTAAACCAGGGTTTATTAAATTTTAAGGGTAGTTTTCAAGTCTGCCCACTCCCAAACTGGAGGCAAAGCCTCATGTCCCCAGAAGGCTCTGCTCAGATGGAGAACTGCTCCTGGATCAGCAAGGCCTGAGGTGAAAATGCAGATTCAGAGGCACAGAGCTCCAGAGGACCCAGGGCAGTGAAAGGGGACAGGGGTTCAGCTCCTGCTAGGGCTGTGAACACATTCCTGCTGCCTTTCCTCACCTACTAACACGATTTGCTACCCCAGCCACAGCCAGCACGCTGATCTCCACAGCCTCCACCTGTGAGATTTAAGTGGCTTTGCAGGTTTTAATAAAATTTCCAACAGGAAGGATATAATGCTGACCTGCAGTTTGGAAAAATGCAATATTTGCAACAAGAACAGCCCCCCTGGGGAGGAGGCAGCATGCTGCTGCACTTCTCCCAGCTCCCTGGAGGACATTCACTCCAGCTGGAGAGCTCTCCCTCTCAAGAGCAATGATGCTCCCAAGCTCCTCACTCTCCTGAACCCTCCCTCTTGGACAGCCAGCTGCCACAAGTTCCTATTTTCTTATTTGCTGTCTAATAAATCCATACTGAGGGGTTTGTAGTTGTCCTGATGCCTGTTACATCTTGCCTGGGTGCCCTAAATAACCCTGCTGTCAATAGCAAGCACAGCAAGCAGGGGATGAGTGCAGCGTGTTTGATGTGAGAAATGAAAAATCAATGTAATATGCCCTTACTGGAGGCACCTGCAGATAGCATCCAATAGAATTGATTAAGCCCTACACAATAGATAATAAAGCTAATTAAAACCCAACTGGAACACCATAGTGCAGCTCCACATTTAAATGCAGTGGTAAAGGCAACGCAAGAAGAAATTTGAGGGAAAACGGAGATATGACTGATGGAGGAAGGTATCAATCCACACCTAGATAAAGGTTTATTATTGCCCATAAAGTCAAATAAAATCCACAGTGTTCATATTTTGCTTATCCTGAACACAAAAAGTATAACCTCATATGTTGCAGTGTAACTTTGACACATTTTTTTAATTAAACAGCAATCCACGTATTTACGTTATTCTTCTGAGACAGAACAATTTCCTTTTATTCTGTTCCTAGATAATCACAATTTTCAAGATTTAATGATTTTATAATCTTCAAGCAAAGTATCCAAAATAATGTCTGAAACAAAATGAAAATAGAATAAAACTAGCACCAAACAAACTTTAATGGGACATTTCTTGCATTCCCCACAAATCCAGAACTCCATTTAGGTGAAAGCTTCTATATTGACTACATGTACACCCCTGTAGTTACAACTGCCACTTCCTAAGGAAGAATGGGCTACAGGAACTAAAGGAAGGAAGCAAGGGAGGGGAGAAGAATTCTTATTTTAATTGGGTATTACAGAGGAAACCCTATCCTGAATGCAACTCTAAAAACCAACTAATTCTCAGTTTCATTTCTCTTGTCCATTCCTAAAGCTCATTCCTTAAAAGCATAAAGCAAACAATCCCATCAGAACAATCTAGTCTGCATAGGAGATGAGACTGGGAATGATACATGCCTCTCATTATCTAGGAAAACTTTCAAAAGAATAAAAAGGTCAGAGTTGTTCATAAGCAGGACAACATTAGAGACATCCTCAGAATTGTGTTAGAAAGTTCTGAAATAATAATTTTCCTTTTGCTATTATAGAAGAACAACTTCAGTCAGGAGTAAAGTTTGGTGCCCTGAAAAATAATCTTCAGAACAGCAGGGGCAAGAGAGGGAGTTGTGTGCTGTGCAATTCTGCCAGCAGCTGTGCCAGCCCCTGAGCAGACACAGCGTGCCCTGACTCCTCTGGGCTGCAATTCACCAAGCAAAAAGCTCCTGGATTAGACCACACCTAGGTTAGTTTGTGGTTTTTATCCACGGGAAACCTGCATTGCTCCCACCAAGACACACAGAGCAGATCCAAGGGCCACAGCAGCAAGCAGCAGCCCAGCTCTGCCATCAGTGCCCGGGTGGATCCTGCTCCCAAAGCCATGGCAGACATGGGTGGCTCCAGGTCACAACCACCCAGCAGCCTCCTTCCATCTGCCTGGGATCCTCTGCCCCATGCCTGTCATGCATTATTAATTGGGTGAGTATTTAGCCACAGTTTAGAGGCCTCAGAAGCTAATGAACACTTGGAAGCATTCACATTTGATTTCTGTGCTTGAAGCTGTTCCTGCTCTGACCTGCTCCACAGCAGCCTCTGAGAGCTCAGATAAAAGCAGAGGAGCTGCAGTCCTGCACGGACTGGACATGGGTAACTGGGCCATGAATATTCTGTCTGTCCACTGCTGGCTCTTGTTGAATGATTAAGTGCCCAGCTGAGTGACTGTCACCTCCAGCCCTCCTGAACAAGGTTTGTGTAACCAGGAGCCACTTCTGGTTTTAATAAAGTGCTTTACAATGAAGGACCAACACTCCCACAGGTCAGAAGGATGCTGGTGTAGAGCATAACTCCAGGAAAACCAGAGTGCAAGTGTAGCAGGAGAGTGAGCCTGGCCTTGAAAAGCTGAAACCACATTTTTATTGAGGTCTGGTACAACTTGTTGTACACGTGTTGTGTAAACTTGAGCATAACAGCAAAAGGTCTTTTAAATAAATGTAAAGCTTAGGATGAAATAAACTCTTCTAAGGAAAAAAAAAAAAAAAAAGGAAAATCCAAAACTGCCTGTATTTTGCTTTTGTGCAGAAACTCCACAAGGAAGCAGGTAAAACACAGTTCTATATGATGCATCCTTTTCATGTGAAAAGATCCTGTGAGTGACAACTCTCCTGTGGTCTCGAGAGCAAGCTGCCTAATGAATAGCAAGAGCTCTTTAATGTTAATGAAAACATCCTGTCTAACTCCTCTTCAGACACCCCCTCCCACTCGGTGACAATCACCTTTTAAGTTGCCACAATTCCCTGCTCTGAAGGAGCAGCTGAGGCTGTCAGCAGCCCGGCTGCAGTGTCAGAGATTAGCTGAACTGCTCCTCTCCTGTTAATGGAGTTACCTGCTAAATCCCCACCTGCTGCCTTGTCAGGTTTTTATTAAGCAATAACATCTTTGGAAGATTCCAGCTACCAAAGGTTTAAAAGGAATGGTGTAGGGTTTTTTTTTTTCATCCTTGTATTAGACAAAATGAAGTCTTCCTTCTGACATTTTAAAAATCTGGCTCACATCTATTTCTAATAAACAGAATTTTCAAGGACTTAGTGGGGCATTGTGGTGACATCAAAACAGCAGAAGAGCAGATTATAACTTTCAGAGATTGGATGGAGAATTTTACAAGAACAAAAACACGCAAAAGTGGGAGAAAAGCTCGAGACTTCTCCCTGCCACATGCACATATGTGACATTTTAGGTATTATGTGCAAAAGAAGCAAGATGAATTAACACCCTGTCTTCTTGGTAATGGAGAATAAGGAATCTCAGTCCTGCATCTACAGAATCCACGCATTTCTTGCTAACTTTAAATCTCTATTAGCCATATGGAGCAAGTCCATCTGTTTTTACTAAATTTGACTACAAAATCTCTCTGTGCATATGATAATTGCATATTGATCTTGAATATATTCTTGTATGCTCAAACATTCAGCTGGAGCTCATTGGCCAATTTCCTTATGGTAATTAGTGGTTAACAGAGCTCTGAACATAATCTCATTACAACAGAGAGGAATACAGCCTTTTCAGAACATCCACAGTTCTGGTTTTGTTAGGGGTTTTTTTGGTGTTTTTTCCCCTGGATTTCAATAAAGGAGCTATCAATGCAGTAAACAGGGAAGAGAATATGAAATTGTGTCTATGGCAACCATATTATAGCTCTCCACTTTGTACTTCTCTGGCTTTTCAATAGATTCACACTCATTTTTCCTGTAAACAGGTCAGTTAAAACATATCTCAGAATTATTTCAGAATTGCTACCAACTACAAGACTGGACCTGTAAATTCTCATTTAAAAATGAAAGTGTCTTTTCAGGAAGAGAAATGAAATAAAATAATCTCTGAGCTAATTGCTTCCTAGAAAGCTTCTGCTATTGGT
>JAYDZK010000233.1:3988364-4018759 GCA_034509185.1 Euphonia xanthogaster
CTCTTCCGATCTTACTTGCAGACAATTATTGCAAGAATATTTACAAGAAGATGAGTTCAGTTCTGTAGGAATAACATATTTTAAGAAGAAAAACTATCCTAAGTTTCTTTGTAATGACATAAATTTAATTTCTAGACTTAATTTGAATAAGGCTTCCATGTCTCACCTGTTGGAGGTGGTTTTGGGTTTGGATTTGTTTTCCATTATGTAGAAAAAAAACCTATCAGTTCTAGCTGTAATAAAATTGATCTGGTCTGAATACCAAGAATGAAAATCTGCCTTTAATATCCAGATTTACTGGATATCCACACTGCTGACATGGGGAGCTGTTGCATTAAGGCAACATACAACAGGTGTAAGGTAATTTGAAGTATTAGAAATGTCAGTGCTTTTACAGATCATGCTTCCTTCACAGGAGACTTCTCCAGGGGCACTGAGGATTAGGGAAAAAAAGACCTGACATAATAAATAAAGCATACTTAAGAGGAATGTTTGCAGGTTACTGCAGGAATAAAAGAATACATTATTTTCATGCAATAATTCAGTGGCAAAAGGCTGCCAACCTGCGACAGAAACTCTTTTAACTTGTCATAAATGTTTACTATCTATTTTCATGGAGCTGCTGATTTATCAAACTCATTTTTTCCAAGGAACTTCCTAGAGACCTTGCTAGCATTTTCTCCATGAGGTGAGCTCTGCACGCCCTGCTACTTGAGGAGAGCTCAACCCTAATCTAGATTTGCCCTCAGAAAAATATCGTTAACTGAGCCTTTCAGTCAATGATTGTTGGAAGGGAGGGATAGGACATGAATTAATGACTCGATATTAAGTTTCAGAACCCCTTTTGTATCTGTTTTATCCCTTTAAAAACACGACGCAACTCATTTTCACATCAGCATTTTAAAACAAATCCTCTCTCTTGGCCCCTAAACCATACAAAGAATTAAATCTTTACTGGTAGAAAGTCTCCTCAGACTTCTCAATGCTTAATAAAAAATAATGACAGTTAAAACTCTTTTAATACTCACATTCCTATCCCCTGCCTACCCCTTTCCTCTCCTGGGTACTGTTTTAAGACATGTTCCTCATCCTGGGCTCCCTTTTACATCCCTTAATGAGCAGCAGCCCGGTCTCTTAACTGTCCTGCACGTAAATGGATTAAGTTTCACATGAGCAGAGATCCCCAGGTGTGTGTTAGGAGAGCTGTAAGCAGTTGTGTGAGATGGGATGAGAGTGGAAAGTAATTCACCTGCTCCTGACAGCAGAGGCACCAACTCTCTGCAGCATTTATTTTGACTCCCAATGAAAAGACTCTTTTAAGTTGTCGCATCTTTTATTCAGCAACTCATTTTCTGCTAAGCATTAAAAGTCAGTAGGGTGTGAGGATTTGTTCCAAGGCTTGCTGAGATATTACTCACACAAAGGAGCTGCAGATCATTTCTGCTGAGTAAAGCCACTGGGGATGTTTGAAATTCAAATGCATCTTACCCCCACCCAGCACACAGAGTTGTTTCTTCTCCCTTCTCTTTGGTACTACTCCCAACACTCTATTTCGCTCTGTATTTTTCTGTAACTTTTATTCTTTCCACTGAAACTTCTGAAAATAATACCTGTTTAAAGCATTTGAGAGCATTAGCTACATTACTGCTCCTATCTCCAAGAAAACCACGCTCCATTAGGACTGGTTTAAGTTTACACAGCTACTCAACATTTCCAGGCAAAAATGCTCCAAAGTGAAGTTTGTTTCCAAGATGAGCCAGCACCATTTTGGATGGCAGATCAGGCCTTTTATGTACTTACATAATTCTTGCTCTTGGAGCCCTGCATCAAAGCCAGCCCTGCTGGCAGCTGTACAGGTAATGAGCTCATGGAACAGCAAATCTGTCAGCACAACACAATCAGAACTTTTTCCCTGGTAGATTTATGGCAGCTCTTTCTCACAAGTCTGCACACTTATGTAGAAACTCCATTATATGAGAAAAGAATGAAGCTTCTCTCTTATGAACATTTATGGCATAACCAAACTCTCTTAAGAGGGTAAAAATCCTGAGCAACCTGAATAATTCACTTCAGTACATAGCAAAGAAGCAAATTAAATATGACTTATATCAATTTATTCAATTTATCAATGTTTTAGTCATTAGCCCTCATTCCCTGTCAAGCACAATAAAAATGTCAATGTTAACATTCAGATTAGAACCAATTACCCAGGTCCTGTAATGACTACTGGAAAACACATAGTAAGGAAATTTATTAAAATATGACCCTTTCAGCTCCATACTGAGCCGAGCAGAGAACAACCTGCATGACATGTAAATTAATATTCCATTACCTGTGAGGCAAACCTTTGAGAGGTTTTTGATAATACAGACATGAACTGGGTTACCCCATGCCTGTATCTCAGTGTTGTGTTATCCAACACCCAGCTCTGTTAATGCCTCTGTCTTACACTTGGTGCTTCCGTCACAGCCCCTGGGTCAGTCACGAAACTACCAGAAAAATTACAGAAAATACAGACCCAGGAATGGAGTAGAACTGAATGCTGTCATACAAACATATACTCTGAATATATAAACACATTCTCCTTGCTTTCCCACCCTGATTTGCACCTCAACAATCAATTTATGACATTGCTTTGATCAGTGCCAGAGTACCTTTACATTTTTGCTTCGGCATTCTCCAGGGAGGTGGAATATGTGAATGTGTGTCCCCAGCTGATTTAAAGATGAGCCCAAATCCCACCTCCAGGGAGCACATTCCAGCTGGTACCTCAGCAGATCCAGCACTGGTGTAACTGGACGAGGCAGCAAATACCTCCAAGATGTGCTGGTTCATTGAGAGATCTGCTGCTCTGGGGAGCTGGCAGCTGTAAGGATGTGGGAGAAAACCAAAGATGTAATTGCAGCATTATTCTGGTACTGCCAGGGCCTCCTTACAGCCCTGCAGCTCTGACAAAGACACAGCAGAAGCAGAGGAGCAGCAAAGAGGCAGCGGGAAAAGACCAGGGTGAGTGAAAAGGCACTGAGGCACCAGGTACAGATTGATTTAAAGTGGGGAAAAAATGGAAAAGAAACATCGTGTCCAGAGAATGGAAAACAACACCTTTAATTAGTTTTTCCACCAGCCCAAGACAGATTGGCAATGCTAAACTTGGCAATCACTGAAAACCCATCTGGAACCACCACCAGAATCCACCCCCTGTTCTAAAAGCCAAGTACAGCAAAACCTTCCAGGGGCTGTGAGACACCCTCAGAGATATCCCAGCTCTGCAGTAATCCCTCACTGCCCAAAGGTCCAAATCCAAAGGCTCATTTTAGAGCAGCTCCAGTGTCACTGTCGTATTTTCTGGAAAATCCCTTTGCCAGGATTTCTTCTCCTGGGAAGTCAAGAAGCTTCAGAGAAGAATGAAAACAATAATTATCTGATTGCTGCTCCTGTGTTTTGCTACTTTGGAATGTGGTCTGGAGATTTTTTATCCAACAGGAGGTTGTTTGATTGGTTTCAAGTGAATTGTTTTTGCTTAATGACCAATCCCTCTCTAGCTGTGTCAGACTCTGGAAGCAGTCACGAGTTTTCATTATTCTTTGTAACCTTCTGTCTGTACCCTTGCTCTATTCTTTAGTATAGTTTTAGTACAGCATTCTCTAGAATAATATCATAAAATAATCAATTAGCCTTCTAAAAACAGAGCCAAATGCTCAGTTTCTCCTTTGTCCTGGGGACCCAGCAAATACCACACTCCAACTTTTGGAGGAGCACAGCCACCCCAGTGTGGCACTGCCACCACTCCAGGGAGGCTGTGAGGGCACAGCTCAGCCCAGCTGGCACAAGAGAACACAAACCACCCACAAATCTGGGCTCTCCTCACCTCTGGTGCCTCTCCCCAAAGGTCCTGGCAGCGAAGGGAGATGGGGACTTTGACAAGGACAGGACAAAGGGAATATCTTCCAGTGGAGAGGGAAGGGCTGGGTGGGATTTTGGGCAGGAATTTTTCCCTGGCAGGGTGGGCAGTCCCTGGCACAGGGTGCCCAGAGCAGCTGGGGCTGCCCCTGCATCCCTGGCAATGCCCAAGACCAGGCTGGATGGGGCTGGAGCAGCCTGGGACAGTGGAAGTGTCCCTGCCATGGCAGGGGAGGCACTGGATGGGTTTTGAGGTCCATTCCAACCCAAACCATCCCGGGGTTCTCTGACTTCACCAAATGCATCTTTTGCTTGTTTCCTGACAATTACTCCTGTGGAATTTCGTGGAGGAAGCCAAGCTCCTGAAGCATTTCTCAGTCTGGGCCTTTGTGTTGGGAAATTCCACGAGAACTGTCGTGTGTCATCAGCTTTTCTAAAACACAGATTTTAGTGAAGAAAACAAGGAGTGTGAGTCTGTGATTCTTGGTGCAGACTGCTGACAGAATGTCAGTGTTCCTTAATGCATTATATTAGGAGGAATTTCAGTCTGAAGCATAAGCATTATCAGATAGATGAGCTTAAAAACAACCTTGGAAAATAATCACAAGTTTTATTTTTCTTGTGTTGTCTGATCACTAAAAAGCATCTTTAAAAATTTATCTTATAGTTCTGAGATGAAGAAAACATGCCTTCAGTGATATTTGATTGCTCCTTGGTAGATAATTATTTGTTCAAACAAAATAACCCGAATTTCCTTTGCAATCCTTTGCTGCCATCTCTTGGCAAGGAGATGTTGATAAGAAGCAATTTGTTGACACAAATGAAAACTAAAAGGAAATGCTTGCCTACATCCCATGAAGTGCATAAACGGATGTGATCACAGTTGCATCATTTGGTCTGCTGTGCTTCTTTTTCCCTCTTGCTGCAACCTTGGATTTCAAGAAAAGGTGAGATAGGTGCCAAATCTGGTAAAGCTTGAAGACATTTTCTCAAAAAAGGAGAATAAAAGGAAAAATAGAAACAAAAACCAACAAAACAAAAAAAAGAAAAAAAAAACCAAAAAACCACAAAAACCCCCAAGCAAACAAACAACAAAAAACAAACAAAAAAACCAAAACAAAAAACCAAAACACCCAACCAAAACAAAACCAAAACAAAATAAGCAGCAATCTGACCCCATTTCAGACTAGAACCCAAACACCTGGGTTTGACTTGGATGGATAAACCCTACAGCAAGCCCACAGAAGCCAAATGAAGGAATTGATGTTGAATTCCTGAGAAGGGCCCTGCACTTTGGTGCTGTTTCTTTAATTCCTGGCTAAGGAGAAAAAAAGACCATTCTGAGTTAATCGAATTACCCCAATCACAAATCTTAAAAGATTTAGGAGTCAAAGTAGATGCCTCCCAAGTTCCAGGATTGGGCATTTTCTGTGGCCCAGCCTGATGGATATTTTAAGGATAAATTGAAAGATACAGAGGATTGGGTCAATGGGTTCAATTGGAATAATCTGCTTAGTAAGTTTTTATAGTAACCTCAAGTGAGAGTTAGACTGAGATCAAGTTTTTGCACTGGCAGCAAGTCCTTTTGTCCTCTAAAGTACCATCTGTTAGATTCAGAACACAGCAAAACCAAGACCTCCATCGTCAGCAGAAAACTCTATATATTTTGGGTTAGTTTTTATTAACCTCGAAAGAACAAATTTCTCTGAGACCACAAAAAATTAGGGAGAAGCTCTCCAGGCAGAAATCTAAAATTTTATTAGTGCTGAAGTCCAGAAAATATGGCATATCCAAGTTGGAATGAATTTTAGTACCAACTCACCCCCCAAAAAACCAAAAAAAAATCCCATTTATCAATATTGCCCTGTTGCCAAAGAGTAGAAGTTTCCAGAAAATATACCCAGTCCAACTCTACCTGGAGAACTGCCATGAAGGAAGGGATTTATTCTGCTTTAGCCAATGCCAGCTAATAATTTATCTGCCCAGATAATGTATCACAAGATCTTTATATTTAATCTAATTCCAAGAAGAATATCCAGGAATAATGAGGTACCTGTTGTAGGTATGATTTTCCTTACAAGAAATTCACTGCCAAAGGAAAGCACAAAATAATCCATAATGGTTACAAGGTGGTTTTCCATGGGCAAAAATTCAACTGGATGCTCATGTCATATATTAAAGCCTTAGAGATTTAGATCTATATTTATTTATTTATAATATATAAAACCTTAGCTTTTGATTGATATTGTAAAGGAAAGAGATAAAATTGATCTGCCTTCCAGGTAGAAAATTTTATTTTGTGGAGGATAGAAGCTGAAGGCAGTTCCTGTAGTGTGATAAATTTGTTTGCAGACCAAGTTAGCAAAGACATCCAGAATGCCTTCTGCCTTCCACAAAGCAAATATTTCCAAATCATATCCTAATGTGGAATACAAGACAGGACTAACACAAATATTCAAAGGGTTGATAACAAGTGGTAAGTTACCTTGATTTTGTTTTAAAATGTGAGTCTTCATTTTTAAAAAGACAGAGGAGTGAGAAACAAAGTTCACACTGCTCTTATACTGAGCATCAGTTTCATTTTTTCCTTCTTGTGGGTTTAGTTTTCAGCTGCAATATGTAGAAAGCCAGGTTAACTTTCTTTAATTGACACCAGATGGCACTGCAGAAGATGAACCATGGGAAACACTGCAACCTGAATATCACAGACAGCCTAAAGTCCTACAAAGGTTTGGGCTGGAAGGGCCTTAAAAATTATCGTGTTCTTACCCCTCTACCATGGCTGTGTATCCTTTGAAACCAAGCTTAAAGCCATGCTCACACCTGCCTTTTCAAAGTACTGACAGCCCATATTCAGATTTAACAACACAGAGGCTGCAAACAAACTTGACATGCAAGATAGTGAATTAAAATCAAAGGTACGTTTGTGGAAAATCCCAAGTGGAAAAAAAGACATGCTTACATTCTGGATGTCTGCATCTAAGATGAGAATTTCATTCCAGAGAAGTTCAGTCCCATTTATTTTACACTGAACACACAGCTAGCTGTTGTCTCCTGGCAGGGTCGCCCAAAAATACCTGCTGCTGTTTAAAATAAAAGTGTGCAAGTAAAGCCTTGCTTAGGGTGCAGATCTGAGCTTGGAGTACCTGTGAGAAGTGACACCTCCTGTTTCAGGAGATCCTCCCTCCAAGGCTGCTGTCACTCCCTGTTTTCCCTGCACTGCCAGAATTAAACTCCCAGGAATCCATCTGGAGGCCAGGACACAGCTCCAAGGAGGGGAGCTGGCTTGGCACATTTGCTCACACGGTCTGCCAAGGCTGTTTAGACAGTTGACACACAAACAGGAGGAAGGGAGAAGGATCTGTGAACTTGGAACTGCTCTGGAGAGCTGCAGAGGCTCTGGTTGCTGCCTTACCTGCAGTAACACACCTGAGCACAAACCTGCCCCCAGAAGCATGACTGCCAGCAGAGGAAGGACCCAGCAAAGGAACCTGACCAAGGGATGGAAAATACAAATGCAGAGCATAAACTAACAGTGCTTGTGTTGGATAGAAGCTGAGAGAGCTGCTCTGCTTTAAAGGAAAGCCTTTGTGCTCAGAGAGAAATGTGCTTTCAGCATGCACAGGGGTGAGGCCATGCAGCCTCTCAGAAGCTGGTGAAGAACTTTTGTCATCATTTCTTGTCTTAAAATGATAACCTAAAGGAAATAGACAGAAATCCTTGGTGGCCTTTAATTACAGTTCCCCTTCCTGCCCATATCCATCCCTTAGCTCTTTGGGATGCCCTCAGAGCCTGGCTGCTGCAGCAGCTCCAAGACAGAGCTGAGTGAGTGCAGCTCCTGCCAGCTGCTTCAGATGCTAATTCTGTTGATTTTTTCAGGACTACCAAGGGGTGCAATCATTATGTCTCATAGCAGCACAGGCAAGCCTTCACTCATTTTGTTCATCAAATGTTGGTATGTAATCTGTCCACAGACTTTGTATTTTCTACAGGGCCAAGGACAAGTTTAATTTTTAATCCCTTTAGGAATCTGCTTTAAAGAACAGAACTGCACTGCTGTCCACAAGGAATGCCCAGTTTGGAACTAAAGCCTAATGAAGCCACTCAGTAATAATTTAAATATGCATCCTAACAACCTCTTCACTTCTTATGAATTCAGAAGCAGCTCTCTCAAGGCACCTTTTTAATATTAGAACATTCACCAGAAAACTAATTCTGTTCCTGTGAACCAGCCACCACACATTTTGTATTCAGCCATTCTACTGCACAGACAACATAATTGCAAGAAAAACAGGACTGACTGCACAAGATTCATTCAGCTGCTGGTTTAAAAGTAAATGTACCCTTTAGGAGATATTATCCTCTCGAAACCTGCAGAGTGCTACTACCACACAGATAATCAGAATGAGGAACTTGGGAATAAATCAGGATTTTTTTAAAATTCTGTTTCTTAAGGACCACTACAGACATGATTGACCATTTCAGAAATGAATGTTCCTTCCTTGCAACAAGGGGGTTTTAGTGGCTAGAATTGTCCATGAGATGTATTTAATTCCTTGATTGCCTTAAATATTGGTCAAATAGTGCTTAAATATTGGTCAAATATGATTAGCAGATTTGATGAGCTATATGCAAACTGTTTAGCCATGAACTGAATGAGAAAAGCCAGTTGATAAACAGAAATATTTTGCTCCAGGTGATGACCAGCAGGATGGATTTCAACCTTTCATAATGGTGAGGAAAAAGAAGAGGAGGGGAAAAAAACCCAACTAAAAATATAACACAAACAACAACAACAAAAAAGGACTCATGCATAAAATAGGTGTTATTCTACCTAGCCTTGAAACATTTAATTATAATTAGGACCAGCTAACACAACAACCACAGAGAAAAGATGACAATAAAATGTGCCACTGGTCTAATGATGAAGCATGTGAGAAAAACCATTAAACTTTATCTCAATTAGGGCCATTATTATCACACCAGTCTACTATGCCCTACAGCCTACTGGAAGAAAAAATTACAATCACAGAGACAGCTTCAAAGCTCTGTGATCATACAAAAATCCAAGGGAAGAAATGAGAATGGAGAGATGAGTTTAGGTAGCTTTAAAGAAAATAGAGACATGGAAGGAAATAAAACAGTTATCCTATATCTTGACCAGTTGCTAATTGTAAGAAATCCTAGGCCAGATGCTTGCCTCCTATAAAGGACACTTTTTTTATAGGACACCTCCTGTAAAGCACTTTTTCTTCTCTTAATGAAAGGTTAAACCAGATTTTGATAGTCAGAGATGTGAAATAGAAAAGCCATTACAGCATGATTAGCACCTCTCATTTAAATGGACAGAATGAGAACCAACTGGTGACTGCTGCCATCCTGCAGGACACCAGCCCAGCACAGGAACCCAAAGCCGAGGCCACTGCCATCCCTGGAGCCTTCTCACATTGCCACCTGGCAGAGAACCTTGCTCCCCCTTCATGGTTTTGGATGAAGGCTCCATTGGAGCAGCCTGCCTTCCCCAGCAGCAGCCCTGTGCCACATTCCCAGCCACACCTGAGGGTGAATCAGCTCCCAGCCTGCCTTCCCCAGCCAGCAGCAGCCCTGTGCCACATTCCCAGCCACACCTGAGGGTGAATCAGCTCCCAGCCTCAGGGTGCACAAACCCCCTGCCCTGTGCACAGGTTCACTCAAGCACAGCCCTTGGTACAAGCCCCTGGCACCCATCAGTGGTGAGAAGGAGCACAAGAGACACCCAGGCAGGACACAGAGCCCTGAAATGTGCACAGACACACCTTGTACTGCTGCCAGCAGCCACACTGAGCAGGGCAAGGCAACACACAAACATTAATCCCCAGAGGGGGCAGCTGTGCCTGCCCCTGATCCCGGGAAGCATCCAAGGCCAGGCTGGACAGGCTCTGAGCAGCTGGGGGAGCAGAAGGTGTCCCTGCCTGTGGGACTGGTGACCATTAAAGGTCACTCCAGCCCAATCCAGCCTGTGGTTCTGTGGCTGGATTCCTGTGCCCCAAGCAGGCAGGGTCAGAGCTGGGCTTGAGCTTGCAAACACTGACCTTGCCTTTCTCAGAGAGCCAAGAGCAGAACACTCCAGTCTCTGTCCCTGCAAGTGTGACACAGGAATTTGGGAGCTGGCATCCATGCCTTCACTTGGAGATAAATGTTCATATCCTCCTCCCTGTCAGCTGAGAGATTAGAATTTATTTCACTCAGTTGATACTTTCTCCAGGGCAGCCTTTCTGCCTGACAGCAAACAGGAAACCTTGGAGTTAGCAGCAAGCATCTGGAGCCATCAGAAGGGCCCTGAGGAAGGATCAGGGGAAGAGCTGGCATCCAAAAGCTCAGCTCTAAGGACAGATCCCAATTATATAAGGGGTATTCTGTAAGTCATAGTTTGTACTTTGCTGGGGAGAAGATTGGGAGTCTGGTTCTTTTAGTTTAAAATATGCAAGGAGTGGAAAAGTAAATAGAGGGGCAGGGAGCCATTGATTGCCAGATAGCACTTCCCTGGAATTTGAGATTACCAGGATGTGCCTGCAGTGTCTAATGGGAGACTGCAAGCAGGGAGAAGGCAGAGAATGACAATCTCCAAACAATGGGATTAAAGTGCTCTCTGCAGTTAGGACTCTAAAGAATTTCAATAATCCTTCCAAAGTTGAAATGGACAAAGAAGTAATTAGATTTCTCAGAGAATCCGAGTTTCTGGCAATACTATCACATTAGAAAATGCTGTTAAACTTCATGAACACCCACGTTTGTGGGGAAGGGGGGAGAGGGTCAGGAATTTCTGTTTAATTATCTTAAAATGCAACTCTCCTAAAAAAAAAAAAAAGAAATCTCCAAACCATGGAACAATGATTTTATTTTTCTGTCAACTGCAGGTACAAGCCTAAACTTTCCACCCTGACTGCTTAAATCAGCAATTTGTAGTGGATGAATCCTTCCAGATTTAACAGGCCCTGTTCCAAGGAGAGGGATCAAAAGTGGGGCTCAGCTGAGAGGGAGGAACAGAACCAGCCCTAACCTTACCTGGCTGCTCAGACCCCAGCACAGCCAAACAAATATCAAGCAAAACGACTGCTCAAAATAATATTTTGGCAACTACAAAATGACATTTAAACATTGTGATTAATTATCAGACTTCTGATGAACTCTAATTTGAATGAATCATTTCTATATTTCAAATTGTTTGTGAGCCAGAGGAAGAGCTGTTTACCAAGACTGTTCAAAATACTTTGTCAATTTGCACAAATGACAACAGGCCAAAGCAAACACCAAAAAAAAAAAAAAAAAAGGGAAAATGAGAGTTTCTATGACTCCAACGTTACAAATTCCACAAATTCCCCAAACCAAGTGCAGAAAATGAAAACCCCATCCACTTCCATACTTATCTAATACTAAATCATGTAACTCTAAAGATTTTTATCTGGAACAAATCAGAACAACAGAATTTTGACTGTACTAGTTTACAAAGCAAAATAAATTACCACTGTTGGGCTGCATTGAAAGTCTGGATGTAATAAAAAAGTAGCTAATTAACCCATTTATCACAAATACCAAACAGGCCAATGGTTTTTGTAATTATCAAGACAATTCAATTTTTGCTTTAGTGTGCAGGCTTGTTTGCCCAACTCAATTGGAGATCATCAAAATTACTTACAATACACTGTCTAGCAAAGCATGACAAAATTAGTCTGCTACAACCAATTAATTGAACTTAATAAAGCTTTTAAATTATTTTTGTTTATTACCGCTGCTTTGGGGTTAATGATGTAGTCCTTTTTTGCTAGGAGGAATAATTAATATTTTTTTTATAAGAAAATTAGATTTTCAGTGTGTTAAGATAGACCAACAACTCTCCCTAATGGGTAAATAGTAAATTATTTTTCAAAACCAATATTTAAACCAGTAATTTATTCCCCTAATAAAAGCTTCTGAATCCCTGCAGTTGTGTGTACATATACAGACAGATTACAGGCAAGAGCTCATATTTCCAAGGATGATTGCTGAATTACTTTTCAACAAATGTGTACTAATTAAAATGAATACTCATAAATAAAGGCCTGGTGTCCTTGCTAATGGAGAGCAATCTGACCATCAGCACGTGGACAGAGCTCTACAAAGTCCCTTCATGAAGGGCTGCAGTCGATCAGCCCCAGTGAAAAGCTGCTGTGAACTGCCTGAATAAACAATGGCAATGCCATCAACGGGCAGATACCCAAATGAAGCCATGCCCATCCAAAGGCACTAATGCTGAGAAATTCTAACCAAATTGATCATCTCCTTTAATAGATAAAAAAAAAAAAAAAACAAACAATGCATTTACTGCTTTGAGAACTTTGTAGCTGTTCATTCATGACAGAAATAAATCCCTCTCCTCCCTACCTTAACAAACACTTCCATCTGAAGAACTCCCAGCTTATTTTAGAGTGAGCTAAGCATGATGCCATTTGGGAATTATCAGAAACTTAGGAACATCTTCATACCTCTTCTGCAGAACTCCTTGAACCAGGGGTGAATGATCCATTATTCACAGAAATATTCTCTGTATTTAACAGCAGAGGAAGCACAGAAGCAGCAGAATCTCCTCAGGAACTGGCCTGCAGAACCAGATTTACCCTCAGATTTACTCCCCATTCCAGGGGGATTCTGAGACACAAACCCAGAGTGGGTGAATTTTTCAGCCTTTCTGTCTCTAATCCACACAGTTCTGGCACCTCCTGAAAACCAAGTGAAAGAACTTTCATGAAATAAGAAAAAGCAGAATAGAATTTGTCCTGCTGGAGAAAATTGGAACATTTAAGTCTTCCATCTCTAGCTCAGTTTGAGACTTGAAATATAACTTCATTATTACTTTATAGATGGAATAGCCTGTTAAAATCACCTAAATATTGCTTTATTTGTGTACTACTTAATGTTAGATTTTATTGCTTGAAATGTCAATTCTTATTTACAAGATTCTTCTCCTTCAGTAAATCTCATCTACAATAACTGTGTCATTATCTGCTGTCTGTTGTCTTCAGTAAAACAATTCTTTTTTCTACCAACTACTCAAAATGTTATATTATGAGAATAACCCAAAATGATGCAATTCATCAGCACAGAGTTATAAACAAATCAACTTTAAGGAAACCACTTTTTAGAAAACAGATTCAAAGAATGGAAAATACATAAAGTCTGCCAAGAAATGCTGATTTTAAAACTAAATACTTCTTCATGCAAATGAGGAACAAATAAGTGATAGGAAAGAAATGTTTCTCAATTACCTTATCCATACAATTTAACTTCAAAGAGACTTGATATTGTTACTTTTCAGACATTTGACAAATAATTCCTGGCTTGCAATGGCAGAAAATATCACAGCAATTATGTGAAATAGTTTTCCAGCAAAGAACCATTTCACAAGTAAAGCACTGAACTCTGTTTCTGTTGGGTTTTTATTATAGCTTCTCCAATTTTTCCTCAATCATTCATAACAGCTCAGCTTGATTAAACTCTGTGTTATCTTCAGAAAGTTGCTTTAATGTCTGGATTTTGCCAGAGCCTTGGCCAGGAAGGATGACCTGAAAAAATCCCCAGTGATGACCAGTCCTGCTTCACACCCTCGTCTCAAAATTTAAATTTCAGGAAAAACCCACAAAATCTACTTGTGGCCTTTTTTTGTTTTCTTTTTTTTTCTTTCTTTTTTTTTTTTTTTTTTATTCCCATGAGGAGGAGTGAAGGGAAAAAGAAATCTATTTGCTGTGTTTCCAGACAATTGAAAATTAGGCTTGAAGAACCCACTGGTTCCTAAACTTTATGGAGACAGATAATACTCAAAGAACATTGGAATCTTTTCCAGGAGATCCTCTCTCACTGAAAAACTCCTGGTGATTCGCAGCGGTCAAGACATGAAATAGCCTCAGCTCACAGATTGTTATTTACACTGTGAAAGTTCTAAAGAAAATTTAAAACCTCTTAAAAGCTGGAAAACATTGTTTCTACAGACTGATGGTTGTTAATTCCTCTTTTCCAAAGTTTTTCACACACATTCTGCCTTGCAGAATCTCAGAATGAGCTCGGTTGGGAAAGGCAGCCCCCCACAGTTCTGGGGGAGGTGATGCTACCTTCAGTTGGATGATCAGAGCTTCCACTGCTCCTTCACATTCCCAAAACATCTAAAGGCATAAAATTGGTTCTTGACGTTGTAAATCAAGCTGCTTCTTCACATCACATTCACAGCTTTTCTTTAAATACCATCTGTCAGTTCTTAAAATGGGGTGGAAACTGCTGCCTGCCTTCCTTGGAATACTGAAGGGCCTGAATCTACAGAGAAATGCTTGAGAGCCAAACCAGAAAGGTTATTATAGTCAGAAAAATAAAATCACCTTTTTTAAAAAATGATAACAGAAATGGAACTGTGGAGCTCAGAGTATTTTGAATTAATAAGCCTGACAACGTCAGTGCTCATGCTTTAACAAAAAACCTGGGAGTACAAATCATTTGAGATGAGTTTGCAACGTGCTCATCAAAATTTTTGCAAAGTTTTAGAAAAGTCTCTGTGCAAGTGAGTTACTTCTTGTGCTAAGCATAATGAGCTATAATTGAAATGATTTGTTTCTTCCATTACAATGATGAGTATCACAGAGACACACTGCAGATACAAGCAAACATTTAAATTCTCAATCAATAACGTGCTCTTACCTTACTGCATTTCATTAGACAGACAGTCACCTGAGTTATTATAAAGCAAGAAATTACCCAGGCTTAAACCCAAAGCAACTTCAATTATCCCTTTCTTCCAGGCATTTGAAGTACTTAGTTATTCTTTCAGATTCTATTAAGACATTATTGCTGCTTTATTGCCAGTAAAACAGTATGTTTTCAAGGCTTTCTAATAAGATGCCAAAGGAACATCTGTATGTGGAGCAAGCTGTTTGGTGTTTCCCTGGGAGATTTGTCACTTGTGCTGAGTTCAACAAAACCCATACATCTGTGGCTGGAAATGCGTGTGCCAGGACATGCACTACACTGTGCTGTATTCATATTTCATATTTATAAATATTCAGTGGGGAAATTTCCATGCAAATGTCATTAGCGGGGGTCTGTCTTCTGTAAATAAGCTTTTAAAGTACAAATCACATTTGGAGGGTTATTACAGCTTCCAAAAGCAAAGGCATCTCAAGGATTCTTACTTCTCAAAGGCAAAAGCACTTTTCAAGCCCACATTGATTGGCTGAAGCCTTGCTGCTGGGGACAGCAGCTTCAGCTCTGATGGAGTTCCACCAAAGGATCATTTCCCAATCCACCTTCCTCTCTCTAGCCCAATACCTGCTTCTCCAAAGTCCTGCAGGAAAGCAGCCAGAAATGGTGGAGCTGGCCCTCAAATGATCATGGGATGCTTTGCAGGAGCCTGCTCTCCAAGTTAGACTCCAAGGACTGAGAGTGAATTTGTTCCTTAATGAAATGAAGACAGACAGAGGACAGGGGTGTGATATTGGTTATTGCTGAGGTTCTGCTGCATAGCCAGGGATATGCAGCATGAAGAGCACCATAGCTCTAGAAAGATGTAAAGAACCTCTCAGGACTGAAGTATTTCCCTCTTTACAGGGAAAAAAAAATGCAGAGTAGCAATATTCCACCATGGCCAAATGCTGAAGGGTCAAAGCAGAGCAGCACAATGCTCCCTTTCCAATGGACCTAAGGAAGTTGGATGTAAAAATGGCCCCAGTGTACTTGACTGAAAATCCTATTTATTCCATCTCAGAGGTTTGTAAAAGTTTACTCGTGGTCATTAACCAGAAGCATTTAAGAGATAACAGGCATGAAAAAGCAGAAAAAAGGAACTTGGTGGTTATAATGGAATGAACCTTCCCTGCTCTCCGTGAAAAACACAACCAAGTTGGCTCTAATAGAAATGAACAAAATACAAGCACTTCAGGACTTCCTAAAAAAAAATAAAATAAAAAATCAGAGAATTTCCTAAAAAACACATCAGCATCAAGAACAAAAACAAACAACAGAAAACCCCACACCAAAAATGCATGTTTAAATCAAAGAGCCAGATTGGAAATGGAAGCAGAAATAAATCAATTTATCACTTTGGTACTTCTTCCCATTTAGAGTTTGTCTTGGTTGGATGCATTTAATGCTGGCATTAACCACAACTCAGCAGTGACCAGATTACACTGGGGGATCAACTGGAGAAGCCAAGAGCCAAGAGAAATGACATTTTCACAGCTCCTTCAGCTGAGAACAAACAAGCTCTCCTCCAACAAGATGGCAATCACATCCAGGAATTTCTGTCCCAGTAATATTTTGGTTTTACCTCAACCTTTCCACCCAGGCAGAAGCAGCAGAATCCAAAAATATGGAACAATAAATCAGCATAAATGCTCTGCATGTTCTGCTCATTTCTAGTCTGGCTGTTGTTGATGCTTTTATTTACATAATTAATTGCCACAGAAGCGCTAACAAAATAATAAACGCTCATTAATTCAAAATATTTACCAAAAATCAATTATTTCAATCACACATAAGCTCTGAGTTGCTTTATAGTCACCATTCCTATAAAAGTGAAATGTCTGAGTCACTCTCACTTTGATTATAATTGGGAAATGAAAGTACTGTGACTCTTAGTCTAATTACTTATTTAAGTAATTGCCTTTAAGAACCATAATGATTCAGTGTCTGCTTATCTAAAAATATGTTTCCACGACCAAATCATTTGTGCTAACAGCCAGCAAACTTTGTGAATTATGAACATCTGTCCACAAATGCACACAAGATAAGGGATGCATAATTGCCAATGCCAGTGGGGAAAAGGGAAATTTAGCAGGTTAGGAAAGCAGCACAAGGGGCTGTGGAGCTCCAAAAGTGAGATTTTGGCTGGGACTGCAGCAGAGCTACACTTCAGTGATTTCTGTTTAACTCCACAGCATTGCAGCTGTTCGCTCTGTTTCTCTCACCTCCAACAGCAGCCATGGGCTGGTACAACTGCCAGCAAGAAAAACATCTTGGAAGTGCCCTGAGAGTGAGTGGTTCTGCTGTTCTCATGTTTGCCATCTTTGTTTCTGCCTAAATTTGTTTTTTAAAAAAGGTATTTTTATTAATTTCTTCACTAGAACATTGTGCTGACAACTTCGAATAAACACAAGGCTGAAAAAAGTAGATGTCAATGGAACTACCAGAAAAGTTAAGAAATTATATTAATATAAAGTTTTATTCCATTAACAATTCCAAGGCTATAGTCCTATCAAGTGCCCTAAATTATAATATTATTGCAATTCATCTGGCATTACCAGTTAGATCCTGCCAGCGTGTGGCCTGTACATAGTTCAGGCTTAATTAATTCCTCCCAACTTCTACTGCCCTGAAGAACAGATCTAAAGAATAATCCCCGAGGACCAAAGTATTGTAATTCAAGAATTCACATGAGATTGGTGTAACTCTTACAGAGAGCAATTACACTAAAGAAAAAAAAAATCTCTTGAATATCATATGGCAGCATGAAAAATTAGCTCTCTAAAATTTGAATGTAAGAAATGAAGATTTTTCTGAAGGGAAAAATAACCTGTGATATCCAAGTGTTTTCAGAGTATAACCAAAATTCCCTCCTGTACATTGCATTCGGAATATTTATTTGTAGCACTGATTATGGAAAAGGAGTGTTTTGTACTCCCTACTGTTATTTTTAAGGGATTATGCTGAAATGCCATCCATTCTTCCCAAATCCTAGAGGCTTTTAAAACAGTGGCAAACACAGATTTGACTCACAGGATGGGCAACATTCCAATAATACAGACCAAAGGATTATGAGTTATATATCCAAATTGGAGTAATAAATCCAGGGGTGGAGAAACAACACCAAGTTCTCCTATTTTAGTAAACTCACAGTGAGATCTACAGCATGGGCAGACTGATGTTTGTAGCATGGACCTAAATAAACATCCTGTGTGCTTCCCTCTGGGGGAAAGAAATACCTAAACAAAGAGGAAAGGTGAATAGCAGTCATCTTCTCACTGATCTCATGAAAACTCACATATGTATCCCCACAGATGGATGTGTTTGGGAACAAAGAACATTATAAAAGACACCTAAAGTTAGCAGAATGTGTAAATATTTGCAGAAAACCTCCCATATTACAGCATTATTAAGCTATTGTATTATTTGATACAATTTTCCTGTCTTTCCTTATTTGCCAATAACTGTACTCTCTTCAGTTGGAAAAAATTTCCATAAATTTACAGGTGCAATTTTCCTATCCTGTATTCCCAGAAAAAGAAATACCCACTGAATAATTACACACATTCTACAGCTGTAAACCCCTGACAATACAGTCTATTTTCACAGAAGATTTATTCCTCCTATTCACAATTCCTGGTCTATTTTTTTTTTATTAGTTATGCCAGATAACCAATTGCCAAGGAATTCATGGCTTGTGAGGTCTGGAAGAAATATATCTTAATTTCACTGTGGACTTTTCTTTCTTTTTCACCTGAACAGAGAAATATCAAATCACTGAAATTTATTATCCAGAAATCCTTGCTTACTGGAGACACTTTAGCAAAAAAGCCAACAGAAATGAAATAAAACCCAGCATTTATCAAGCAGTTCTTTGAAGCCCTTATCAGAGTAATGTCAGCACCAGTGAAGAAGCACAGTCCACTTGTCCATTTTCATATTTAGAAAGCTTGGAATGCATTTACATCCATGAGCAGAGCCCCTTCCCATGAACTCAGAGCTAACATGGCAGCAGGCAGTCTCGGAGTTTCCCAGGTGGGAAGCATCCACAAGCCAAGAGGACTCATTTCATGGAACCCCTGTCATTAAAATGGACTCCACTTTTTCAGTGTCTGTATCTCAGGATGAGAATGGTCTCTAGCACCTTTTTTTTTTTCCTGTTTGTAGTTAATTTTCATGTTAAATTTTGAGTTGACATTACTTAAGGAAGCAAACTACACCAGCAGAGAGTGAGGGAGCACAATGTGTGACTGGGAGATGATTGCCACAGATGAGCTGCTTCTTGGAGAGCTGGGGAACACAGCCAGGTGGGACTGAGCTGTTTCAAACAGGCATGGACACAAGGAGGGCTGAAGGATACACAGAGAACAAACCCTGCTCTATAAAGAGAGAAACTGCCCAGAACTGGGGGATTCCCATCCCTGGAAGTGTCCAAGGCCAGGCTGGAGCACCCTGGGCTGCTGCAAGGGCTCCCTGCCCATGGGTGGAACCTTAAGATCCCCTCCAACCCCAACCATTCCATAATCCTAAACGATTTAGAAGTCCTCTGCTGCTTTAATCAGGGTGGCAGTTCACCAAGACACTGCCAGGGCTATTTCTTGTAATGAAAATTGTGGAGATTTGTCTCTCTGAGCAGCCCAGCAAGGCTCAGAGCCTGGCAGTGGGCAAGCTGCTGGTGTTTGTGAGGCACCAGGGAGGGCAGATCCACTCAGACAGCAGCAGGGAGGAATTAATCAGACGTGGATGGATGCTCCTCTTTTAATTCCCATTTGCTTTTTCAAATAATTTTTCACATGATGAGTCTACAGCCCCTGCAGATTAGCATTTTATACTTAATAGACTAAGAATTTAGGGCACCCCAAGGGCTGATAATTAAGGTTAATAAGGTCTATGGTCTGCTCCAGCCCATCTCCTTCGAGGTAAATAACTGGGTTCATACTGCTTTATATTACATTTTCCATCTCACTGATAAAATTAGCATTTTATAATCTGTGTAAACATCTCTTTAAATCTGTGGGGTTTGCTAGCCATGCCGGTATTACTTCAAAATCCAGATTTCCACCAGTGACAATTGGTTAAGCCTTGCAGACACGAATTTTAAATCATCTGTGTTATAACAAAATCTGGTTCTTGACACATCCTTTTGAACACAGATCCCTCCTCTGGCATCTCCAAGTCTGCTCTAGATTTTCTACTAACCCTCCTGCTTTTCTGAATATTTTAACTCCTAAATGATCAAGCCACCCCGTACTCATTATTCTCAAAATCTGGTCACTGAAGTTCAGAATAGTTTTATTCACTTTATTTTGCATCAGTTTTTCCCATGAATCTCCCCTTGCAGCTCCAGCCTGCTCTGCAAGGGCTTTGGAAGAGGTTATTCATATGTGCATTCCCCTGCATAACACACTGTAACTCCTGAGGATTTGGAAAGCTGCACAACTAAAAAAAAAGGCAGCTATAAAGCCTTCTCTTTAGAATTTTTGTCATTCCAAGCAGAAATCCATTGGGCTTTTTACTGTCCTGACATGTAGGTCTTGGCTCTGGTTATTTCAGCTGTGCCCTTGTCTGGCAGCCCCTCAGCTTTCAAAGCATTATTTGGATTAATGAAAAAAAACAAAACATTCCATATCTATATCTATCTAGGTCTATATCATCCATATCTATGCCTATATCATCCATATCTATGTCATCTATTTTTGTGTGTATCTATGGGGTGTTCCCTCCTTCCTGTACTTAGATTTTGAGTTAATGGAGTGGAAGGTACAGACAAATTGCAATGTCTCTTTAGAAATAATCCACCTGCAATCAAAACTCAGCTAATTTCAGGAGGTTACCCTATTATTGAAGTAAACTACAAATCTGTAAACTTGCAATCGACCATCAAGGCTGTATTTGAAGTGTATTTAAGCATTTGGGAAGGTTAAAGGGTAACTGTGTTGTACTTACCCAACCTGTCAGCATAATGAGCTGGCACCCCTTGAATATGGTTTGCGTTATGTTCTTCCCACTTTGCAGCTTTTAAAGCACAATGTTATTAGTGGATCTGTTAATCCAAGAAGAACACCAGAGCTAATTATGTGAAAAATGTTAAATTGCTGGGAAAATAAGTTACTGAAGTCAGCAGTTGTTCTTTTTCACACTCCCAGCACATCCCAGGATGGCATCTCGAGGAGCAATTAGTTTTGTCAGGGCAGCTGAATTCAAATACACCAAGATGTCATTTTTCCATATTAAGAAACATGATTAATAAAGAAATTATAGCAAGTTGTCACAGACTACCCAATTACTGGAATAACAATCCTTTTCTCCCAAAACTCAGGGGAAGCTCTTCACAACACTGAGGTGGCAGAAGAAAACACTGAAATTCTTTTCACTTTCTTCAAGTGAAAAGGAAGCCAAGAGCATTGCTGTTACTGCCTGGCTGCTTGGGAGTGCTGAGAACAGACAGAACAAGAATACAAAATTCATTTGTATCCCGCAAAAACTGGTGTCAGATCAAAACCAGTTAGAGCTAAAGCTTTATATTTTCTCCTGCATGCAGAGACACATTAATAGCAATGACGAAGATGATGACAAAACATCTCCCCCAACGTGACACAACCAAGCTTGGCATTGTAATTAGAAAACAGCAATGGTGTTCCTTGGCAAGGAATAATGTCTTGCCTCAGCAAACTTCCTGTTAGATTTCCCATGTTTGCTATCTGTTTATGCAAAGTGAGGCTGTACAGAAGCTCAAATGTGACAAGATTCTCTTCATCTGCCCAGGTATTTCTTGCATACTGATCACTGGGACACTCATCTGTCAAATATTAATTGTCTCTAATCCTGTTGCCAAGTCCTTATTAGAATAGCAATAATTAAAGCAATTAAAAATTCAAATAACAAATATAGAAATTTCTTATCAATTAAAAATTGAAATATTAGAAGCAATCTGCAACAGACATGAACTAGAAAAAATTGCACTAGTTGATAGCAGAGTCCAAAATTGTTTAAAATATTAGGATGAGAGTTTCTTCATATCAAGAACTCCACAAAACTAGCTGTGACACTTAATCATACAGAAATCACTTTCTGATTTTTGCATAAACTGGTAACTTTGGGGTGAAAATATCTGAGATACTGAAAGGTTGCACTGAATTTCTCAAATATTTTTAGACAACAAATGATTTCAAACATGTAAATATTTGAATAACTTTAAAATATGAAATATTCTGAGAGAAACACATTGGCTTTGAATAAAAAACAGAATCTCAGTCAGTTCAAATTAATATTCTTCAGAGTGGGAAAGTAAGGAATGGAGTTCAGCTGTAAAACACGTCCTGTTGCTTTCCCACACTTTCAGGTTTGAGGTTAATACAGCAGAAACAGGGGTCACCCTCATCCAATAATACAGATAAGCCCTCCAAGTTTCACACTGACTTCAATGGCTGCTACCTACGAGGCTGAAATTAATGCCACTTCCCCCTTCCCTGGGGTTAATTGTGTGTTTTGCTTCCATAACTTTCCCCCGCTCAGTGCTTCTTTCCCAAGTGTGAAAAATGAAAATCACTGGCGAGGCTCTCAGCAATGTACACCAGGGGCAATGACCAGCTCATTAACAACTCATTTATTGCCTTCAAAGCCTAGCCATAGTTCAACCAATATTGATCAAACACATGCAAAGAAGAAAAAGACCTACAAGATAACAATTCCACTGGATTCACAAAGAGTTTTATAATAAATACTTTTGAACTTCACTGGTGACTCCTCCCGCGAGTGAAATTTGTTATAAAAGTTTTTCCTTCTCATAATGTCACTGTGACTATCATCAGGGATTCAAAGGAACTACATACTTAGAAGAATTAAAATATTTATGCCATATTTCTCCCTCTCATCTCTGATAACTTCTCAAAGTGTAAACTAATCTGATAGTACCATGAATATTTATATATTGCTCAGCGGGGAAAATTAATGTAAATGAAACAACTGATAAAGCTGGTAATACTTGTGGTAACCATATTTTCACAAATCATTCTTATGTTAGCATGGACTCCAGGAAGTATTCCTGTTGGGCTGTCACATGTCAGGGCTTGTTTGGCACCTGCAGGAGAGACAATTTCCTTGCAGGGAGCAGCAAATACAGACACTCAGTTCCAGCCTTTCAGAAACAGAAGTGGCAACCATGAAGAAATTATTCCATCTTTTGTATGCAGTAAAGCAGACAGTTCCTGTTAGGTTATATATCCTCTAAGATTACAGTTAGCACAGACAAAATTATTATCTAAAGCAATGGAAGTAAGAAAATAGATCTGCTGGAATGGATATTAAAAATAGAGGTGTTAAGCCAGATTCAACACACCATGAAAACCAGCTTGTAACAAACCCAAAGAAAAGCTGCACCTTCAAAAGTATTTATCGAATTTTTAACAAGATCTGCATTTTAATCACTTCTAGGAACACTTGACTTTGCTGTGCACTAAAGAACTGCTGATCATTTCAGTCAAGAACGTGCCACTGAAGATGAAAGCCAAGAATGCAGCCTGAATTTGTGTTAGACAACAGCAAGGTGATATTTTGGACAGGATTAGCTTGGTCTGTCTGGACCCGTGGCAGCCAACATCCCAAACATTCCTTTACTTCACTGGAGTCCCACTCTGGAATACTCTGAACCACTCAGGTGTCATCCTCTTTTCTATAAAACATTGTCAGGAGGAACAAAGATAAATCTTCACTTGTTTGAAAAGTTTATTTATTTCTAGAATTATTTGAGGAGGAGAATTTGTTTCCAAGCATTCACCTTTTTTTTTCCTGTTTTCCTCACTAAGGGTACTTAACCAGGGCAATGGTAATTCCTATCTTCTCCATAAAACCCATAATTTTTGAAACCCATGATTTTTTGCACAAACCCAAGTATCACCCATGCAAGCTGACTCCAAAAGCCAAACATTGGTCCAGATAAAACTGTTCTCTGTGCCCTTCAGTCCAAGGAATGAAATATGAACGCTCATCTAGCATTCACTTGGAGTGCTGCAGAAGAGAGGACAGCCAGAAAAACTTGTGAATTTACATTCCTTTGGTTTTTGAGGGAACCAAAGAACAAACTGCAGGGATCCTAGATGTGGGATTTGAAAATATCCTTTGCACCAAGCTCTTACCTGTGCAATGATCCCCCAGCATGTCTCAAGCACCTCATGCAACTGATTGGCTGTTACTGAACTCACTGCCCATGGAGGATGGAAAGATCTAGAAGGAGAGTAAAATTCTGTCCAAATTGACGTGTCCACGTTTTGCAACACACTGTAAAATACACAGGAAAATGCTGCTTCAAGCCTTTCTCCAAAATACACCCTACAGGGTTTCTGAAAAGGTAATTCTGACCCCAAATACTGAAAATAGGAAACATCATGAAATATAAAATACAGGAAAGCAAAGGCACAATTAAATCTAAATAGTACAACAATCAGTGGAGGTTGGGAGAACTAATCTTGGCTTGGAAATAGGACTAAAAGCATTTATTTCTATGCTTAGCAGTGCTAAAACCAGGGAGGAAAGGCATAAAATCCAATTAATAACTGTCCTGCCTATGGTCTGCCTACCTTGATTTGCATGAGACACTGCAAGTGTGGGACACTTCAACTCTTCAGCATAAAATGCCTTTAATCTGGAACAACAGGAAAACAAAACTGCCCAGCCTGCTCCAGGCTGACCCCTGCCCTTGCCTTCCACTGCTCACCTGCCTCCCGAGTGAGTGTCCCTGTGGAATTTGTCTAAACAAATGCCTAAATCTATGGAATTTGTCTAAACCAAAACTGGGAGAGCCCAGCAGCACCACTCCCTTTCCATGGTGTTTGAATGACGTCACACAAAGGGAGCCAAACAAATTTACTGCTGAATTTCGCTGATTTCCTTATAAAATGTAAAACACTCAAGTCCTTAATCACTTGGAGAAATTCTCCAGGAATGTTTTAATGATGAAGCACCTGAATTTGCCCGTAGTCCCATGGTGATTTCTCCTAAAATGCATGGAACACACAAGGCTCAGAGTGTGAAATGGATAAATGTGAAGTGTGTGGCCATAACAGACATGCCTGAAATGGTTTTGAAACACTAAACAAAGAAAAGTCACCGATTAATTTCTTTATAATGTTGTAAAATCACCCCAGTGGAATTAGAAATGTAAGAAAAAAGAGATTGCATTACGCTGTACTTAAAATTCTCCAGAATGAGATATTTAAACAAAGTACTTATTAAGACAGAGTAGTAGCTAAACAGATCATTCACCACAGGATTGAATAAACTTTTAATAACTTCTTAAATGCATGCTTTGAGACATAATAAAATTACTTCCTGGCATTAGAGACTTACCTGATGTATAGATAATCAATAACTGCCTATTCCACAAAGACAGACCCAAAGCTACAGTTCATTTAGACCTGGGCTTCTTGCTCCGCCTTATGAATCACCAGATTTACTCCACTGAATAAAAAAGTATTTATCTGAAATGCTGGAGGAGTGCATTTCTGAATAACTACATGGAAATAGAGGGAGGCTGGATAGCAAATGCCTTGCTAAGCCTCTTCCATCTCCAATTCCCAGCTCTCTCTGAGCAGGCACTTATCCTGGCTGAATTCTAGGGAGATCAGCACTGATCTACATGAAATCCATAAATTAATATTAAAAAGTGGCTCTGTAGTACAATATCTCTTAGTGCATTAAAAACTCCTACAACTCTCTAAAACTTTCTGCTGTTGCCACAAATCTGGTCTGAGGGACTGGCTGAACTGAAAATGAGGGTTTGTACTTGTGAGCCAGGTGTCAGTGATGGCACCAAGAACAAAGGCCACAACTAATACTGGAAGGTCAAAGAAAACATAATAGAAACCAGTTCTGTGAAAGGATCACTCAGAGTGTAACAATTAGGAAAAGAAAAACTCCCTGAGCCACTACCTGCTAAGGTAGAAAATGTGTTTTCAAAAACACTGACAAAAAGAGCTGGCAAAGACTGAACACTGGAGCAGCAGGAGGTGACTCCAGCCAGCGATTAGGACAAAGATCTGCAATTTTAACCTGTGCCCAGCACAGAGCCTGGGCTCTGCTCCTACCCTGGCAGTGTCTGAGGCAGCAATGGAAATGCCCCACACACCCTCCTGGTGGATCCCCACTCCAGGGGATGTGCCAGGACCTGCTTCCACAGGAGGAGCCCCCAGAAGAGCCCATCAGTACCACAAAGAGGTTCCCACTCTGTCCTGCAGCACAATTCCAGCAGCACACCCTGCCCCAGGCCCTGGCTGAGGGATTTCACTCTCCCCCTGGCAGCAAACAAACTCAGCCCAACACTGCAAGGGCTTGGGCCATTACAGAACTGGAAAAACAGCAGGTGTGGAACTGCCCAACTGGCAGCACAGAACAATATTACAAAATAGGGTTTCTGAAGGAGTAAGTTACATTAACTTAAACCCAAATTTTACATGTATAAAACAGTAGATGTTTAATTTTATTTCTTCACTGTAAACAAGCATGAATCTATTTTTCTCCTATTTTTAATGCAAACAGAATGAGCCATGCCATGGCAGCATAGAGAGGCTTCAGCTGAGGCTGAAAATTCCCAAACAAAGGGCTGAATAAATATACTGTGAGCTTGTTTAGTCCTTTAGCAAGGACTTCATCCTTTTTTTTTTTTTTAACTTTTTCCCTATCAGAACAGACTCAGCAGAGTTTAAAAGAAGAAATTGGAGCTGAACTGACTTTATCAGAAATAACATCCCGATTTAGCAGGCCAGGGCTCCTCTCAGACTGATGTCAAAATGTCAGATGATGTAAGTAGCCCACACTAAATGTATCAGTGGTTTAATAACAAGAAAATTGACTTCACTGCAGAGCTTGAAGGCTTGAGTCCAGGAGCCTTCAGTCTCAATGCTTGGAGAACAGCTTTTTGCTTTCTAAAGGTCATCTGATTTATCCTGCCAGGCTCTAAAACCAGAAGGTGAGAAGCTGTATAAAGGAAACACCAGAGCCTGTTCTGAGATTAAGGAAGCAAAACAAGAGGAGCCAAGCCAGCCCTGAGTCTCATTCCTTGCTGTCCCATGTTGGCCACTATTTGCACTTCCAGCTGGAATGCCTGCACTCCCATCAGCTGCAGAGGATGGACATTTAGGTTGCTGGGAGTCATTTCCCAGAGCTGGTAATTCCCTGTAGGGGTTCTCCTCTCACTGTGTCACATCCAGAACACACCAATGCAGAAGCTGCTGCTGAAGGGAAACTCAAGATCAAATCTCTGTGCACTGGCAAGGTCCAATGTGGCAGAGCAGGATTTGTCCAGTTATTTTCCTGTGCTGGATCCATGGCTGGAGCTGCTCCCAGGTTCTGGGGCAGGTTCTGCAGGCCATGCCCAGCTCCAGGGGGAGATGCTGCTGCTGCAGACAGAGCTTGAGTTGTGGGCACCTCGTGCACAGCACAACAAACATGGGAAGTGCTCACAGCACAAACACAGGGCTGGACCCTGATTATTCTCAATTTCAGCACCCCTCTGAAAAGAGAAGCCATTTTTTAATGTAGAGATGTAGAAACACCTCTCAGCAGAAATTTTGTGAGCACTGGAAGAATCAGGCAAGAAGAGAAAGCAGAGGCAGTGCTGTTATCCTGCTCCCTGTATCTCCACACATCCCAGCTCTATTATTGTTCTGGTATAAAGGCCTTGCCTTAATTTGTTTACTGAATGTTTATTTCTTGACTGCTTGTCCATGAATCTCCTCGAATGACTTCTTTAAAAATACATTTTATCTGTACACACAAAGTTCAGTTTTACCTATATGTGGGCTAAGCAATGCTTTCAATCAGCTTTCAAAAACTGGAAAAGAGCATTCCAGCATTCTCACTTTCCAGCAAAACACACTGATTCAGTTTCATTTTTATCTGGACTCTTCCTGCTGTGAATTGCCCAAGTGTGTACACCAGGTTTTCTGTTACAGTCCTGATATGAAAACCCTGATAACTTACAGAATGGTTGCTGCTGATATTTTATATTAAGGAACAAAAATAGAACCAGACCTCAACAATACATAAGCCCATCAAGCCTTGCATTAAAATCAGTTTCTCCTGATGTGAGGAAAGAAGGAATCCTTTTGCTTTTAAAAACTGAATCCTTTTGCAGAGGTCAGGATGAGAAGTCTGATAAAACACCAGAAGCTGTAGGTGGAGGCTGAGGAGGCAGCTCCTTGCTGGGTGTCAAGCACGTGCTGCTGCAATAACCTCAGAGCTCCTTGGACCGAGGTGTTTTGTGCTCTCCCCTTTGGAAAGCAGAGACAGAATAGATTCACCAATTCCAAATATCACTTCTGTAACGTCCTCTAAAGTTTGCTCATTGCAGCAATCTCCTTCCCAGTATAATTTATTAAATAGTGCCATCCAGTGGGAAGTGACTCTCAGCACAAGGAAACTCCAAAAAACCCCACTTTAAATCTAAATTCTTACCATTGATTCAGCTGCAGAGAGTATTTCCACAGTTTATCTTCTAAATAAACTGAATTTCATAATAATCCTAACTTCCTGATGGTATTTTGGCATGCTTTATGTAAGATACAGAGGCAATAAAAAAGTAGTAATTCTCTGTGTGAAAGGACACATTTAAAGGGCATGGTGAGGTAGCAGTGCCAATCCTAAATCCTCTTAAATCCTCTACAGCATCCAAATACATGACAAGAGATGTTAAATTTTTCTCCCAGAAGCTGAGTGTTCAGAGGGATAGAAAAACATTGACAAGGAGTGACCTGACTATTGATTTTAATTCTACCAATTCCTGTGTAACTGAATTCCCAGGAAAAAAGTGTCAGAATCATGAAAGAATTGTTCAACTCCCAAAGCACCTCTGTATTCTTTGCTGTTGATGGAACAAAACTACTGAGCACGAACATAAATTAAACCAAGAAGCATTTAGAGGGAGACAAAAACCTGCTTTCCTCTCACCTGTTGCTATTGTGTGTTTACAGACCTGCAGGATTTGGTGCCAAGAGAAAGCACAGGAGTAAATTCCTGTGCAACTGGAAGAGCACTGAAGAGCCATCAGCAACCTGAGAGCTCATTCCTCTCCCCTGCTTCCTATTTCTCCATGAATTGCCAGCATGAATCACAGCTCTCTTCAGATAATGAAGTCTTAGAAATTTCATGATCTGGTGTAGCAGTATAAATCTATATGGGCACCCCGTTAGAAACACCTCCCAGGGAACAAAATGTGCTTTCTGGAAGTCATTCAATGCAAATAGCTCTGCTTTTTTTCTTTTTTCTTTTTCTTGGCATTTCACTAAAGAAGCTGTAAGATGATAAATGCCATGTGATAGCAAAACCCACCATAGTTCCATATGTGTAAAGTGTTCTGAGTAAAAGATACTGCATGTGCAGAAAGGCTTTTGTAAGAAAACAGGAACATCAGTACCAGAAAGAGAATTAAGAAATGGGTCCATAGTCCCATTCAGACATCCATTTGAATTATGCCAGAAAAGGGGAAATCAATGCATTTGCTGGGGACAATAGAGTAAAAAAATAAAAGTACAAAGCACAGAACCCAAGTCTTTTAAAATGGTAACAGTACCAGGTATTTCTTATATTAAAATAAAATTAAAAAAAAAAAAAAATCAAGTGCTGAGCAGTGGCCTGGATATTCAGAGTTTTTCAAAGTAACAGCCACGTGTTATATTCTTCTAAGCTGACATATTTCAGGAAGAGAAAATGGCTCCATCACCTTTGCTATTGCCTTATTTTCTACTCCTCTGTTATGGAGATTATAGTGGAATTCAGCTCAGCCTGTTCAAAAAGTTCTTCACCCAGGCTTTGAGAACAGTGGAGCTTTAAATTACTCAGTAATACATTTTAAAGTTATCTAGGGATACCTGGGGACAGTTGAAAATAACAATAATTAGGTGTATTTGTACCTACAGGAAGTTGTGTTCCCTCTCCAGTCTAACAAGCATTGCCCCACCTTGCCCAGTGTGAAAGCTGCTGAAGTCCTGGAGAAGCAATTCCTTCCAGAACTGTTTCCAGCACAAATCCAACCCCAACCCTCACCAGCTGCTGTGAAGAACAACTCTACCCCAGCCAAAACCAGCAAAAAATGTGCTTGCATTAAATTATGAATATTTTCTGTATTTAGGAATTGATGATTTCTTCATAAATTCTTTTTTTTTTCTTTTTTTACACCAAGGAAAATAAGCCAGAATATTAGTTACCCAAAATCTTATACAAATTATTCTAATGGTAATCTTAATTAATTTAACCTTTTTATAGGCACAAAAATTTCCAGCAATTAGTTTCTTCTAATTGTGCCAACAGAATTAGTAATGTATTAATTATTATAGCATAAAAGTTGGAATAATGTAGCTGTTAATTAAACTCAAAATATTGCTAAATAATTATTCTCAAGAACAGATTTTTTACTAATTAAAGCATTATTGCTAAATATAATTTCACAAGATATTTCATACAAGTATTCAACTCTTAATTAAATTATCAGTTGAACAGAAACAGTCAGATGCTAGAAGTTCTGCAGTTTGGAAACAGTTATGGTTAGTTGACTATATATTTTACAAAGAAATGCTTCTGCCCTAAAAATGATTTGGCACTTGATAAAGGTTCAGCAGCAGCACCTCCAGTGAATTCAATCCATCCATTCATCACTCAGAATCAAGAGGCAGCAAATAAATTTACTTGAAACTGGTATAAATATCTATAAATAATATCTATAAATATCTATAAATAATATCTATAAATATCTATAAACAATATCTATA
>JAYDZK010000233.1:4024809-4041993 GCA_034509185.1 Euphonia xanthogaster
CGACGCTCTTCCGATCTCAGATATACATTCTGGGGAAAAATAGAAAGAATTAAGAAAAAAACCTATGTCTACCTTCAAAATTTGGAATCATTCAACAGACCTCTGCTGCTCACCAAAAATGTTATTCAAATGGAAGAGCCACTAAAAGAAATGTACTAGCAGTTTGCATTAAAAGTAATAGGTTCTGACTTTCCAGCAGTTCTATAAACTATTATGAAAATATTCTTACTTAAGAATAAGAATAAAATGTTAAATCTCTCTGAAGGTTTCAAACTTATTTTAATTGTGTGTGCATGACTGGTAATTGCTTCTCTCCCAACAACACTGTGTGTGTAATTTGATTATCTTAAACCATGAAGGACAATAACCTTTACTTCAACACATTAAAAAAAAAAATAGTGGCCAAAGAAATCCATAAATAATTAGATCTCATCAACACAACTCCTGACACACTACAGTGCTGCTAATTGAACTTATGACTAATGCTAGAATAGAAATATTGTGTGAATGATTTATGAAAGAACTATCCTTGTGCAACTATTTCATTTCCTAGTGGAAATAAAACTATTTCATATTTTTAATAATACATCATTTCATTTCCTGCAAGGTATCCCCAAATGATGCTAAATGCTACTCATGTTTGTAATATTTTTCCAGCACACTCTTTTCCAAGCAGTGACTACAACTTGATAATTTCCTCCTCTCTTCCCCCACGATTTTATTCCCCTATGGCTATCACCATAACTCCATGATTTCCTTCAGTGTGAGGGATTTGGGTGGGTTTTTGGGGAGTTTTAGGTTGTTTTTGGGGAGTTGCTATGGCTGATCCTGAAGGTGAGCTCCCAGCTTGGCAGGGACCCTTGCAGGCAGTGCCACATCTGTCCTCCCACCCGCAGCTGGGGGACAGCACAGGCTGTGCCATTCTCATTCTCTGGAAAACCCCTTTCAATCCAGGATTTTTCTCCTGGGAAGCTGAGAAGCCTCAGAGAAAAAGGAAAACAATGCTGATCTCATTTGCTTCTCCTGTGTTGTGCTCACATGAGGAATGTGTTTGGGGATTGTTTCCTTGGATTCTGCTGTGAGCTGTTATCACTCCTTGGCCAACCAGGGCCAGGCTGTGTCAAGACCCTGGAGAGAGTCAGGAGTTCTCATTATTATCTTTATAGCCTTCTGTAAGCATCCTTTCTGTACTCTTTAGTTAGTTAGTTTAGTATTCTTTAACATAACACAGTATCATAAAATAATAAATGAGCCTTCTGAGGACATGGAGTCAGATTCATCATCCCTGCCTGTCACAGGGGTCCCTGCAAATACAATGCACATGGTTTAACTCCTGGAGGCCCTAAACACTGGGCTCTGGTCCTTGGTCCATGTTCCCATCTCCCAGCAGCCCCAAATCCCTGATCCCAGAGGGCTCTCCTGGATCCCAGACACGGTGCCAAGCTCACAATGAGAGCTGAGCCACACTGATCTTGGGTGGCAATTAATTTATACAATTCTTTGGAGTCTCCCAACCATTGCATCCAGCCTGGCCCTGTGACCAGGCCTGCCAAGGTCCCTGTGGATGGCATCCCTTGTCCAGTGTCCCTGCAGGGCTGCTCAGTGCCACTGCCCTCGTCACCAGAGTGGCTTTCCAGCAGTGCCAGCCCCAGCACAGCCCCTGGGCACCAGCCCTGCTCTGCCCCTGGACAGGAGACACTGGCCCAGCTCTGAGTGACCACCCAGCCACTCCTCACCCACCTGTGCCTGAGTGTCACACCCCCTGTCCTGCTCAGAGTCACAATGCCTGGGACAGGGACAAACCCTCACACAAGGGCAGGCAGATGACGTCTGGCACTCAGCCCTCACCCAGCAATGCTGGGACTCTGTCTCAGTTTTCCCTTGGTGGAGTCACTCTGCCTGTCACCAATCACCTCCTCATTTCCCACTGCACGGCTTCCAGCATGGTGCAATCATCCAGGACTTAAAGATCATGTCTAATCTGCACTCTGGCAAGGCTGCTGGGAACAGACTTGAACACTCCCAAAAAGGACAGAAAAAAATCCCCTAACTTGTACTTTCAATGTCTGGAGACAATGGAAATAAGGGTAAATTTAATTCATGGGGGTTTTTTCAGTGTACACCAAGAAGCATGAAAAGATCCTTAATTTATTTCTTCTTACAGCTTAGTGTAAAGGTAAATAGAGTATCCATTAGGTTTAAAATTGTATTTCATCAATTCCATTGGATAGCCAAGACCTTATCATCACAATATTGGTTAAAGTATGGCAGCAGCAAATGTCATGTCTGTCAAGCTCTAGTGTTCTGAGCCAATCCGTGTTAGATTTACTCTGAGTAAATGTCAGTGCTATCGAGAGCTCCCAGAAAAAGCAGATTTTTCTTTACAGACAAGCATTTAACAATAAATTGTCTGGCTAGTACAACAGCAGCAAGCTAATGACTCAGTCTTGCTCCCTGGGATGATTGGAGAGCTGTTACACGACTGATTTCTCATCTCCAGGCAGCTCCCACACTGTTACACAGCCACCTCTGCACCACTCCAGGGTGACATTTACCAAACAGCTGCAGGTCCTGGGCTCTGTGTGCCACCCCAAGATGCCTCAGAGAGGTCCAGCTCCTCAGTCACCCCAGGCAGGAAAATGCCATACCCTCAGGTCAAGGGTTACAGCCTGCCCTCCTCCCTTCCAGAGCTGCCCTGAGCAAACACAGGGCCTGGCCAGCTGTGCCTGACAGGCAGCACCACTCGCAGCTGAGCAGCACCCAGAGAGCTGAGCTGGAGCTGGGAGCATCCTCCCAGTGATGCCAGGCAGGTCCTGCCCCTCCAGGCACCATTCACAGAAAGTTTCATTCATTACTTGAGCCAATACAGCTGAAACATTCCTCTACTGTTGCCCAGTGGCAATCCTTGCAGTTTAGACATGCAGAAAGCTGAGATAATCAGCTCTCTGGTACCTGTTTATCTCATCTGTGGGAAAACATCCCTGGGTTTACGAGGTTGGGGTTTTTTTAAGGCCTGGCTCTGAGCCTTATCCTTACAGACTCACTCTGAACTCCCAGTGCTCCTCACAAGCTGGCAGGACTCGCTCACTGCTAGCCCAGGGTGTTCTCCTCTGGACAGAAAACCCTTCTGTCACTGGCACCCAGTGCTGCCCCATCCCTGGAAGGGTCCAAGGCCAGTTTGGAGCACCCTGGGACAGTGGAAGGTGTCCCTGCCAAGGCAGGGGGCTGGAGTAAGATGATCTTAAAGGTCCCTTCCAACACAAACCATTCTGGGATTGCTCCTGCTCTGGGAACAGCTTCCCATTTTACCTCCATTATCCTCTTAGCTCCTGGAAACAAAGAGAAGATGGCCAAAAAAAGAGAGAAAGCAGCACAGACAAAGAACAGTGGTACCTAAAGCCAGACTAGCCCCGCCAAATATTGCCAGATACCACATGAAGGAAATGCCCAGCAGTCATCATCATCATCATCATCATCATCCCCATCTGCTTCTAAGTTGCACTGATGCCAGAGGAACCAAATATCTCTCACGTGGTTGGGATTGAAAGCACAGACCTGGCCCAAGAACAATGCTGTCCCTCTGTCTCTCCCCCAGTTGTCTAAAAGAGCTCTGGACCTCCCAGTGCTCCGCAGCAGGAAGGGAACTGCAGGCAGCTGGGAGCTTCAGAGCTGCCAGAGGCTGGGTTACAGTCCAAGTAAAGGAATGCATTGACTCCAGCCCTTCTTTGGGGAAAGGATTCACCTGCAGACTGCACTTGAGCATTGGCACCTGAGCTTCCATTCCTTCCATGTCCCAGACTCTCAAAGGACTAAAAAAGGAATCTCTGCACAGGTCTTTGTGACTGTGTGCTTTGAGGAAGAGAAGATCCAATATCTTGGGGTTTAGAGGAGCCTGTGCCTTGCAGAAAAGACAACCCACACCTCTGGGGTTTGGAGGAGTCGCAACAAAAGTCCTCTTTGAGGTTATCAGAGCTTATTCCACACGAGAGTTTGCTGGGAAGGCGGCTTGTTAGCACAGCCTGGCAGAGAACAGTCAGGCAGAGAAGGAATTTCACTCACAGCTCCAACAGCAGCTCAGTGGCTTGTCTGGAAATTTGAACAAGAGGAAAAAAGTGAAAACAAAGGCAAGCCGAGCAGGTTTGGAAAAGACACGATTCCCTGCCATTGTGGGGAAGAAGCACTCAGCAAAGCAGCCTGTCATCCTGCAAAAGCTGACAGCAGAAACCGCTCCGGGCCCTGGAGCTGCTCTCCCACCCTCACCTCTGTGAAAAAAGAAACCAACAAATGCAACCATTTTGTGATCAGAACAGTGCTGGATCCTGGCATGTAATGCAGGATTTAAACACCTTCAATCCCTGCCAGGGATTGAGCCCTGCCTGATGCAAGCCCCCAGCTTCCTCCCTGCTGCACACACTGTGCCTCAGTGGGGTTTGCCCACAAGCTGCTCTGGCTACAGTTGGAGCAGATTAATTGGATTTCTGCCCTCAGCTGTTAAAGATCCCCTGAATCTAAGCTGCTACAAAGGATTACTACAAAGTAGTTTTGCACCTGGACCTGTTCTCTCTGTGCCCCTTCTGAGCACCTGGCTGTAGATTAGAAATCATTTTTAAGCCAGCCACCATCTCCAGGTAGGTGTTCAGTGATGTCCTGCTCAGCTCTCAAGAGAATAGATTTTACTTTCCTTGCTACAACTGGTGCACAGATGACAACACTATTTAGAAAAGAGAGATGATGTTTAACCAGCAGGTCATGCACAAACCAGAGATCTCTCAGCTGCACAGAGGAGCAGATCATGGATGTGTGTAAGTTTAATGAACACCAGATTTGACACATTTCTTAACCCTGGGATATCTCTCCTTACTGTACTCCAGGAAAATGGATCAAGCTGGAGCCAATGTTTCTGTAAGGCCAGCTGTTATATACATCCACCTCTTTCAGCAATGATCTTCAGCAGTTAAATTATTCTTTTAAAAAAGATAGAAATAAGAAATGTACATCTCACGGAATTTCCTCTTACATTGTATACATATTATACATTACTAACTTACAATCACCTACAAGTCTTATTCTTTTTTAGCCTCTAGAGCAAATCCTTCTGATCTTGCAAATTTTACAACTGCTTTAATTAAGTTCACTACCCAGGTTCCCTAGAAATTCCCACAAAGATTTCTTTTCTTGTTCATTCAAAGACAACACAGAAATTGAAAGAGTTTCCCATTTCTATTACAACTCAAAAAGAGATTTTAGATAAAGCTCCTGCTGGTTGTCAGGAGCAGCTGAAGGGGTGAACCTGAAGTCAGTAAGTACAGTCCAATTTTTAGTTCTTAACTCTCATCAGCTATAAGGGAATATCTAGGGAGGAAAATATCCTATAAATATTTGCATGTACAGACGGGAATGTAAAAGCAACAATAATGTCACAAATCAGTGGAAGGACTAAATGCAGGAGCTCAGAAATCATAGGTGAAGGGCAGCAAGTGTTTGTTCTCTTTTTGTTTTTACAGGGGGAAATTTATCTTAGAGAAGGCAAAGTTTTAACTGGAAAATGTCATCCAAAAATTGAAAGGCAACTGTCTTAACCTAATGGGTCTGAAGAAAATAAAGAGCTTATGGTAATTTAACCAAAACATGGTTATTAGATCTCTAAATGTAGCTATATCATAACTCAAGTCCTGCATACTTGGAATTTATACATTTTCTTCATGGGACACAAGTCACAGGTTCTAAATCTAGATGGGAATCTTAAGAACCTTGCTAGACAATATTAGGAACTAAAGAAATCAAAATCAGGGTGTCTTTCCTGCTGCCATTCAATTCCTAGACTAAATTAAAATATTCCAAATTCAAGATAAATGTTCTTGGATTAAAGGAAAAAAATACTAGTGGGTAAAGATGGGAATATGCATCCAATCACTTTGTGTTTACCTTGCTGTAAAATATAATTAATTTTAATAAATTGCTTTCTAACATACATCTCATAGAAGTGAGGAGAGCTAAAAATAGTTCCAGGTAATAGAAAGTTTGAGAAGAGAGGGGGATTTAGAAACAATTTTTGATTCAGGTATCTGTCAGCACCTAGTATTTCAGGAATCCTCAAGTCTTCCTGTTTCCCAGTGGATTATCTCTGGTAGTGATGAATCACAATCAGTGGAAGATGAGGTTTTCTCCTGAGCAAGAAGAGGGGGGGAAAAAGAAATCCTTGATCTCTCATCTGTAAAAAGGACAAGTGCAGTGGCCTGGCTTAGCCAGCTCAGGGCTCACTAAGTCCCACTTATCACCACTCACAGCTTGTTCAAGATCCAAATCTATGACTACACTGGCTCAGAGCTTCCCTTTAATATTATTTGGACTTTCTGATGCTCCCCAGAGGTTCCACAGAAATAATTCCAACACTCTGAGGTGTGCATTTGGCTCCTGGGCCCTTCTGCTGCAGATTTGAAGCAATCAAGCCTCAATCTGCATAAGAGCTGAGAAAAATCTGCTCCAAATACAATGCTCAGCACTCAGAGTGTGAGCACCTATTTTACTTTCAAGAGTGCAGCAAATGGACAGAATTATGAGATGTTCCATCATTCCAAAAGCCCACGTAGCAGTCTCAGAAGTGGTTGTTATTTTCACACCTTTTCATAGATTTGTGCTGTTGAACAGGAGATAAAGGCTCTTGGGAGGGGATTATTTCAGCACACTGGGAATGAAGAGCAATTTCTGACATTCTCCCACTTCTTCCAAGACGAAAACCTGAATTGTAGAATTTAGTCTCTGTTCACATTTAATTGAACATCTTCCTAAAAGCATTCAAGTCTCCTGACCCACTTGCAGAAATCAAGGCAGTTAGGTCACTTCTCATTCCCAGCATATTGATATAACCATTTCACTCCATTTTGTTCAGCTGAAAAAAGCTTTTCATTGAGATATTTATTCCCTTTTCTCTTCTTTTCATGTGTTTTACAGCTCAGTAATATCCTTATAATAATTTTGTCAATAACCACACGACATCGAGCTCCTTCATTCTCCTTGTGACTGCAGCTCCATAAAAGATGCCTTCTGATAATTCAGTCATAAATACCTGCCAAGCCAAAGCAATCCTTTCTTTACTATAGCTGATCAGAATTGTAAACAGTATTCCAGATTGGGTGGCATAAATATTTCCCCCTTCAGAATATTTTTTTTGTGATTATTTTGATTGGCCTTGCCAGCCCCCAGTGATCAGGTGAAGCCAGCAGCTTTCTCATCCATTATTTCTGACAGGCTTCACTCCTCACATGCATCACCCTCATTACCTATGTACATGTTCTAGCACTGAATTTTCTTTCATTTCTCCTTCCTGCAAGGTCACAAAGGCTTCTCTCCGTGATCCTCAACAATCTTCTGTCCTGACAGCACCTCCCAAAGTTGAAACTTTGGTTTGGATCTCAAAGGGCACAGCCTGGCCTGGGAAGGAGGCAAGGAAGCTCTCTCTTGTGAAGCTGCCCAAAACAGAGATTTTCTGTCACAACCTGCTCATGCAATCTAAGTCAATATTTTGATTCTTTTTGAATCCTGAAGAATTTCTTTTTTCACATTATTTCCTGCTACAAAAGAAAGTTTACCAACGAGCACTGGAACTTGTCAAACACCTTCATGAACTGTAGAGGTGTATTTAGCAATAGGAGTCCAACTTGCTTTTTCTGCCCAGTACATAAAAATAACACAAAAAAACTATTAACAGGCTCAAGAATCATTTGTCTACATTCACTTCCATGAGCAGTGAAGTCGTTAAGAACAAATAATTCCACTTAAAACTACGGGTGGATGTGATAGAAAATACTACAACCCCATCCCCAGAAAATATTTGTTCACTTCTTCGGATGATTCATCCTGCTCTTCTTCTCAAGCTAATTCAGAGGCATTAGGGAGTCAAGCACTTACACTTAATAAGCTCTTTTTTTTTTTTTTCCTTGGCAATCTTAGCTATTTTTTACATCACACAGCCACAAGGTGTTACTCCCTCCTCTAAAACGAGCAGTTGTATAGTTAAATAGAAAGAAATCATTATCTGTTTTAGTTCAAATTGCCCTTCCTCAGCACAGGTTTTATTTCAGCCCTCAATGGCTCTTGGCCTGAAGACTCAAAACTCCAGCCAACCTTGGTTTTCTTCCCCTTAAGTTTCATCTTTGCTCAAGCTACAGTCAGGAAATCCACTGCAATTCCTGAACTGTCAGGGATTCCTTTCTTCCTGTGCCCACTTCTGGCAGAAAACCAAGCCCTGTGCAGAAGCAGAGACACCTGCCTGTGTCCTGTGCTGTCTGTGAGCATTTCCTGCTCTGGGCTTGCCCTGCAGCACCAAACACCCTTGGCTGGGAGGGGTGGCAGAAGGGAGGCTCTGGACACGTTCTCTCCCCCAAAACAGAGCAGAGTTCCAGTGCTGCACCACAGCCAGACTTGGTCACCCTGGGCCATGGTGGCATCTTCCAAACTGACACCTCTGTCCCAGCTGGGCTTGTGCTCAGGACACCTGAAATCATCACTAGGATCTATTACTGCAATGAAATTACCTGCTCAGTTTACCCAGAATCATTCTTTCTTTGGCTCTGCAACTTGATATGTGACTGTAACACAGAGAGACAGATGAGGTTTTAATTCCAGTATGTATTTTTACCTAAATATCCAAGTGTAACACTCACATCAAACACAAACTCCAATCTGTTCAGACTGGAAATTAAAGAAAACATGGTAAGCCATTATTTTGAGAGGTGTTTGTGGATATCTTGTGACTTCAGGCACTGCAGGCTTCTTTCCTTGAAAAGGTCATATCATTCTTCAGAAAACTGAAAAGAACAAAAACCCTGAGATTCCTTTTATTTCTTTGTATCTCCCTATTCTAAAGCAGGTCTGAAGTGAGAAACTAGCCGAGGCTTCAGAACTCCACTGGAGACATCCTCCAGTTAATCTGACCTCTTCTTTAACAGTAATAACTCAAAAAAAATCCAAGAGTTCAGACATGCCCTTGATTTGTTTTAAAGGGCACATTCTGCTTTTGAAAACAACATCAGTTCAGATAACTCCTAAAGCTTTCTGCAATAACAGATTCAAGGAATAAAACTCAGGAATTTTACATCTATAGTGTTAACTCTTGAGCTTCCCTCCTGCTTTAGGATTCTTTTTTTTAATGACAGAGGATATATAAAATCAAGGCTGGCTAACTGATGGCATCTGAGCTCTGCCACACTTTAGCAATAGCTGTGACACCAAACAGACTCACAGAGACTTTTAGTCCCTAAATCTCAGTAAGGGGTTGAAACATCAAAATACAACTTCAGGTCTCCTTCAAATCCAGTCTAATCTTACCATAACTTTTTAGGGGGATTTGCAATCAATACAGAGGCAAAATTTTGCTGTACTTGAACTCATTTTCAACAACTTTCTAACCACACCCATACAGGACAAGGAATTATTCTTGTTGCATGTTTGTTGGAACTGCAGATTACAAAGTTATTTCCTGTTCTCTTTCAGTGATTAGAACTAAACATGATATATCTCCAGACTGCTCTAGCAGTGGCTTTCACAGTAAATAAGAGAGCCTTGATTAAAGAAAGTCATCTTGGTTTTCCTCTATGTCAGAGGGGACATTTCCCTTGTGTAGACACCAGCACAAAGCCCACGAAATTCCAGGTGTGGGAGCAGTCATGCACACAAGTGGCTGATTGCTGTCTTACATAATGCACCAGGAAAGAAAAAAAAACACAACAGCATTTCAGGGCTACATGGTCTCAAATACAGGTGTCCTAAGCAACTTTCATTCCCATTAGCAGCTCAGGCACAGAGCCCTTCAAAGCCAGGTTATAATTAAGAGATTTTCTTGCTGAGTGCAGGATGACAAGAGGAGTGCTGTGTCTGAGCCAGGGGTGAGGGCACTGGAATGAAAAAAGAACACTTCTCCTAAACTAAACACACTAACAAGTCATTGCAAATTTCAAGGTAAAAAAACCCAAAACCATTCCAACTTTGCTTTGTCTTTTGGAAGATTTTAGCCAACACTTTGCAGCCAGAATCACTGGCACGTGTGAATTTTTTTCTCAACTGTGCCCTTTGATTTTCTGCATAAAGTAAATGCTCCTCTCTGCTACACCTCTAAGCCATTTTACACTTTTGCTACTGGCACATTTGCAGTTTGCTGTAATCCTTGGTGTCAGTCTTTCATCCAAACTAATCCTTTATTTCAGTGGCACCTGGGTAGTGAAGAAAAATAGTTCTTGGAAATTTTGCCATAAAATATATCTATAAAAACAACAGTCTGGTAGAAACACCACAGTTTCTTGTTTTCCAGATTTCTAAATATGGTGCAAGCCCCATCTAACATATTTTAATGTAAATATTTTAAAAGAGAGGGAGAGAAACAACCTTATCTTTTCTCTTTGGCTAGGGATGTCTTTTGGCAATAAGATATAGGTAGACCTTTAAGCAAAAAGATCAATGTACATTTATATATAAGCTGCAAATTTAAGTTCAGGAGTCCTTTTGTGTTTGACCAATTCAACATCAGAATTTCCAAACACTAAAAACAATCTTCACCCTTTCATTTGTGACATAATTGTTGCCATTTCACTGGGGTCTAAATGCCTGCCCATCTCAGGGTATCTGCTCTGATGTGATAAGGCCAAGAGCTCTGCAGGATAATAACACTCCAATTTATTCACCTGCAAAAGTCATCTGCTCCAAAGTGCCTCATTCTGGTAACAAGCCAGAAAATGAGACCTCTAAAACAGCCTAATCTCAGTAAAATGTGTTTCCCAGTGTAAGAGGCTTCTCTATTCTACTGCAGAAGTTCTGGTCAAATGAGAAAGAAACCCCATTTATCTGCCCCTTCATTCATCTGAGACACTTTTGTCCCTTTGCTTTTGGTCTGGGAAAGCAGGAACCTCTGCTTCCATGCTCCCATTAGTCCATAGCCACCAGTTTGTGTTCAGCTCCTTAATCCTTCTTGACCTATATCTCCCATATCATAAAAATAACTCACTGGAGTAAAACCTGATTCAGGCACACAGAGTTGTTCCAGGAGAAATGAACCTTCCAGACTGTGCATACAGCTGGACAGAAATCCCATTTAACTCCTTTTGACCTGGAGAGAGCAAGCCACAGCACGCAGGCTGCACAATTCCTGCAAGACAAGGCAGGAAAATGCCCTTCCTGCTTCCTCTGGACTCTTCTATTTATAGATGTTATTAATATCTGACCATAAAATTGGCTACTCCCTCTCAGATTTAGCCACAGAAATTTTTAATAAGTAATGTGTCTAATGTATTAGAGATTAAACTAGACATTAGCTGCCAGATCTCACTAAGCTGTGCAAAATTATTTTAGCTACTTATCAAGGTGATATCTGCTGCAATCTCATTTATAACAAAGAACTGTAAAAAGCAAAATTTCTCATGCAAAATTAATGGAAGGACCTTGTCATTGCTCCTAATCAAAAGGAGCAAATGAGCTCTGCCATAGAGATCCATCTCTTTCCTCCTGTGTGTGTAAATAAGGAACTTCTGCTTCCAGATGAATCTGCAGAAATCAAGCTCATCATTCTCTTACTGACACAAGCCACTTAAATGACAAATAAACATCATAAACCTTTGCCTGCCCTCCTTATTTAATGTGGCTTTTGCACCACTTCCACACTGCTAAATCCCATTTCTCTGGAAACACAAACTAGAGGTGCTGCCATGCAGGCTCTCAGCTTTTATATCTTCAGTAGTCTTGGTTTCATGCCCCTTATTTGCTGTGCTGCTCTTTTGAAATCATGACATGAATTTATGCTCTAAACCAGCCCTGAAGCGTGTTCATTTAAATAAGTCTCATATGTGTGCAATAGAAACCTGCTATGGACATTGATAGCTATCCACATAGCTGAAAAATAAACCCAAAACAGCAAAACAGGCTAAGGATAAAATCCTTCATTAATAAATCAAACACAAAATTTGGCCAAAGGATTGGTACCACATCAGAAAGCAAGAGGGGGGCTTAATTAGTTGCCTGAACCTAAATATATATTCAGATTTTATTTTTAGCTTTGAAGAGCAGACAAGTTTAAAATACTTCAAAACAGATGCATTGAAAGGACAAAAAAAAGTACTCAAGTATGCAAGCTCGTGCCCACCACAGGGCATGGCACTGCTCATTGCATATTAATTGTTCAGCAGAAAGCTCTTTGTCTGGCTGAAACTGAAATCTGTGCTGTTCTCGTCCTGCAATGCATTGGTGAGTGCTAATAATTAGGGACTGATTCATGATTCACTGCCAAATTTGCATGCTTGGACTGAATTCTTACCCACTGCTTTTATTCCAAATTCCATCAACATTGTCAAATCCTGGACACTGGAGTGACACAAAGCAGTGGAAAGCATTCCAGTCCAAAGCAAGAGCTCGGGCTTGGGCTGACCCCAATCTGCTTTTGACAGTTGCTTAGGTGGTTCTGACTTGATTTTCTCCTAGTCTGGAGCATTTCCTGCTCCCTGATGAAAATCAGGGATCAGTTTCATGAGCAGGCTGGAGGAAGGCTGACCAGAGGGGTGAGGAGGGAAGAGCTGAGCCCTTGGTTACACACACACTCCAAGTACCAACCTCCTCAGTCACTCTGACAGACTCCAAACATGAAATTCACCCAAGGAAAGCCTCATTCTGAACCATGCTGTGCCACACGTACCAAGCAGCCTGTGAAATGCCTCAGATTTTATGCCTGAATCCACTAAACACTGGTGAGAGGGGAAGGGAAAAAAATAGAAATTCATGGTTGAATATGTGCTCAGCAAAACCTCCCCTGCTCCAACTCCTGAACTGATCTGAGGGGTGCAAAGCAGAGCACACTGAGTAGCACAGAAATGGAGCAGGGAAATGAGAATATTCCAAAGAACACAGCCAGGTCAACTGGTCTCCTCCAAGGGACCTGAGCACCTCCACTGCTCTGCCTGCACGGATTTAGGGCAGTCAGCAAAGGCTGCTCATGCAAACCACAGGCACTGCAAACAATCCTGCTCCAGAGCCATGAAGAAATGTGCTCACTGGGCTGAGGAGGCTGTGCTTCTGCAGGAGCTGGTGTGGCACAGGCAGGAGCTGGTGTGGCACAGGCAGGAGCTGGTGTGGCACAGGCAGGAGCTGGTGTGTGGCACAGGCAGGAGCTGGTGTGTGGCACAGGCAGGAGCTGGTGTGTGGCACAGGCAGGAGCACAGCGTGGCACTGGGGACAGGAACTCTGCAGCTCTGAGATGCAGCAGGGAGCAGCAAGGCTGAGCTTGGGCTCTCCTGATCAAGCCCCACACACCACCATGTAAAAGGCAGCACGAGGAGGTTAATGGCAGTGGACTAGAATAAAACTAAATGTCACTACATGTTGCTTTTCTGTAGAACCTTCTAAGTAGATAAGACATGTTCAGGAAGCTGTAAAATGTGCCCTTTCCTTACAAGAAAAAGGTCAGTTCTGTGCTAACAAATTGTAATTGGTTAGTCATAAGTGATCATATCAGCAGCTAGAATAGGGTACCTTACATGTAATTTAAATATTGTTACAACTGCTGGAGTCACAGAGAAGCCCACTTTGCACTGTGCAAACTCCTGCATGCATTAAAGCGCTGCAATTCAGGAAAAGATGAACACAATATCGTGTAGGAGGAAGAAATTACTAATTTCACAGCAATGAAACATGCTTAAAGAACCAATTACACAGTTGCCTTTGGCATTAAAGAGCAATACAAGAAATCCTCCACCACAGTCTGTGGTTCAGTGGTTCTGTGCTGCTTTGAGAGCAGCTGCACAGAGCAATCAGCTCTGCTGGCTTCCCAAGCCGTGGAGGAGCAGAAGTTCTGCTGCTCCTTGCATGCATCCCTCAGAGCTGAAGCCCCCTTTGCACAGGTTTATAAAGAAGCACCCAGCACACAGAGCAACAGCCCATTGCCCTCTCCTCTCAAGAAACAAAAACCAGCAGCAGAGCCAACATTAACCTGCACAAATCCAGCACCACAAATGCAACATTGGGATGGCTTTGTTGAGGTGAAAGGAACCAGTTCTTGTCTCAAGGCCAGGTGAGACTTTTGCTATGCTCCTGTTGCTTTTGTGGCACAGCATTGTTATTATTAAAGAATATTTTTATTAGCTGTTTGGTTATTCCAGCATTTCTCCCTGTTCTGGTGTCCAGAGTGCTTTAGGTCCTTGACAAGTGCCCCATTCAAAGTGGGTTCAAGTTATGGGGTGCAGAGAGACTTTACTAAAAAAAACAAAAAATGGGTCCTGTGCCTCCCCCTGCTGAGAAAGGACAACTTTAGTACTCAGCTCAGAATAACCTCAGGGGTATTTCACAGTGATTCCTTACACTGGTGCAGCACATGCCATGCTCAATAGTAAAAAGCTAATTATCAGTATTAATTCCCAAGCACTAACAAGCCTGTACAATGAGCTTGTGGGGGTTTTTTTCCCTTTGAGCACTGTATTGAGTCATGTATTTCAGAGCTGACAGGGCCCTTCCAAGGTGACGTGCACACACTGAATACTAATGCTTCTGAGGCAAGAAAAGTGCATTCAGCTCTAACACATCCAGAGCCACCTCAGTAAAAGTTAATCAAGGGAATACTTTGTGAAATGCAGGGAAAAGATGTCATCAGTGAGCAGAAATGCTGCAGCTCCTCTCTTCACCCACACTGAAGCCTCTTGCCCTGAAATCTCCTTTTGGCACTGCCAGGGCAGCTGCCCAGCTGTGCTCACACCCATCACTTCCAGCTGCAACAACATTTATCTACTCATGACTTGAAAAATGTGATAAAAAAATGACTGAAGTTCTTATGGTTCCCGTGTTCTTTTCAAAAACTTCTATATCCTTCAAGACAATGCCCACTTGTATTATGCAGAAAAAGTTGGGTGTATCCTAATTAATTCAACTTCAACAAGGATTGTTTATAATGTTCATTTGATTCACACTGTGCTGTACTCACAGGAAATGTAGTTCTTTACAGAAAGGTGTCAACTCTGCTCAGCTCAGAAAACTGATCAACACAATTGCCATTTTCTGCTTAATTCCTACTGTTATTAAAAGAGAGAATAAAATAATCACAACTCAGGAAACTTCTGATATTTCAGTTCATTTTTAAATTTTTATATCTAAGTTTACAGATGGCAAACACCTGAATTGCAGTGAGGCCAATGGAAAGTTTAATTTTTCTAGCTAAACCAGGTTCTGAGTGATTCAGAATTTAAAGTCTTGCTTGAAATGGTTTAGCACTTTTTTATTTCTTAAGGTTCTATTTCTTGAGTCCCCCTTGGCCAAGTTAGATTTGTGTGGTGTGATTGTGTGAAAACCAGAACTAATGGTTGTAATTATACTTCAGATGACATTGTCTCACTTAAAACTGTAATTTTTTAAGGTAACTTTACTATTCAACCTGTAACTCTGTAATGCAAGGAGCTCCCCATCCCCTCCTTTTGAAAGCCATTTTGACTTGAAATTCCCTTTTGGGTGCATGAACCTGCAGGAAATGCCAAGCTGCAACCAGCCCATGGGTACTTCACACTTGAGTTGGTACCACAGCTGTTCCATGTTTGCTTATCCAGTGAGCAATCCACACTGCCTGCAATGGCAGCACTGTCTCCTGGTGATAAAAGCAACATTCTAGGGTAAATTGTGCACCTTGCCTACAATTTGGAGGCTGCAGAGAATCTCTCATCCTTTTCTCAACCATCTCCAGAGCAGCTGGGACTGGAAATGAAACTCAAGGTGGCAGCTTGGTAAGGAACATTGCCCATTTCTTTCTTTCTGTAATCTTTTAATCCTACTAATCCATATTATTTACTCTTTCTGTTTTCCCTCCTGTGTCTAAACTGATGCTTCTGTCCTTGCCAAGGCACTTTCTGCTCTTTCTTGTTTATTGTTTCCTCTGTACTTTTGAAAGGAGCATTAGAACAATGTTTGCAATAAGTTTCAGTGGTTTTGACAGAACTTGAACTGATCTAAGGTGAAAATTTAAAAGGTATTTTCAACCAAGTAATGAAGTTTTAGAAGAGTTTCCTCATGACAGTGATGACTTAGTGATAGAATTTGAAATTTTACTGAAAGGACTGCATGACAGATTTTATCTAAAATTTTCATTGTCTCTGATAATAGCAATGAATAGAGAGAGGAGAGATTTCCATTAGCACCAATATTCCTACACAATGCCAGAAAAATCAGAGTATCATAAAATGGCTTAGGTTGGAAGAGACCTTAAAAATCATCTCATCCCACCCCCTGCCCTGGGGGAACCTTCCTGGCTGCTCAAAGTCCCCCCCAGCCTGGCCTGGGACACTCCCAGGGCTGGGGGCTCCCACAGTGAGATGAGTGTCCTATTTTAAATAAAACCAAATATCTATGACTTCATAACTTGCTTTGCAAAACATGGCTTTTCAACTAATTGAGATTGTGCCGTGAACTGAAGATGCCTTTTGGGTTTTCCAGCAAAATTTGCTACACAAGCTGTACCTGAGTTGACCAAAATCACAGAATTCAGTGTTTCTTCACACAGAATTGTGCCTGGTGCTCATCCTCCTCCCTCCCCACACACAAACACAAATAACTCCACCAGAAATAACTCCACATGCTCATCAAGTCCCAAAGAGGAGTTTATCAAGCCCCACTCAAGACTTCCTAATGGATTTTCCTGCCATAAGACACTTCATCATCTTCACAAATTCATTTTCACTAGGCACGATTTCATTTGCTGCAGACGAGATTAAAAGGTCATAAACAAAACCCTGTCACTCAGTTTGCCCTTTCAAGTCAGTTCAAGGGAGGATACATGATCTGCTTCATGGTGTTAGAATTTGGTGTGACCACCCAGCCTCTCCAGGATCCACCTCTCCATGGCACTGAGCAGATTTAAAACCTGCACCCCTGTCACAGGGACAAGTCTGAGCACAAAACTCACAGCCACGAGCTAGGGATGCCAAAGTCCCCATTAGCTCCTCTGAGTTGTAAAATAAACACAAAGAATCAGCAAGAACAAATGTAGAATCTTATTGTTACAGCAGGTAACAGGAGGCAGAAGGTTAAGGGAGATTAAAAAACCTTTTTTTTTTTTCTCACCACTGCCACCAGTTATGTTGTGAATATTTTAAGCCTGTAAAGGTTCAAAAAGCAATAAATTCCCAGATGAGAAGTCTAAAGGAGAAAAAAAAAACCACACAAACAAAAAAAAAA
>JAYDZK010000233.1:4049976-4089458 GCA_034509185.1 Euphonia xanthogaster
CGATCTCCAGACTCACAGCCCCATGTGCTCCCCTGAACTCTCCATCACCCTGGCACCCCACAGGGGAAAACTGCAGCAGCAGCTCCAGCTGATTGTCCAGAGCTGCCAGAACACCTTCTGCTGGGAGCAGCAGAGGAATTCATTGCCTTGGGCAGATGCCCAGAGCAGGATTTTCCATGTGTCTGATGTTGGACCCCAGAGGGAAAGAAAAAAAAAATGCAGAAAAAAAATAGGGGTGAAAAAAAGACTAAAAGGGAAATAACCCAGCAAATGAGGGGGAAGACACATCCCTCTCCACTTCTAAATCCAGATTTTCCTCTCCTAACAGTCTCTGATTGTATTACAAAGAAAATCATCTCTAAAATGTCATGAGAAAACTTTCCAAGCACTTGGCAAAACACCCCAAGCCCTGGGTGTCCTGTGAGTTCTCTGCACAGAAAACTCAGCAGAAATTGAGATGACATATCTAAAGATGAAAAATACTGTTTTTTATTGTGGGAAAAGTTTTCCTCACCTGCATCTCAATTTAAAGAACAATTTCAAAACCATTCAAACTTTATTAAAGCATTCATTTCTAAAAGACTGAGTCCGTGCCCAATTAACACTAAGGAGAATTAATCTCTTTTTCTCTCAACATATTTCCATGGAAATCAACATAAATACTGCTGGGCAAAGAAACACAGATCCTAAAATAAGCAAAAGTGCAAGAAGGAACTCTCTGCACTTCCATTATCATCTTCTTTTCTCTGGAAAATTACATCTCTCACACTATGCATGTATCCCTTCATAAAAACAAGGAAATTCCAGAAACTTTAAGCATGTCAAATAGAAAAAATTCACTGAAGTAGGTCCATCAACCTCCACAGAAATAATCTTTTCCAGAGAAAAGCAATGTGTCAGTACCTGCCCCCAAAATCTCCATCTCCTGGGCTACACTGAGGTTTTCCCAGAGCTGACTGAGGATTTATCCTGATGGCAAAGTGGCTGGGATGACTGGCCCTGGCAGCCTGCAGGGGCTGTCTGGCTGGTCCCGAGGGTGCATCCTGCAGCCAGAGGGATCAGGGCAGCTCCAGGTGCTGGAATGGAGAGCCAGAGCTGCCCCGTGCAGCCCCCACTCACCAGAGCATCATTTCCAGGAGAGAATCCCCCCTCAAAGGTTAACTGATGTTAGCACTTCATACAAAAGGAGCATTCATGTCAGCAGCTGAGCTGGTGCTGCTGCCTCTCAGGTGATCTCCAGCACTGCTCTCAAGGTACTTACAACACAGCAAATGTAATAATTCAACTCAAACTTCAACCTTGTTTTGGGTTTAGAGCTTTCCTTCCTGCTTCTGGCGTCTGCTAAGGGGCACAAACACCCAGTGACAAAAAGCCCAGCAAATGAGGAGCGAGGCAGAGATGGCTCCCCACTCCTAAACCCAGATTTTCCTCTCCTAACAGCCTCACTGATTGTATTAAAAAGAAAATAATTACTGAGATGTAACAGCAAGCTTCCCAAGCAACAGCCTAAGCCCTTTAGATGGATCTCCTATGAAGGAGCCATGAAAGATTGCACAGAAAACTGCAGAAATTGAGGCAACAGCAATAATATGACAGATATTGCTTTTATTGTGGGATACAGGCAGCTGGCTGGGACAGGCTCTGTACCCACCCAAAAGAGAAAGCAGATTCTGCTGGGCTGAGCCCAGGGAAGGGGTGTGCAGCCAAGAATCAACCTCAACTGAGGACATCTGCATGGAGGGAGGGGATTAGGGAGATTGTCTGTCAATATGTGGATGCAAATCTAAATCTGTGCATGGCAGTGGGAGCTGAGGTCTCTGCTGTAAATCAGTGTTCCAGCAGGCTTTGAGAGCAGATACCACGTGGTTGGGTTTCTAAAAAAAAGTTGCCACAATTCCTTACTTCTGTGGAACATCAATGCCCATCAAAAAGCTGTTCTCTCTTCATAGACCAACTTTTTGTTTCCTGGAAATTAAAATAATTTCCATTTCTCAGCCACCATATCTATTCACTAGATCAAGTGGCTGGTTGGTATAACTGGGCAGTGACCAGTTTTAACACTCAGTCATTTAATTTTTTATTTTTTTTTTTAATACAGGTTTTCAGAAGGAGCAATAAGGAGTGATGGAATCACTGACAAATTACACATTTTAGGAAGTGCAAGTGAAAAGAGAACTCTCTTCAGGCTGAAATCTCCCTATTTTATCTTCATTTGTTTTCTCAAAAGCATTTTACCTTCTCTTCCTGCACCCTGCAGAAAATTAAGCCATAAATCCTGAATTTACTGGGCATAAGTAGAAGGGAATATGGAATTGTAAATGAGTTTCTATAAGCAGCACTGGTTTTAGACTGAGGCCATCACAGCACAAAGGCAGGAGCAGCCTGGAGAGAGAGGGGCTGGGAGAAAAGCCAGGAGGGTTCCAGCCCTGGGAGCTCCTTGGTGCACCCACCACAGCAGATTGACCTGAACTGAGCTAAATCTCTGCTCACTCCAACACTGAGCACTCAGCACAAGTCCTGAGCCCTGCAAATTAGAGCTCCCCTTCACCCCCTCACCTCCTCTGTTCAAGAAGGCAGAAAGCAACAGAACCAAATCCCAGAGCAATGGAGCTCAGGGGATTTGTTTGCCTAGCCCCCCAAATTCCTAAACACTTATGCTACTGAAAAAGGAAAATTAATTAAAATATTATATATTTAAACTATTAATAATTATTAATAATTAAATATTAAAATGAATATACTTATGCTACTGGAAAAATTAATTAGCATGGGAAAGGACAAGCAATACATGACTATAAATAAAAACAAACATTGCAACTAGAAATAAAGGGAACTATTAATTGACATCATTAAAAGCAACAACCTTGCAGCTCTCTGTGGTGTCCCCTGCTTGTGCAGCAGAACACCAAGGAAGGAAGGAAGGCCATGCCAGGCACACAGAGCAACAAGTGCACATGGAATGATTTCTGTACCACAAAGAGGAAGATGGAATGCAGAAAACAGCTACAAGCAGCCGTGGGGACAGTGCAGAAACTGAAATGCATAGACACTAAGAAGCACTCACTAACTCCCACACCCCTGGTCCTTGCCAAGACAAGTTGGGCTGCAGGACCCTTGAGGTCCCCTTTCCACCTGATATTCTAAATTCTGTGATATCTTGGTGCTGTTCAGGTCAATGGTTCAGCTCCAGGCAATCAGGATTTGGGGGTTGACACAGGGTTAAATCCATGTTCACATCTAGCAATCAATTCAAAGTAATAAATTAGCAGAGAAGCATCTCTAGAATCATAAATATTTTTTAAAAGCCTGCTATAAATGATTCAACATCAGAAGAGAACTGCAGGAATGCTGATTAGAGGACAAGGTTGTACAAGCACAGTACAAAATGTGATTAATTTCACAGTAATTAACACCATATGCAGCTTATGCATCACACAGATCAGTATATAGAAAATGTTGTTGAAAACACATTAGTACTTAACAAATAAAAATTAAGAAATCACAAAAGGAGTTCCTGAGTGCTTTTAACTGAAGCCCAGCTTGCCTTTGTGTCACAAGTCCCATCCCAAGTCCCTGCTTTTTCTCCAAGTGATCACAGCTCTGAAGTGGTTCTAAACTGCCATTGTATGAAAAGGCAAATTCTTTTAGGAGGTTAGAAGTCATCCTGTCACCCTGTCATCTCTTTAATTACAACCCTGTGGAGGTGGAGAACATGAAAAACCTGCGTGAGGTGTCTGTCAGAGGAGCTGGGTGCTCTTCACAGGGCACATAAAGCCAAACTGAAGAGGGAACTGAAGCTCTGCTCACAGGCTGGGGCTTCTGGGCTGCCACTGCTCCCAGCACATCCTGGCCCAGCTCCTGGGGCCCTCAAGGATGCTGCTCACACAGGTGAGAAGCTGCTCAGCTATTCCAAACTCAATTATTTCATTCCTGGAAGAGAAGCACATGAACAGGCTTGGGGAAGGGTTTCAGGACTGCCTGGGAATAACCAGGAGCCTTTGCCCAGCAGGGATTTATTTGCCTCCTGCACTGGCAGAACATTCAGCTGCTCATTAATAAAAAACAAGGAGCTATGATGCAAGATTTATACAGCAATAATGAGGGGATTTGTTAGCATGGTTCTGATTATTTGTAATGAAAGGCTAATGAAACTAATAAAGCTTTATTACAGCCTGCAGGGATGGTGCCAGAAGCCAGGCAGGGTGTGGGAACCAGGGTGGGAAAGGTCTTCAGGAAGTCAAGAGAGGAGCAGGTCCCACCTGCCCCTGAGGGCTGCTGGGCAGGGGTAGCCAACCCCAAGCCTGTACCAGAACTGCTCATCCCAAAATCACAGCAGGTTTTTGGTTTGCAGCCTACTGCCCAATGACAAACAACAGTCATGAGTTTTGAACCAACTTTATCATGCAAAAAAAGCCCCAAAATCTCTTTTAGGTGCCCTGTGTTTTAAAGCCATCCAGAAGCCTCTGATCCCCCTAAAATTCTACTGACCTGAAGAGAAGCAAACCTCCAAAAGTGACTTTTTACTTGTAAACATCTGATAGCTGGTACTGGAAAATATCATTAAGAATTTCCCCTCCAGACAGGTGCTGAGAGCACAGCAGGAGGAGCTGGGCAAAGAGCAAGCCCAGCAAAGTCCCAAGAGCCTGCACTGGAAGGTCACGGTGTATCCATGCCTGCCAATCATGGAAAACTGGATTGACTGGGCTACACCTGTGAGAACAGGGCTTGGATGTGGCTTCTGCATCCGTGGGGGGAGACCTGGGCAAGCAGAGGGATCTGAGGGTCACAGCCACCTCCACAAGGGATGGTGGAAAGGTGAGATCCCCTCCATGCAGGGAGAAGGCTGAAGGGGACACACAATGAACATCCTCAACATCATGGAAGGGGACACACAATGAACATCCTCAACATCATGGAAAGGGACACACAATGAACATCCTCAACATCATGGAAGGGGACACACAATGAACATCCTCAACATCATGGAAGGGACACACAATGAACATCCTCAACATCATGGAAGGGGACACACAATTAACATCTCCAAAATCATGGAAGGGGACACACAATGAACATCCTCAACATCATGGAAAGGGACACACAATGAACATCCTTAAAGTCATGGAAGGGGACACACAATGAACATCTCCAACATCATGGAAAGGGACACACAATGAACACCTTCAAAATCATGGAAAGGGGGACACAATTAACACCTTCAAAATCATGGAAGGGGACACACAATTCACATCCTCAACATCACAGAAGGGGACACACAATGAACATCTTCAAAATCAACACCTGAATAGAGAAGTCTCAATGGCATAGTCCTGCCCTACCCAAACACACAGGAAAGGGGAGAGCTAGAGATGCATTTAACACCCCCAACGCACAGGGAGGGAGGAGAAAGGCTGAGCACGAGCACCTTGGCTCACGCCATCACCCCAAACAGAGTTAGTCTAAAATGCCACTGCTGGGCACCAAGTCTCAGCCTCCAGTGCAGCCAGCTCTGCTCTGCACAGCCCAGGCTGCATGAGAAGGAAGGGAGCTGTGTGCTTGGGCTAAACTTGCTGCTCTCCTGCAGCAGGTTGGCTCCAGACACCTCTTCCCTGCAGGAGGATTTTGCTCTCTCATCAAACCACGAGTGCCCCCCTAACTCTGAGGGCACAGGGAGAGGCAGCAGCAGGCTGCTAGCGCTGCCACAACAATTAATAGAGCCCACAGCCAAATCCACATCTCTTGACAGCAAAAAAAAGCCTGCAGGCTAAATAAACTGCAGGCTAAATAAACTGCATGCTCTGGAGTGGCTTCTGGGCAGCACTGAACGTGCAGAGCACTCCAACGTGCTTATCCTGGAACCACCCGTGCCAGGGAACACATCCTTCTGAAGTGGCACTTCATCCCAAGAGTGAATTGAACTGGAAGTTAATTAGACAGCTTCCCAAGGACCAGCCAGCTTGGACCAGAATTGCTTTGGGTATGCTGGAGTTAATGCTGATAAAGCAGGAGTGCCTGGTGATGAAAGATGTCTGTGTTAATCATGATAGGAAGCAAACAAACAGCTTTTACCCTTCTGAGGATCACTCCCACCAACACACTGCTGCTCACAGGGAAAAGGAATTTCCTCAGCTCCAAGGGAAATATTTGAATGCTCAGAAGCTCAGCTCACTGACTGTGCAACATTACCTTACATGCAGCACTCACACTGTTTTCATATCACAAAACTATCCCCAATTTGAGCTGCAAGGATTTACTTGTGTATTTTCCAAAACATCATGATACATCTTTTCCTTATCAATATGTATTTCTTATAAGAGATTTTTGAATAGGTATGAACAGGATACACATTGCTTTCTTTGGCAGTGATAAACATACATTAATAAAAGAATAAAACCTTGAACTGCAGCTCAAATCAGCTCGTTCTTAACTTAGAGAGACTCTTGCAACCCTCCCATCATCCGAGGAGAAACAGCTCCATCTAAAGGGTAATTGGCTGCACAGGCCCCTGCCTCGTGTTTCCCACATCAGCTGAGGACACGCCGGGAGCCCTGGGATGTTTGGGCAGGGAAGGATGTGGATTGCAAAGCCACGTCCCAAAGCCAGGGAGAGGCTGATTCCCCTGCCTGAGCAGGAAATGGATTCTTTAACCCTTTGTTCTCCCTTTCAATCACCTGTTTATCAGCTCTCATCTACATGGGCCCGGGTGGGTATTGGTTTGCAGCCCATTATCCGACAGTCATGAATGTTGAACCAACTTTATCGTGCAAAAAAAGCCCCAAAATCCCTTTTAGGTGCCCTGTGTTTCAAAGCCATCCAGAAGCCTCTAATCCCTCTAGAGAGAAGTACACCTCCAAAAGTGACTTTTTACTTGCAAACGTCTGATAGCTGGTACTGGAAAACGTTATTAATAATTTTGAACAAAGAGCTGCCAGAAACACATTCCTAGCTGTAGTAATATTGATTTTTGAAAAAAAAAAAACCAACATAGTTTAGGAGTATGCTTCCTTCACCAACCAGCAATTCTGAGCCCATCCTGACAATGGCACCATGAAGGTTATTCTCAGTATGCATTTTCCAGTATTAAACCTGGAAATTTCCTTTATAGTCCTCATTTCACAGTACAGTGAGTATGTCCTAGGCTTGTTCTTAGCTGTGGCCATACTCATACAACTTTAAGAATACCCTGATTAAAGATTTCTAAATTATTTTTAGGCTCTCGTGCCTCTGCAATCCCAAGTATAATTTGTGCACACTGCCAAAGCAGAAGCAATGTTTTAATAAAGGCCTTCAGTGGGGATGAGGTACTTGGGGACTGTGGCCATAATTACAATCTTAATGGGCATTAAGTTAATAATGATGACAAAAGCCCAGCTTTTCAGAAATCAAGTGGTGTTCATTATAACTGTGCAGCCTTTATGGAGGTGAAGCACTTAATCTAGACACAATATTAGAGGCAAAACCTGATGATATTCCAGGTGGCAGAATATCGTGGGGACAAGTTACACTCAAAGCAAACTCAGCAGTGCAAGTTTGGCTTCCTGGCTTTTATTTAGCCCCACTTCAGCTATTCCAGCTTATTCCACACAGGACTGGTTTAGATCTACCTCTGCCCTACTCCAGAAGCATTTCATTTCTTAATGTCTCTAACTGATAAAATAGATCAAGTGTCTGTAAAGTATTCAGCACAATGTAGAAAACAGTGAATGGAGAAATGACACAGCCAATAGTGAAAGTGGACTGGACACTTCTTGATTCCATGGAATGAAAAAAGCTGCCATCCACATCATTTGCAGAATATCTGAGATATCAAGTTAGCAGGCTGGATTTGGAGGGGTTTTTGGGGTTAGTTTGCCTTTTTTTTGGTTTTTTTTTTTTTTGGTTTCTAGTCCCCACAGTGCCCCCTTCCCTGATTTTGATTCTGCAGCATTCCCACAATTTACCTTCCTTCCCAGCATCAAACTCTCCCCCTCATCCCCTCTGCACCAAACTTCCCACAGCAATTCCTCTTCATCTCCCACCTTGGCAAGAGAACTGGCTTTCTTATTCACACAAAGACTGAAATCTGAACTCTAATGAAGTCTGCTCAGTGCACATTTCCCTCTGATTAACCATAATTAGGACAACAGCAGCACCCAGAGGCATCTCCCAGAGTCCAGCAGGACTAACACCAACCCAGACCCAAAAATCTCTTCAAAATCACCCTCCCCATGAGTGGCTTACTTGTCCCTTCTGCAAGTTTACTCATGGAACAGAAAGCACTGCCTGTAGATCATCTGGGGCTATTTCAGAGAGGGAAAGAGGCCCATGATTGAGCATAACCCCTCCCTGCTTTTTGCAGCACTGGGATGGTTTCAAAGAAAATTTTACAAATTATTCACATTGGCACCAAGAGCTGCTGAGGACCAGAGCAGGCAGAGGAGGAGAGGGGGAAGCATCAACCCAGATGTTTCGTGAAGGTTTTCCAACATCCACAATTCTCACTCCAACTCCTTAGAGGCATCTCCTGTGTCCGTTGGATTTCTGTGGTCAAAACAATCCTTTACAAAACAAATATTTCTGACAATGTAGCCTAGATAGTTTTTGCAGAAACTGCTGTGCTTAAATCCTATTGTTCATCAAGTCTGTAAAAGTATTAACAGCTACAGACCCAGTCTAAAATAAAAATATTGTGTGTTGCTTCTTAAACTCAAATTTTAAGGAAGCTTTTTCAGTTTGAACAGCCACCTAAAATCTTTTTGTAAAACACAAAGCTGACTACACTGCCTGTTCTCAATAAAACCACCACAAAATTATTAAAATGGATCAGTAACAAACTGCAGAGTCCAAATATGCCAACAGAAATGCAATTCAACTACTTCAGGGAAGTAATTTTCCACTTGTGTAAGCCTCGGGTTGATGGAGAGTTTAAGTTAGTTGCTAAAGAAAGATGGATGGTCTGGAATTCCTTCCCTCCTGCAAACAAACCCGGAACAGCAATGTGTGATTAGGACAATGTAGATCAGCTAGAAAAATAAGAAATTGGTAAATTAAGGTGCTGAGCATCAAGCAGGAAAGATTTATGGTCTGGACACAATGAGTGCTGCAAGTGCTCAGCAATAGGAGCTGCCAGGGAAGTGAAAAAATCCTGGTGGGGTCTTCTTTAGCCCAAAGGTGGGCAGTCAGCTGAACACAGTCACCTGTGCCTGATGTCAGAGTTGTGTGAGACTTTTGTTAAATAGACTCTTCTCCTGTGAATTTCCTGTTCATTCCAGAGATCACATTTAAACAGCTTTCTTCTCTTTTAGAGACAGGAACCGATTTGCTTCTAAGAAAAACTGATTAATTCAGGCTTTGCCAGGGGTTTGATGCTTCACTTTCTTATTCCTTCTTTGGGTGTCCTGCTGGTCCCACACTGAGTTAAGGAACCTTGATTTTTACAGACTACTCCAGCCCAGCGAGCAGCTAGCGTGCTGTGCACACAGCCTGCATAAAACATTCATCCAGCAGAATTAGAGTCTCCTCCTAAATCCTTCATTTGAGCTCAGGATGTCTCTCCCCCTCGGAGATTCCACAAACGTGAAATTTTTACATTAAATATTTTCTTTGGATTTCCTCTCCCAAAAAAAAAATATAAATAAAATAAAAATCTACAAGAAATGGGTTCAGTCTGCACCTGGATTCATCAGCAGGATAATTGATGGGCCCATATTCCCTTGGACTCCTAAAGGGCACTGAAGCCATCAGAGTTTACTCTGTGCAGTGTAAATCTGCAGAGGCTGGGGCTTTTCCTCCCCTCTCCTCTTTGCAGATTCAAGTAAAATTCAGTAAAAGTCAGTAACTTCTGCATTCACAAAAAAAATTAGAGCAACTCTGCACCGCCTTGAATGTCTCCATTAGAGCAGCAGAACAGAAGTGGTACTTTAGGAAAGTGGAATCTTCACAAAAGGAATCATCACTCAGGGAGAAACACATCAGCCAGAAGAATGAAACACCTCAAGGTGTTACATTTCACTCCTCAGGTGCTGGGGAGGCACTTGATGAGCCCCTGGCTAATGTCAGAGACAAACTGTACCTCCACTCACACCTGAACCCACAAGGAGAGCTGTTAATCACTAATTGTCACTGTTACTCGCACCACAGGAGGAGCCAGCCTTCATTACAGCACCAAAACATTCCAGAGGCACCCAGGATGTGCTCAGCAGATTCCATCTCCTCCTTCCACACTCTCCACCTCTCCGTGTGTCCCCAGAGCACTCCCAGCTCTCTGCACCCAGCTAAGCCAAGTTCATCCCCAGCCCCACTCAAACAATCCCGAGGGGTGACTGACTGTGGATGGAAGAAGTGGATTCAATTTGCAGACTGATCTCTGCTTCCTTCACAACAGCATCCCCGCATTATTTACATGATAATGTCCCCTGACAGGTCTTCAAAAGTGCGATCTGTCTCTTAAAATACACAGGAAAAGTCATTTTTTGTGCTGTGTCCTGCCACTGTACTGGCTCCAGACTACAAAAGGAGCCACTGAATGAGTTTACTGCAAAACTATTCAGCAAGGGAAGCTCCAGGTTGCTTCACACCAAAACTCAATCTATTTAAAGCTGGTACAACACCTTTGCATCTCCTCTCCAATATTATGACTTGGGAACGATGGCATCTTGCTCCCTTTCTCGTTGAGCAGAATCTGAAATTGCCAGCTAAGGAAAAAACCTGCACAAGCCAGAGTCAGTGAATGCCTCTTAGAAAACAAACCTCCTTCAAGAAATATGATGGACTTACTGCCAGACTGTAAAACATGAGTCCTGCTTCAGTTTAATCAGCTCTAAGGGCTGGAAATTGGTAACGTGGGTGCTTTTCACAACACTGCTCATTTAAAATCCTTCTGAAGGCAGCAGCTACTCCCAGCTCTCCTGTGCCAGGGCTCTGGGTGCCTCTCACTGGTGAGTTACACATTCTCCTGAATGATAAAATCCTACAAGAATGGCTTTCCCCACTCAAACAGCCCAGAATGTGACAAAGGAAAGCATTTCATAGTAACAACGTGCTGGCACTCTCAAAACTGAGTATTTCCTCTGGCATTGCTCTGCTTAATGTTTTCATTCCTAATGATTTGACATTGAATTATTTTGTGACCAGCTGCATTTCCTCAGGAATGGGTCATTGCCCCATTTTTGTGTATTCAATTGCTCCCCTGTCCCACAGCAAAGCACAAAATCCTGTTTCACTGGAGCCTGTGCTTCCCTCCTGTGCTGACACCTCAGGATTACACAGCAGGTAAGTTTCAAAATGACAAATCCCCTCTCAAAAATCTGTGGTTTTCCAGTTCCTCATCCCCTAGCATACACTCCATTTCTAGAAAATTCTCTAACAAGCTGGATTTTGCTGTATCCAGCCCTAGCCAGGGAATCAGTTATGGACAAATACATTAATTGTAACTCCATCAGCTCTGATCACTGATTTGATGGGTTTTTACAATGCAAACAGCAAGGGCTTGCAGCAGGGAAGTTAACCCCATTTCCTCCCAACACTTAACATTTATTATAGAATCAGACAAAAACTGACAATTGGAGCCCTTCTGAGACTACTTTAACCTTTCTTGTTCTTCAAGGGGAAGCAAACTAATGACCAACTCCTAACTCTGTCACTGGACAGCTTTACTCAGATCTGAAAGAAGAGCAGATTTTCAGCACTGAGGCAAATCAAATCAGCCTCTGAAGAATTAATTGGAAAAAAAAAGAAATTAAAGGCATCACCAAGTTAAGCAGCATTGCAACCAGCTGAGGCCTGTGTACATCTCCTTCTCAAGTGGTGCTTGAGGTGAGAAGAAAGGCCTCGGAAGGGCAGTTTGCAGTGTCCTTGGCTTCTCAGACACACTGCATTAGCTCCAGATTTTCACTCTTTGGGGGAAAATACCTGTACACTAGTTAGCATTTCAATTTGATACTCGGGGTAGGAAAATAATGAGCCTTTTAGAGCTGAATTCAAAACAGGAACTGAGTTTTACACCCTTTTTATGCTGTCAGTGCTGAAAGGAATTAAGTCTGCAGCAGCTACAGCTTTATTTAGGGAAATTGTACACAACTGTATGATCCTGCAGTTCTTGGAGTGCCACTAGAGCCTTGGGAATAAAGCTGAAAGAATAAAATCCAGATGTGAAAATCAGATACCTTCACACCTGCCCAGGACTTCTGGCAGCTCATTTAGAAGCCATATCAGACATTAGGATGGGATTTAATCCCAAGACTCAGTTACCAATTTCAGTGTCAGGAGTGTTATTGTAGGAATGAGGGGCATCACCTTTCCTTCTGTGAGACTTGTAAATGTTTGGTAACTTGATCTCAACAACAATCCATATTAATGGCATCACAGGAACCCCTGGGACACTTCTCACGAGCACTGCTGGACTTTTCCTCCAAACCCCCGGCAGAGATCCCAACTCATGAAAAATGGGATACAACCAGCATGTCCTGAATTATTCAAGGCTGTAAGTGTTTGAAATCCCTGCTTCCCTCTGAAACCATGGGGCAGGGGACGTTTCCCAGCCTGGTTCAAAGTTCTGAAGGAAATTAAAATGTTACCCAAGAGATTCCTGTACCTTTATTCAGGGCTGAAAACTTCTCTCCACAAAACCACCGGATGATGAATGGACATACTTTGGGGAGGAGGTTTTGTTAGTTGTTTTTATCTTTAATTTTTTTTTTCCCTGTCATAAAACTGATTTGACTGCAGCCAAAAAGCTTTGAGGGACACATGTAAAATGTATTCTGGGTAAGAGCTGTCATCCTGCAGAGCCCTTGGAGTCCCTGATGCTCCTTCATGCTGCACATTAGTTAGAAATATGCTATTTACTTAAAAATAAATCCAACTACATCCAAGTCAAACTTGGCTTTTCACACAATAAATGTAAGGCACAAATCATTAATTAGACCATTTCAGTGAGTTATTTTGCTTTTTGTTTGCTTTGTTATCATCCAGTGGGCATCACACCATGGGAATTTGGAGTCTCAAAAACCACCAATCCTGCCTGGTTTCTGTTTGTTTTGAGGAATCATTAGTTGGAGGGAGCTCTTTCTCACAGAGCACTGTGCTAATTAATTGAACTCCCAAACCCTGCCCGACTGTCCAAGAGCTACTGTTGTAAATTGACTGCATTACTCAGACATTACTCATTATTTACTGCTCTGAGTAACTGAGCTGGGAAGGCTGTGGGGTTTGTGAGGGCACCTGAAGGTTCTTGAGCTCTCCTTTGCACAACCTGAGCTTCCAAAAGAGCCAGGAGGGACAGGACTTCATCTGAATGTCCCTAAAATTCAGCATGTTTCCAGCTTGGGAAAGTTATCAGACTTGGTTTCTGGGGTTTGTTTTGGTTTTTGTTTGTTTATTTGGGGTTTTTTTGGGTGGTTTTTTTTTGGTGTTTTTGTGGTGTTTTTTGTTTGTTTGTTTTTTTTGGTTTTTTTTTTTTTTTTTTTTTAGTTTCTGGGAGTTTTGGGCTTGAAATTTTACTGTAAAATTAAAAAAAAAAATCTACGTCATCCATCCATACCTGAGAACACAAACAGGGTCTGATGATTGCAATCTTAAGCTAACAGAAGGGATTTCAAAACTAAATAAATCTTCTCAAAACTTTTTTCTCCTACCAAAAGCTGAAGCTTTTCAGAGGGAGGTGAAGGCCCTGAGAAGCAGTGGGGCACTGAGAATGGAAGACTTGACACCAAAGGTGTGAAATACCTTACAACACTTTCTTTCCTCATTGAAAAATAGGATTTCTTACAACTCCAAGTGAAATACACCTTCTCTAAACGCTATTTTTATCTGCCAAATAGATCTCAAGCATCTGCTTTCTGACATTTTCTACTTACACTCCTCAAAAAGCCACAGTTCAAAGAAGAACAGGATCAAAAAATCCCAGTTACACAAATAGAAGCTATAACATACATCTGTCTGTAGGAGTGCTGCTGCTCTTTTTTCTCTTCTTGTTTGATTTTTGTTTGTTTGCTTGCAGAATTTATTACCAAATCCCAGAAGGGAACGCCAGGAATCATTTTTAAAGCACATTACCTTTGAACTAACACAAGCAGAGAGACAATAGAAGTCCTGGAATAGCCGTAAAAATTTCAATTTCCAGCAGCACTGATGCCAGACACAGCCTTGCAGAAGGATTACACACACAAATAATTCAGCAGCACGTTGGTTCTGATGCAGAGGAAGCCCACCAAGGGCAGGAGGAGCTTGGCCAAGCCACACTTGCTGCACTGTCACTGCAGCTCCTTTGTGTTTATCCATCTGTGGCCCGAGCAGCAAGGAGGGAATTCTGCCCTCAGTTTCTGGGTACACAACATATTAGTTATGTAAACCAAGGTGGACAAAAATGGCCAAAATTCAATTACTCTCAGTCAAGTGTCACAAGGACATAATTCCTCAGAATTGCCTTGCTGGTTCTCAGTCAGCCCACACCAGAGTCACACAGCCTTGGCCTCATTGTGCACACCCAGCTACAGACAATTTTCCAGCTGCTGCTTGGACATCACAGTGGGTTTAATTTTAATATTCTATAAACATTGTTTGAAAAGCTTTGCTTGCCTGAGGCACCCAGACAGAAAATGCACTGCCCAGAGCACACTGCAGCTGAGGGCTGCTGCCAGTCTGGACTTGGAAAGCCATCAGGGAAGCTCACTCCACTTCTGATCCAAGTTATGGATGGAAAATCTCTTCCTTCCATGGTTTTAGTCTGCACAGAAACCATTCCTTCAGAGATCACTGACATTTCCCTAAGAACTTCTCTGCATGACAGCAACAACAACCTGGCAGTCTCTATCTGTACTGGAAAGAAACTACTCCCTGCAAAAACACAACTTCTGGAACACAAAGCACTTAAAAGATAATTGTGATAATTGATTATTTAGACCTCAAAGGAAAGCATTCTATTTGTAACACAGCACTATCAGACTTCTAAGCAACATCTCCTGCACTTGAAACACTAATTTATGAGTGGAGTAACAAAGGGAAAAAAGCACTGAAACACTGACTCTGTGATTTGGTTTTTCAGTGAGAAGTCCACAACACTGGAGGAAATTTACCTTGACATTTTTAAGCCTGGTTTCACAGAAGCTGTTCTGAACTGCTCCCAGTGCATGTGGAAGAAAAGCCATTTAAAGATAACCTCAAATTCAACTTAACACAAGTCTTGTTGGGATTACTTTCATTTCTAGAGACAGCTTCTCTAAAACTCTGGATGCATTTTACATTATTAGGGAAAATAAAAACAGGGAGAATTCATTTATTTACCACCCCTTTCTGGAGTTAAACTGTGCTGCAGGGACAGGCCCCGCAGGGTGGGGAACCCCGCTGCAGGATAATTCAGAGTTTCAGTGACAATGGACGGAACGGGCTGGAGGGTGGAGCGGGGATTTCTCTCCAGGAGATGGAGCTGCAGCTCCAGAGCTGCGGGCACGCAGCAGCGCGCCGGGAGATGCGCTAAATACACCGGGATAGAGCCCGGGAGACAGACAGACAGACAGACCGGGATAGAGCCCGGGAGACAGACAGACAGACAGATACACCGGGATAGAGCCCGGGAGACAGACAGACAGATACACCGGGAAAGAGCCCGGGAGACAGACAGACAGACAGATACACCGGGAAAGAGCCCGGGAGACAGACAGATACACCGGGATAGAGCCCGGGATGCAGCCCGGGAGATAAATACAGCGGGATAGAACCCGAGAGACAGACAGACAGATACACGGGGAAAGAGAGCCTGGGAGATAAATACGGCGGGATAGTGCCCGGGAGATACACCAGGAGATAAACACAGAGAGAGATACACTGGGATAGAGCCCAGGAGACAAATGCACCGGGACAGAGCCTTCCACCGGGATAGAGCCCGGGACACACACCAAGAAACAGCCTCAGACCAGGATAGAGCCTGAGACAGAGCCTTAGACCAGGATATAGCCCGGGAGAGCCACTGGGCTAGAGCCTTACGCCAGGACACAGCCTGGGATAAAGCTCAGGATAGAGCCTCACACGGGGATATAGCCTGAGATACACAGCAGGATAGAGAGCCCAGGATAGAGCTCACACTGGGATATACACCGGGACACACAGCCCGGGACACACAGCTCACACTGGGATGTACATTGGGATACAGCCTGGGATAAACACCAGGATAGAGCCTCACATGGGGATATAGCCTGAGATACACACAGGGATGTGGGGCCCAGGATAGAGCCTCACACTGGGATCTACACCAGGACACAGCCCGGGATACACAGCCTGGGATACACAGCTCACACTGGGATATACACTGGGATACTGCCCAGAATTCACAGGTCACACTGGGATATATACTGGGATACTGCCCAGAATTCACAGCTCACACTGGGATATACACTGGGATACTGCCCAGAATTCACAGGTCACACTGGGATATATACTGGGATACAGCCCAGGATACACAGCTGACACTGGGATCTACACCAGGACACATCCTGGGATACACAGCCCAGAATTCACAGCTCACCCCAGAACACACACCAGGACACAGCCCAGAGCACCACCTCACGCCAGGTCAATCCCTCCTGGAGCCCCAAGACAACAGCTCAGGGAAAGAAAGAAAGATTCCCCAGCAGAAACCTTTCCTTGATCTCTCTTCTAATTAGGGCTGCTCCAGGCACAGCAAGAATTGCCAAAATATTCAACAACTCCAGCAGGTTCTCCCTGTCTCAGGGGATGCTTCACCTGCTGTGGTGAATGCTCCTTGCAGCCACCTCCTTTCCTACACACCTGCATTCAGCCACAGAAACACCACGGCATGCACAGATTGCTGTAACAGCCCAGAAATGGGGAAAAAAAACCACAAAACAATTCTTTAAGAAATTTCAAAAAAATCCAAAAGTTTAATCCAGACACCTAACATCTCTCGCTCAAAACTCATTACACTCAACCCCCCCCCCCCTCAAAAAAAACCCCCAACAACAAAAAACCAAACAAGCCCTCCAAAAAAACAGGGAAAAAATACAGATTCTGCCATACAAATCTCCTGGAATTTTATTTGTTTTTGTTAGCCCCCAGACAGCCACGGTGACCACCCCACTGTCACAACACTTTCATATCCTGTGGACTTGGTTCAGCCAGCCACAAGCAGCAGCGCCAAACAAGACTCCACCTACATAACTCTACTGCAAACACACAAAGCAGAGCCAGGCAGAGCTTTTTAAAGCTCCTTTGCAGGTTAAACCAGACCCCCACCCTCACCTATCGGGAATATTTTCATCAAAGCACTGACACATCAACCTGGCAGATGTATTTTTTCCATCTTTCTCTTCAGCAGGATAATTCACAGATGAATGACAAACCTAACCATCGACTTCCTCCCTCCAAACTACACCTCCAGTTGTTCCTAGACTCTGCCCACCAGAAGCAATTTCATTTGAAAACAGCTGACTCAATTAACTATTTCTTCTAGAGCATTTACTAGACATCAATATCAAGAAGTCTCTGTGCAAATCTATTGTGAACAGTCATTTTCCTTCCTCAGAGCTCACCTTTTGGGTAAATACACACATTTTCCTCTGAAAAGATAAAGTATTTATCTACCAGCCTAGCTGCACGTGAGTATCAGCCTGCAGAAATGTCCACGTTGTTCAGTTTATTGAGAAATTAAGTTATTGCCAACTTTGATTGCAGGAACTACAAAAATCACTGTGGTAGCAAATGCATTATACATCCAACTATATAAAAAATATACATATTTTAAGTGATAATTTTCAACGGGGTAATTTTGAGCTGGTTTTTCTCATCTCAGAAACACCAGAGTCACGTTTCCACAGTCAAACCTTAATTGTTGTGTTTTGCAGACCTGTTGATAAAGCCTGCAGGAATCCTAATTAGCTGTGCTGCTGCATTACAGCTTCTGCTGATCTGCTGCTGTTCTCAGCATGGGCTCTCCTCTTGCAGCTTGCTCAGCCAAGGATGAATAGAAGCACTGGAATCTTGGCTTTGATCCAACTTACAAAACCTGTGGAATTTATTTATTGTTTTAATTGTCTATTTATTCATTCTCTCTAATTTTCCAGCTCCAGCTTGCTCTGTTCAGAGAGGAAAAGAAAAATCTTGGTTCCTGAAAATCAGAGAACTCCTTTGTAAGTGTAATTTTGGATAATAAAGTATAGTAAAAATGAATAATAGTAATAAAGTGACAGCAATAAAGTAACAATAAAATAAAAGGGAATAAAAAGAAAGAGGCATTTAAAGTAATTACTCTGGATATTCAGACTTAGCATGAATAGGGAGAATTCTAATGAGATGTTAAAGAACTACTTTCATCTGCTTTTTGTAATGAACTATCTCCCAAGGAAAGAGGTTTTATTACACTGAAATTTCTAATTTTAATATCTCTATTCTTACACTAAAGTACTCAATAGTTTAAGTTTTCTTGGAGTAATTCATGAAATGAACTTTCCTCTCCATTTTGTGATCCACAGGAGGAGTCAGTCAGGGATGCTGGTTGAGCAGAGCCCGAAGTTCCCCTCCCATTTCTCTCCCAGAAGTTACATAATTCCCTCCCACAAAGCCTTCACAGCAAAGGCAAGACACCAACTCCTCCTGCACACAATAATAACACCACAGCACAATCAGGAAGAAAGGAAAATGCTGTTCAACCACCCAGCTCTCCTCAGAATCACACCCACCACAGAGGTGCTGCTCCTGTCTCTTGCTGGCACGAAGAACAACAGCAGGACTGCTCCAAGTAATTAACGAGCCCAAATCACTAATTACCAAAAAAAAAAGCAGTACAAAAATTACAGGCTTTAAGTAGATTAAAAAGTATCTTTCCACCCAAAAAAAAAAATACAAAGCTGTCAGTGCAGTGAAGCACTGCTCTCTCCTGCTGTGCCAGGGGTACTCCCAGGAGCAGGAGCTGCAGTCCAGCTGTGTGACAGACACCTCGGGCTCTGGGCAAACCCTCCAGGACCCCTTTGCCAGCAGAGTGAAGAGTGATTTAGCTGCAGGAGCTCCATTAACACTGATGGGTGCCCCACTCTGAAATGTTACATCTCTCTGTAATTAGGAATAATCTTCTCTGACTTCCTCTCTGCATGGGGAAGAAACAGCACAAAACACTGCAGTGCCAGGGCCCTGCTGACAGCTCTGACAGGATGCCCAAGGGACTTCCCACACTTCCAACCATTTCTCTCTTGCTTTCCTAAGTCTTGGGTTCTTCCTCCAAGGCATTTTGATTGGTGAAAATAGATTGCACGTTCCTTTTCTTTCACAAAGAACACAAAACTATTACAACAATGGAAGTGTTAATGAAAATAATACTGATTAAGTGAATATTAATCACACATCCAAACTGAGCCATTTATTTCAGGTAACACCTCTACAAACCAAGCCCAACCCCACACTTTTCTGTGAAGCTGCAATATTACCAATGCATTTTCTTCTCCTGGCAAAACCTCATTTTAGTTCTATGCTTTGAACAAAGAAACACCTACTTTTTGTTTTTCTAGTTCTTCTCTCCACATTTATGTCTAAAGTGCATTGTCATTTTGTCATGCATGTGGAAAATACCAAGTTATTAACACTTTTTTCCCCCACTGTCCCTTGTAAGGCTGCTGTTTTCTTTTTGAAAGTCACATCATTGAAACCACAGCCTCCTGTGAGAGCTCCCTGAGCAGCTACATCCAGCAGCTCCCAATGAGTTATAGCAAACAGGCTCTAGAAACATTTAAATGTTTCTAGAAACATTAAAAGGACAGAATTCCAGTAAAACTGCCAGTAAAAAGATTCCCACCATCTTTATAAACTCAAAGTCACTATACTCTGGCAATGAAACAGTTTTAATGGATAGAGTCAGCTCTAGAGAGCCACAGATTTTTAAAAAGCTGCCAATTTAATCTCATAATTAAAATATTTTACCACTCTATGCCACAGCTGTGACATCAATCTGTGCTAAGGAACTCAGCAGTCCCTACCAGAAGGAACAGGAAATTCAGGGAAATGAAGTTTGCTCCATCCCATCTGCAGCACAACTGAAGAAAACCCAGCAAGGTTTAATTCTCAGCAAGGTTTAATTTAATTTTTTTCTGCCTTCTAGACTGCCAACATTCTTGTTTCCACTATGAGGGAGGCACAGATATTTCATTTAAGACTACTTCTATTTAACAGGCAGAAAAAACACTGAAATCTTATTCAAGACACAAAACTACCTGACTGTGTAAATAATAAACAGCAGCTCTGTAAATATTCGTGCTTTTATTTGTGAATGGATCTTGGACTTCCTTCTCCTCCTCATCTTAGCACAACTTATTTCCTGCTTTTATCCTTCTTCCCCTCCTTTTCCTGTCAACTTCTGATTTTATTGTTATATTGAACTTACTCCCAAAACCCTCATTCTCTTATCATGTAATTTAGCAGCATTTTGATTCCTAAATCCACATTATTACCTTAATCCCTTGCAGTTTTTTATTTTTCTCACATCCAATCCCTTTTATCTCTGTATCTGTCAGTCTTTCAAAAAGCTCCCTAAGACAGGATTTTGTTATTCCTTATCCTTCAGGTTTCTCAGGTGTTCTTTAAATAGGAAACTTGCAAATTCACAAGTTTTATTGCTTTCTAAGCAGTACTATTACACTCCCCACTCAAAAATCAGCCTGAGAAGGTCATAATTGCAGATGCACAGGTTAGTAGGTTGCACTTGTAGCCAGTTTACCTCTGGCTGACAGTAAAAAAAGACAACTTAACCAGAAACAGAGCTAAATTTTGCAGCCAGGACTATTAACACACTTTATGCCCAAACAGCAAAACTTTTGTCCCCCTCCATCCTTAGCAGAAATGCCAATTGTGACACTTCCATTGCATTTATTTTTAAACTGTGAAAATTGGTGGAGAGGTATCTCAGGGCATGTTCAATAAGCACATTTTTCTTGCTGATCAGGGAAAAAAAAAAAAGTGAAGAAGTGTTGCAGTCCAATTTGATGATTAAAAAGCAGTGGGTTACATCTGCTCTGGCTCGCTTCACCATTTCTGCACGTTCCACAGGAGAACCATTTGGGAAACCACCACATAAAGACATTTTTAGCTCAAAGTAAGTTCATGCAAGGAGCTGTGAACGTGGTTTAAAGTCACCCATGCCTCAAGCTCCACCAGACAATTCCCAGAACTGCTCATTTCCAGGCAGATCCCTCCTCGAGGAAGGGCTCAGCCCTGTAATGAGGGGAGGACTCCTTGTCCTGTTTGCAGTCAGGGTCAATCCACAGCTCAAATGCTTCAGAAGCCCTGGCAGCTTTAACAGCCCCAGGACTGCCTTGGAGACACACTGTGCATGGAGCTCCTGCATGGCAAAAGACAATCTTGATATCAAACACAAGCTGCCCCTCACCAGTTCGTCCTGGAGCTGCACAGTAAATGAGAAGTTCAGCGAGTCTGTGTCACCAGCTGTAAAAATATCACTGACGTTCCCATCCTCTGCATTCCTCAGGGTTAAAGAGCTGGGCTTTGACAAGCAAGGACAATAGCACTCATTTTTCATTACCATTAGGTGAAACACCAGCAAATAGACTGTCCAGGCAGGTAAATTTCATGATTATTCCACAACGCTGTTTGCAATGAAGTCAAGTTAAAAAATGCTCCAATTCTGGCACTGCAAGAGTGCACAGAATGTACAAATCTCAAGGAAATTTCCTTTACTGTGCCCTGCTGCTGCCTGTAAAACTCCTAAGTAGTTTGTTTTAATTCTGCTGCTTCCAGACCGTGTGGTTTGATGATAATAAGTAAATAGCTGGAGGTTGTGTGTTCTGTGCTGTCCCTCCAGGGCAGTAACATCACTTGTTATTCTTCTGTAGGTTTATGGTTTGATGCCTCCCTTAAATTATTTTTTAAAAAGCAGACTCTGGTTCTACCTGCAGCAGGTTTTGCCATTCTATATTATAATTTGAGGGGTCTAATTAAGCATTTCACCTTTTCCCCTATCTTCTGTCCCTCTCCCTTAGCCCAGCACCACGCACCTCTCTGAGCTCCTCAGCAGTGAACTCTTCTGAGAATGAAAATCTTGCTGGTTTTAAAGTTTCCATTACTTTGGTTGTTAAAACCAAACTGTAATGCAGCATATGAAAATCTTCCTTTGATTTCCTTTGACCCCTAGCAGAACCTGAGGTGTTTACATGATGTGAGGTTGCTCAGTAGTGCAGGAATTTGAACCAAACCCGAGGCTGATTTGCAATGACAATCCAAGTGACACAACAACACCTGTGCCCCTGAACCCTGAAATAAACCAACCAGGGAACCTCCCCATTCCATTCTATTCCACTCTGCAAAGTTCACGGCACAATTTCCCTGCTGAGACTCCAAATTCTGGAAAGGCTTCTAACATTCTAAATTAAGCTATCCAAGTTAAAACCATTGCGTTCTGTCCCTGCCCCCTTTCCCACTCCAGTGGTGTCTGAGCTCCCAGCACACAAACTGCTGGTGTCCCAGGCAATGAGGTGTCTGCAGAATGCAGATATTGATGAATTCAACTGCAGCAAAGGCTGGCAGAGCCTGCAGACACAATTATTCTCAGATCAGGATTTTTCATAACAATATCCCGAGTGCTCCATTTTTCAACAAAGAAAAAAGTACATTTCCTCAGAAAATTTGATGGCCAAGATCAGCAAATACATCAGCCTGGATAAAGGCAGAAAAATCACAATATTTGGGCATCAAAATATGCAGAAACAGAGTATTTGAGGAAAATAATCAACTCATCTTTTCATTTAAATGGAAACTCTTCCTTCTGGTCACCACTGGGGTGATCTCAATACAAATGAGTGTGAAGCCCCTCCTCATTCAAGGCTGCTCTTTCCTGGCCTGCCTTCTGCTGAGCCAGCCTACAGCCCCCAGGAATTTATTTCCATTGGAAGAACTACACAGGGCAGGAAGGGAGAATTCCAGGAGGGAAAAAGTCACTTGGTACAAACCCCCATCAAGATAAACTCTCTCCCACGTGAAAAGGAGAAAGCTGATCAGTGAGCAAGGAGGACAAAGATATGAAAGGGTAACTCTGAAATTTGATTTTTGTGCTGTTTTTAACAACTCAAGAACTTATCCAGCTCTCTCCTCGACTTGCACAAAGCAGTGGCTGCCCAACACTCACACACTCCGTTTCCCATCAGAAGTATTTCTGAGACTGGAAATGGAAGGATGCTCCTTTCTCTCCCTCTCTGTTTCATGAGAACACAAAATATTACAGAAGAATTCAAAAGCCTGAGCTGAGCCTAATTGAAGCTACTGAACTGGCATTATCTCACTTTCTTTCTGATTTGTAAATTACTAATGAATGCCTTGAACAGTGTAAATTTAAGAAATGTTAGTTAGTTAGAGGTGACCCCAGAAAATTTTGCTGCTGTCACACCTTTCTAGCACGAGGTGATGCACTTCAAGCCAGTTGTTATTCTTAGCAACAAATTAAAATGTGTAAGAAAGAGTCATAAGCAGAGTTAAAAGTTAAAAAGATCCTTCTTTGCTAGAGAAGAGGAGAATACCTGGGTGAGAGAAAGTGCTGACAGAAATGTCACAGAAAGTGCCCTAATGACAGCAGCACTCCTGGCTCACCAGGCAGCAGGCAGGAGAAAATGACAGCAATGAACACCAGCCTCAAACGCTCCACAAAAAAAAAACCACAAAAAAAACCACCAGCCAGATGTAAATCAACTGTATTTTTAACAGAGATGCTCACAAAAATTGCACTTCAATCCAGCACCCAGAAACTTCTCCTTTTCCAGTCATGATTTCTGAGGCTTTTATCTTAAAATCTCCCCATGCAGGAAGTGAAAAATCAACAGGTAAAGCACACTTAGGAGCAAAATGTTCTGCCACCCTTTAATCTGCATCTCATCCGTGTTGAAATAAGTGGAACTAGAAGGGAGTAATCATTAGGGAGAGTGATCTCAGAAAAATATCCCCTGGTTTACACTTCCAAATAAAGCATCCTACGAGGTGTAAATGAACCACCCAAACCACAACGGAGAATTCTCACCTTCCCTGCAAGTCTGAACCCAAACTATTTCTGAGTTGTTTTGCTTTCCCCTTTGGTTGGGGTGTTTGGGGTTTTTCGGGGGGAGAGGGGGGTGTTAATCATTTGGTTTGGGTTTTTGCTTAATAAAGAGATCTCCATTGGCTTTTATTTATATTTATTATATTGGTTCCAATTAATTGTCTCAGAAAAAAAAAAAAAAAGCTGAAAGCACTGGGCATGAAATGATGCCCCGGGAGAGGTCCTGTCCCTCGGGGACAGCCTCTGCCACCACTCCTGCTCTTTGGCACTTCTGGCAGCAGAGAACCTGTGCTGCCACTACAGCAGCCTCTAGGAAGTCAACTCAGTTATTAATTACATCAGTGAGTGATCAGCTTAAAATTAGTGAATTAAAGTTTCATTCATTATGTCCTGGATTACCAGCTTCTAGTCATGAAAATGAAGGGTGTAATTATTCAGCAGAAAATGGATTTGGCTTGATTATTTCTAAGAGACCAATTTCATTGCCACCTCACTTCAAAGAGCACTTCTGTAAAAGAGAACGTGATAAACCAGGAGCATATTTAACAATATCCCATTCCTACTCCAGCTGCTCCAATTATTTTTTGTCTTTAGCATCTGGTAACACTGCCAATTTTAGCATTTCAAAACCAACATCATACCCTGACTAGGAACCTCTGTTAATTTCTAATTGAACAAATTGATTCCAGTGTATTCAGAGATCTGCTAATTAAAATGACTGATGGTCAATACCAAAGTCATTTATAGCCCTTGTCAACATATTTGTCTTGTTCCTGAATGCACTGGGCACATTATGAGATATTAAAATGCATCAGTGACAAACTTTGAGGAGGTAATTGATGAAGTCTGTTATTATTCCCTGGTTCTGGAAAGCAAGCAAAGATCCTGCACATCATTCAAGGGAACAGGGCCATGCCAGCACCTCACATGGGATAAACACCATAAACTACCATGGAACCAGAAGATCCACAGGACCAAAGTCAGCAGCTAAGCCAAGTGTCCAGAGCAGCAAGGCTGGTGGCACAGCTGTGCCAAGAAAATGTAGGGATTTATGCTCTCCCACCATAACACAGAAAACAAAGCTGCGACAACTACACTGTTCTGTGGGAAGGAAATGAAAGGAAAGGGAGCTGCTCTGGATCTCAAAATCTCTGGGAGCAAAGCAGACTCTGCAATTTCTCAAACTGTGAAATATCAATTCCATTTTCATAAACAAAAATTACTGTACAGAGCCTAGATTGAATTAATTTTATACTTCTGGGAAAATCAGCAAACAATCTTTTCTGCAGCAGACTGAAACAGGAACAACATTGTGCAGGCATTGCCACGACATGCCAATTACCATGCTGGGGTCTCTGCTGAAGTGTATTTCCCATTTTCAAAGTTGAAAGACCTTCAATAATGGTAATTAAAGATGCTCTAATGCTTAAACCCTAAAAGCACCAGGGATGGGAAGAGAGATTAAACACTTTCCAATGGCTTAGCACAGAGCTGATGTTACAAAACCCAAGTGGGACCCTGGCAGAGCCCACGTGGCCTCATTTCCAGGCACTCTCTGGAACCTCTGACTGCCAAGCCATGGCTGGGACCTCTTCCTACAGCTCATTAGTCTGGAGATGCCAAAATCCCAGCAGGGACTGCCCTGACAGCCTGCCAGGACAGAGAGCTGGCTCCTAGGAATGTCTGAATGGAGGATGTTTTCAGCCCTTATCTGTATTTTTAGCTACTACACCCTCAGCTTGCTCTGTGTTATTGAAAATGGGCATTCCAGGACCTTTTCTGTTTCTAAATTGGATAAATGGACTGATAGATATTAAATGGTATCCTCAATGGCACAGCAAAGCTTGATTTAAATCAGGAAAAAAAAAAGTCAGTAGGGCAGATCACCAATCACCATTAGCTCAAGCCCTCTCTTTTAATAGAATAAGCAGCCTCTAAATTGAGAAAAATTGCAGTGGAAGTACAGTGTGGTAATTGGGTTCATGTTGTAATCTCCTTCAATGCACTAATATTTCAATGCATTCAAAGGCAGAAGGCACCAAGGCATGTTTAACTTCTCTTCATATTCATTTTCTTTCACTGCAGCCAATTGAGAAGCCACACAAAAGAGCAACCTCCCCATGTTTGATTTGCTGGATGGTCACTTAGAAGAAAGGAGAAAATAATTAAATCTATTCACTTGCAATTTGTATTTATAATGTATTAATGTCCAAAGCCCAGCCCTGGTTTTGCATTTATCTGTCCACAAAGCAGAGCACAATGTGATTTTTATCACACTTTCTACATCAAACTACAGAGGTATCCCATGCTCAGAATGGGCAGGGATTAAATCTAAAATATCTTTAGCAAAACCCAACGCTGCACGATGTCACAAAATACTCTTAATTATTGGGCAGATGAAGACCCCATTTTCCAGAGTCTTTTCCTTGAGACAAGGAAATTCACATATTGTAAATTCCCTTGTGTGAGACCTGTGTGTCCCTGCTCCTGCCACCTCTCAGAACAAAGGCTCCTCACTCTGTGAAAATCCTTTCTCATCAGAATTTCTCTTTCTCAATGAAAAAATCACTATTTATAAAATGCAGGCTGTGCAAGAGCAGCACACCTGTGGACGTGGCTGTGACATTTAACTGAGTGGACTCTGTGGGCCAAGGCTGCAGGTCCAGCCTTGCTCTGGGCTCTCAGGAGAGCAGCAAAGCCAGGGCTGGGCAGTTTTCCTCGGGGAATCTGTGCTGGAATCACCTGCTCTGCCACAGCTTCTCCAGCAGCAGCCAGGGGAGGGAGGGCAGGGGGCACCTGGAGTGCTGGGAGCTCCTGAAAAGCAGGAATTCATCCCCATGGACTCAGATTTAGTACCTGCTGAGGGAGTCGCTGCATTCAGGTGACTTTTATGGGGCTTGAAATGTATTCTTTCCACTCCATCAGCATTGGACAATGGGCATTTCATCTCCCTAATCAGAAGGGATTACACAGTAAAAGCTGAGCTCTAAGGAAAGCTCTGCACTTTGCTCACACATTTCAAGAGATGTGACCACGTTGATGGGCAGATAAAATATTTCATGCTTAAAGATGCTCCTCCTTTTAAAACAGTTTGTATTTGTCAGTTGTTCAGGGCAGGGAGATTCATTTTACCTAGGGTATGTTTGGGGGAAAAAACCAACCAAACAAACAAAAAACAACAAATGAAAAGAAATCTGGTTTCTGATCTACTGAGTTTTCACATTATGTTGCAGTAATGGAATTGGGGAGAAAATTTTAGAGCATAAACTCAATCTCCATTTAGTGATGCACCTTTAAAACTGCACTTTTATTCACAACATGGCAATGTTAAATCAGTTTCTGAAATAATAAATTACAGTAAATTATTAAAATCCCCAGATAAACATTTCAGACATTGTTTCTAGAATATTCAATGCAGTAAGTGGGAAAGAAAACTATGGAATAGTCACACTTGAACAGTTATTTTTGTTCTTGTGAATGGTCTTACACAAAAACACTTCACTTCCAGCCCCCAAGTCAGTAGGCTGGAAAATAATTAAATACACAGGAAATCTTATTTCCTAGACAGATTTTCACCATGTTCCCTGATTAAACATCTTCCTGCATCCCTGTTGATTCCCAATAACTTCCTGAGCAGGGAACTGATATTTTGCCAGGAGAGATTTCACACAGTTTGCCATCAGATGCTTCTCACACTCATTAGACCAACTCCATTGCACTTGCACATTTCAGGAAAAAAATTCCTTCTGGGTTTTCTGGGCTAAAAAATCCCTCCCTCGCTGCAACAACCAAGCAGAGTTCAAAAGGGAAAGATGAAAAACCACTGGTCATCAAGTCTCCTGCTGTTTCAATTCTTACTCCAAACCTGGAAAACACCTTGGCATAAACCCACAGCCCCATCTCTCCCTGTTTAGTAGCTGCAAGAAGTGCCCCACTGCTGATTTTCCATGTTCAATTAAAGGGTTCAGAAATAGCTGACAAACCACAGCTGGATCCCGAGAAATATTTAACATTTAATGCTTCCTTCTCTTCTCAAACTTGATGAATGGCTCTGAGAAGTTCAGTATTACAGGAAGAGATGCAGGAGAACTTGTTGAGCTACCAGGCATTCTGCCTTTTTGCATTTTGATCCCACACAATTAAAACATCAAGGGGCCATTAAATTTTTATGGAGATTGATTCCCACAGATACTTCAAAGACTTTTTCCCCTTTACAAAGATTTAATTACACACAAAAAAAAGAAAACACCTTTCTTTTCCAAGGAAGTCAAGATTTCTACATAGAAACTGCTGCTGCTTGCCTGGATTAAAATAACTATGTTCTAAAATGTTAAGAGTTTGTCATCAAAATCTCATTTTTATTAAACAATGAAGCATATTGTTATATTATTTTAATGATAATAACAGAAAGACTTCTGACAGAATCACCTACAGCATCCCTGCAGCCAGATTTGGCACAAGATAAATGGACTGTGAGCCTCCATAAATGGGCTGAAAATGGGCCAGGCTGGACAAATGAAAAGGTTTTCATTCATATCCTAAATCCAGCTGCCAGTCAGTACCAGTGGCATGGGTGGGGCTGTTTTCCCATGGACAAAGCATATACATAATTGACTTCCTATTTATCATCAACAAGTGCCAGGCAGCAGGAGAAATTGTACTCAGCACAGCTTAAATATTAGTTATTAAAATAAAAATAATTAGAATAAAAACTTTAACTGCCTGTGTAAAGTCCAATTACAGCTGCAGAACCACAAAAATGGAGTGGTAAAGCTATTAAGTACTAATACACCATTGTACTTCCTACAAGCAACAGAACAGCTCAATTAATTCAGTTTAATTACTGCAAACCAGCAGAAAATGTATCAATTTACTGCATACTAAGTCAACAGTTTAAAGCCCAGCCAAACATTGATGCACAAAAACCCACAAGAGATGAACAAGTGATAAAATTCTACTCTGAACAAATGAGCAAACAGTAAATGCAGTAACATTTCCAAATTCACAAAGCTCAGTGGGGCAAAGCCAATGAGCTCAAACTGGTTCAGCTGAATTTTTGATGAAGAAAGGGTGGTTTTGGTTTGTTTTTTAATTTTTTAAACCATTCTATAACGCACAACCACAGAAGACTAATCTGGCTATGATTTTCAAGCCCAAAACCTCCAATTCTTAAAACTTTCAGTTGTCACTTTGATTCATTAAGACTGATGAAAGTTGGTATTGATTTTAGGCAGTAAAATCCTTTAAAGCAGCTGTACAGAAACAATCAATATATCTGGGACTGCCTTTCCCACAGCACCTCTGTCCACCACAACCTCCTGTTCCTCCTCCCTCCCCCAGGCTCTTCAGCTCTATTTTCAGTCTGGCACATGACAAATTTGAATTTTATTTATTTATTGTAATGGACAGCAAAGTGTTGAATTTAAGTGTTAGTTCAGGATTTTCTTGAGGCAAATATAACTTTTTAAGAGAAAGATTTTTTAAAAAGTATTGATGTACAAATTTGCATCCCAGCTGCAATCTGCCTGCATTACATAAAATAAATAACAAAAAAAAACCCAAAAAAAACAACTAGTTCAGCAAACTCAGCTGTTCAGTGAAATCCAAGGCTGGGACTAAAAATTGTAAAAAGCCTAAAACAAAAGAAAAAGAACACGGGGGAAAATGCATACGGAATTGTGATTCAGGGTGGATAATGTCACACACAGCAAGAACATCCTTCCTGCAGAACTTCTAACATTGCCCAACAATGAATTTCTAGGAACACATTTCCAGGTCCACCTGAAATTAAAACCTGGTCCCGAATTTGACATTTTCTACAGCAAATAACTCAATTCTGAGCTCAAACTCAGGAAGAGTCCTTAAACAAACCTTGAACAGGTCTGGAAAGGTGTAAAGCTGGAAGGCAAACTCACTGGCAGCTGTACTCAAAGACAAACAACCCCTGGACACTTTGTCACCCTTGGTAAAAAACCCTGAGAATTGCACAGAGCCCCAGCCAGTGCCTGGGCTGGATCACCATGAGCTGATTTGGGCTGATTTAAATATTCTTTGTGAGGTGAAATCTCAGAATAATCTGTTTATTAGCAGAGCAGAGCTCAAAGAGGAAGCCCCAGGAGGGAGGATCTGTGCCAGCTCAGCGGTGTGGGTGCAGTCAGTGCTGCTCACTCCTCTTGCTGCTGGCAAGAACAGCTCTGTCCTGGCTGTAGTGCCATTACTAATGCCAGAAACAAAGGGCCTGGCTCCATCAGGGGTGGGAGAGCAGCTGCCAAGGTGCCACCAAGGTCCCCTAAAGCCACCCCTGCCATGGCCAGGACCCCCAGCAGCACCTGGGGGCATGGCTGTGACTGCCTTCTCACAAAAACATCCCCAAAACCTCACAACCCACATCCCACAGCCCAGCCAAGCCAATCCCACACCCCAAACCACCAGCTGCTCCCTCTGCCAAGCCACAGCCTGGGCACAGCTCTGAACGTGGCACTTCTACAGCAGAAAGGGTTTGGTGCCACAGCAGCCGAGTGCCTGGAGTGGGTGCTGATCCCAAACTGGCACTGACAGCACTCCTGTGATCTGAGACACCCCAGAAAATGCTGACAGAGAGCAAACAAGTGACACAGACGAGGAGAAAGACCTGAAATCCTGAAGCACTTCACTGGATCCCACTCAGGTTACTCATCCAGGCAAGCCCAGCCCACGGCAGAGCCAGCCACGCAAGAAGTGACAATTCCCTGACATTCAACCAGAGTGATTTATTCTGAGTGGTGTCACTGGGAACATTTGTGCTTGATTTGATGCAGGTTTTGTCTCCTGAAGCAGCTCAGCAATCACAAGGCAGGGCTGGAGAGTTAAACACCAGCTCTGGGAGGGCAAAGCTGGAGATTATACCTGTTAGGCTCAGGTCAGGATGTTTAAAGGGAAACAGAGCTGTCTCTCACTGAAAAGTCATCTTAATAATAACTCAAAATATGCTGGATCTCTGAAGGTGGAACAGAAATAAAGAGTTTGCACACAATATCAAAGGATTCACTCTGCTTTGCAGATGCAGACTTGTCCAGGCTACAGCTGCACAAGAGAAGAGAGAAAATCTCCCACCACTGCTTCAGCAACAGGATGAATTTTATGTGCTCATTAACAACATTTAATTCTGGCTGATCTACTCTCCTCATCTGCTCGCCTCCTTTGGAACACTTAAAATTCTGTATAAAACTCTGCTGGCTCTGCTGGAATACTGATGGGAACGTGTGTTTTCTTCTGGTTTTTTGTGCTATCACTAACCTGTTTCTCACTGCTCTCTAAAGTAGCAGTGACCCAGAAGTTTTGTTCTGTAAATTCCAAAAACAAATGTCACACCACTGGTATGTCAAAATGGAACTCTCAGTAATAAATATGTTCTAGTCAGCAACAATCTCCAAGTCATTCTTCAAGATTATTCCACTAATCATTTACAATACATTAGAGGTAAGTCTAATGTGCCATTAAACATTTGCAAGAAAAAAAAAATTACTTTCACTGAATGCATTACCCTCTGTGAAGTATTTATTCAGAATGATCCAGTAAATTTCACCACTTTTTTTCTTACCACATTCAAAAAGCTGATGATGGCCAGTGGGAACCAAGGTACAACAGTAATTCCAGAATGCCTAAAGCACATCCACTCTCTTTTTGTTTCTCTTCCCAGTAATCACTGCTACTGTCAGGATTTGGTTTATGGGCTCACATGAGCCTGTCCTCATCTCCCAGCTGCCATGCTAAGATTTATTTTGATTCTTTCAAACCTTATATAGAGGTCAAAAGAAGACCCAAAAGTCTGACACGCAGCATTTTGTGAGCAAATTACCTTGCTGAAGGCAAACTGTGCAGCCTTGTCAACCTTGCTGCTCCCTTGAAGCACATCCACCAACTCTTTTTTTCTTTAATTACTCTTCCAGTGGCAGAACCATGGAGTTCTCCAGTAATTGTTCACCCTCACAGCTTCCTTCTGCACAGTGTTAATGCCTGAATTCATAGCAGCCTCCACATTTCTTATTACAAGTTCCACAAATATATTGCCTTGGAATTATTACAACCTCAGGGATTTAGAAAATGTCACCAAAACATTCAGGTGCTGCTGCATGAGTTGAATTTCTCCATCAACCATATTAAGAATGTATTAAAAGCAAATTAGCAAGGAGACTTAATCAAGAATATACATATCATAAACCATCACCATCCTGCCTTTGTGAGGCTTGAACAGCAACAATATCCCACTCATATTTTTTAAATATAATTAATTTTCTCAGCACAAAGATTCATTCCATGCTGTACTAGCAATGGATTTGCACTCTGTGATTCTCATTTTTAACTTCTCCTTGCTACCACACAGGCAGAACTTCCAAAAATTCCTAGTAAAATGTCATTTTTGGGTCTCTTTGATGGTGTTGAGCACTAACAGCTTCAGAAAAGCCTTGGGGATATCAGCAAGTGTTTCATAAGTTTAGCAGCTGAGTTTTCACACCAGGCTGCATTTTCTGTCTTGTAATCTAAAAAGTCCACACCTGCACAGGATCATCAGTTTCTGCTTTCCACTGAGCTACCAGATGAAAATGCTTGTTCCACAGCAAGCAGCAATGACACACTGTCCTTCCTGCAGCCTCCTCTGCAGAAGCAGAATGACAACTGGCATGCCTCAAACTGGGCAAATCCTGGGCAGAAATTGTTGCCAGGGCAGGAAGGACAAAAGAACAAAATCTCTGCCACAATCAATCTTCAAGTTTGAAGGCTGAACGTGAAATAAGATTTATTTTTTTCATATATTTTTAAATGGATGAAAGTCAGTTTGAAAACCTGGTGTCAGCTGCTTTTCAGACAGAAGCAAATAAAAAATTAATTGGCAAAGGCAAATCCAGAATTGCTTTGTGACATGTTCAGGAATGGAATTTCCATCTCTGTGAATGGAATTTACTCTCCACATTCCTGCTTTTACACTCCACAGCTGATGAATTCCTTCTTTGTACCAGAATGTATTTACAGAATCCACTCTGGCCCAGATGGAGGAATTTGGACCAAATCTTATTTTTCAGTCAGCAAAGAAGTTGGACGTTATAAAATATACTTCATTAATATTTTACTTGCTAATATCCGAGTTCAAGGCCAGCCACAGAAATTGTGTATTTTTAATATCCAGTAATTGGAAATTACTGTGAAACACCCATCAGAGAAGAGAAAATAAAAATCTGCTTCCAAAACAGAGCTCTGCTCTTCCAACTCAAGATACTACCACAGGTTCTGCTGTGGAGGACTTCTCACTGGGATCTTAAAATTTCCAAAGAGCAAATGTTTTTGGTTTAGTCTGAGCTTTAGCTTTGGGTAAAGGACATCCAAGATCTTAAATCAGCCAGACAAAGTGTGGCCATAAATAAATTCAGGTGAGAAATCAGAAAGAGGTTTTTAGCCACTGGAAAGAGAAAGCTTTGTAATATCCTTGTAACTGGAAGACAACAATTAAGCTACTTTTAATCACCACAACTGATTTATTTCCATCCAGACAGAGCTCTTATATACACAGCTGACTAATAGCTAGGGAGAGGCAAGCTAGAAATGGAAAGAGATTTCGCAGCCAATGTTTCCAAATTTTTCTACCCATTCATTTTGGAACAAAAGGATTTGTGTGTGTGTGCTCCATAAACAATTCACCAATTCAAAACAAATAAATGCAGTGTGTATATTTCAAGCGTGTGGTAATTTCGAAGTAATTTCTATCATTTTAATTTAAAAATATCTTCTCAGAGATATTTATGATTAAGTATCAGCTGCAGTTACTTTGTGCAGAAGTGGAAAAAACATCTGTTACTGACAAACAGACCTTGAGCATGCTGACACAGCTGGAATCCCAGGGAATGGGACGCAGGAGAGAACTCATAAATCCTGCCCAGGACAATACACTGAAGTTTCTTGAGCAGTCCCCAAAACAAATGATTGCTCTAAACACCAACTTCAGCCTTCTGTCCTCTGCTGCATTTAAAACTTCCTCATGTAAACTGCAAAAGCTTGACTGGAGAGCCACACCTGGGTTCTTTTTGTTCTCAAACCTGGCCAGGTGTTCATTTGGCAGAACCTGGAGACACAAACCATGTGACTCTGTCAGTCATCACATATTGACTATTTCTGGGTGGCCTTGCAGACTCTGGCTCCCACTGGCTGCAAAGTCTGTGTGAGAGGATGCAGAAATTCATCCAGGACTGGGAGGATGCAGAAATTCATCCAGGATATAAAAGAGACACTGCCACAGATGGGGAAGTTCCCCACCTCCTATCCCTGACTGAAATCAGATATCATTACAGCATCCTTTAATTCAACTACTAGATTGCATCTTCTAGATTTTTAATTATTTTTCTTCAATAGTCATCGGAGAGGGGTAAAAAAAAATCATGGTATCTTGAGATTTATATATGTGACTGCTTAAAAACCACTCTTGAACAGATGAAAAATAAAATTGTTGCCAAATTCTGAATGTTTCACAGCAAGCTGTGATTCCTCACCATCACCCAAAAAAAAGTCCACCAGGAAGAAGTCAACATGTTCAACTTCCAAAATGCAAAAATATTCATTGAAGAAAATCAAACCAAACAGAAAACACTAGAAAAAAAACACTGTTTTGAAACAACATTCAAGCAAATGGCAAACAAAGTTTCTCAGTGAAACTGAATTTACCAGATATTCCATTCTTTAAAATTTCAGATTTGTAGTTTTGTTAAAGCAGATTACAGAAACCCCTCAGTGGAAATCAAGTACAGCATCAAAGGCCATTTGAGAATGCAGATGTTTTATTACAGAACCTTTTAAGGTAGGGGTTGAGGAATGTCTTGAAAGCACAAAAAACTTCAGCATGAGAATAAATTCCATGTCTTAGAGGCTGTAAAAGAATTCAGTAGGACTAGACCCTCTTTTTTTTCCCTGAAAGATGCTTATTGAATGAAATGCACACTGAACACAAAATCCTTCTTTCCCTTCACTCAGTTGCTACCCGAACGTGTCCCGCAGGATTTGCTCCTGAGAGCCTTGGTGATGCCTCTGGAGGCAGGGGGGGACTGATGGCACCAGCTCTGCTTCTGCAAAAAATCCGAATGAGCTGAACAACGGCAAACTCATTCTACAGCCACTGTTCCCATTACTCTAAGATGTGAGGTGTAATTGAATATGTAAAGTGTGGGAGCCTTTTAAAGCACGGGCTGATCCATTCTGCTGTTCCCAAGCACGGGATATTGCAGCCCTCAGGCTGGATTTAAACAATGGCTGGAAGCAGCAGTCAGCAAAAGCTCTTCATCATTCCTGACTCTAAGAGGTATTCCTGGACTCAACTCAACAGTTATTTTATTCAGATTACGTGTTTACTTCAGGCAGCTTTTTATTTTTAATTTCTTAATGTTCACTGGCCCTTTTAGTGCAATCAACTAGACACACTACAGATCTAGTTTAAAAAAATAAACCAAAATTTATTTCTAATTGGGCTCCTCTCTCCTGGCTTGGGACTGCTCTCGAGGTCACCCATGGCAGGGAGAACTCTGAAATTGCTGCTAAATGAGAACTGCAGAGCCCAGCCAGCTCTGCTGCCCTCCAGCCTGGCAGCTTTAGAACACAGCCCAGCCACAGGCCCACTGCCCTTCCCTCACCCGGCAAAAAGCAGAAATTAGCGATTCATATGAACTGTACTGGATGAGTTCTCCCAGCTAGCTGGGAGAGAAAAGGAAAAGAACAGCCACGACCAAGGTTTGCAATCTGAATCCCGCCGAGCTGCTGCACTAGAGGGCACGATTTAGCCAAAAATGTGCTTTAGGAGGCAGAGAGAGGGTGGGGGGGATGGAGGAGCACAAAAAGCTCTCTCTTATAATGCAACAAAAATGGCTATAAAACCTTAAAACTCATTCTGTCAGAATTATCCTTTTCATCGTGCCTAAAACGAGATTACAACCAGGGTTTTTGGAGAGGGGTCGCTCTGTGCCTCAGCACCTTGAACCCAAGGGGCTGGATGAGGGAGGATAATTGCTAAAGTGAGGTTTAATGAAGGTGTGGCTCAGGAAAAACCTCCCCAAGAGCCCTGTGCACACGAGTGTCCAGGGAAAAGAGCAGACTGGTCAGGAAGAATGTCTTGGGAAAGCCAGGATGAATTATTTGGGGTTTGCACTGCATTTGCCAGCTGCAGTGTGTATTTTCCATCACGACACTTCACAGCCAGCAGCCCAAAAGGTACCACTCACTTTTCAATCAAAAGGAACCCCAAAGGTGTCTAAAACCAGGATATTTACAGCCTTTCCTGCCTTCTCCTGGAAGTGAAGCCACCACACCCTGGAGGAGCACAGCACCTTCCCCGGAGCCAATGCTGCACAGGAACAAGCCCTGCAGCATTCCCTGCAACTCCCTCACCTCATTCAGCCCCACTCCAGTGGATTTGCATTCCAGAACCGAGCCCACAACCCCGTGACTGGATGGCTCATCCCTTCAAAGTGCTACAGCAGCATCACCACTATCAGCAGCATCTCCTCTGCTGTGATGGGCACACCAAGAGCAGACTGAGCTGCTCCACAGCACTGAGCTCACCTCAAAGGGATCCTGCTGCTTCTAAAGCATTTCTGGCTTCCAGCAGGCAGATAGGAACAGCAGCCAGGGAAATCCTGCAGTTGGTGCAAATGGAGTTCAGCAATGCTCAGCGTCAGGGATGGTTCCAGGAGAGGAGAGCATATTTTCTCTACAAAGCAGTTTAACCTCTGACTCGCCAGCTTTAAGGCAATCGTGTTGCCTAATCAGCCACAGCATCTCTGGGTCATCTTCCTGCAGCTGCTGAAATCATTAGTCAGGGAATTGGTGAGGAAGCCGTGGAAACTCACAGTAACAGCAGGGAATCAGGATCTTTAATGGTGATAACTCGCATTGGAAATGACAATTTATGGCTTTTTACAGCATGTACTGTAATTTATGGCATGTTGCATGCTGATGTAGATGTCTAATGACTGTTGTAGGAAGCCATAAATCATCAGGTGTTTCCAACTTTCCATTAAAACCTCATTTATTACTCTGCTCCAGAAGTAAATCTGACACTAACCACACCCTTGACTTGCTTTATTAAAAGACAGATAAAGATAGAAAAGGAAAGTCTAACTGTGGCCTCATGCAGGATTAATACCAAAACCACTCTCCAATAAATACAACAGAATAAAAACCAGATGAGACTCTGCTAAGAAATGCACTGACTTGCCTGATCTTATTTATTTTATTGACAACTGGGGGAATGCACAAAGAAACATTTTACCACATTTATCCTCTGAAATGTAACATCTCATTTAAAGAGGCAATATAAAGGGGAAAACAAGACAGGACGCCTGTCTCCAGAGCAGCACAATTCTCCCCACTGGTGACTACCTCCAAACTGAATCCACTATTACAGGGTAGTGGAGCTGTAGGATTCATAAAGGTGCAATTCAGAGCTGAAGACCCAATCTTAAATAAGTACACATTACCCTAAAAAAGGTCTTAACATTGAGAAGAGAAAGAAAAAAAAACAGAGAGCATTCTGAGGAAACAAAACATTGAGCATTCAAAATAAAAATTAAAATAAAATTAGGACAAGGATGCTATGGCTGAATATTGTTTTAGGGTTTGCCTGGGCTTTTTGCTTTGAGAATTATTTTCTAAGTCTCTGGTAAGTATTTGTCTATTTCAGAGCAAAAACAAATGAAACTTCCTGTTTCAGATGAGCTGATTTAAGTTTCACCTGGTATTTTATTAAGGAATGTTCCTTCAGTAGAAATTCTCAAGGACAGGACAACTTCTGGTCAAACTCTCAGAACTGTTAACAGCTGTAGATCACTCTAACTGCACAACACCACAGAGATATTTATAATTTCTTTTTAGACAGAGTTCTGATGGCTCATACATACAAAAAGGCATTTATCCATAAACTCAAGTGCAATCAAAACCATTGAGATTATGCCAACCATAAAACAAATACATCTGGTTTATGTTTCAGCCTTAAATATGTAATTAAGCAGCACAACAGCTCCACAAAAGCAGGGATGGGTTTCAAAAGTGTTCATTTGATTTGTGTTGAACATTCCCAGGACTCCCTGCAGAAGTCACCCATCTGCCCATGGGATAAAAGTTTGCAACACCAAAAGGCAAACTCTGCAGAGCAGGAAACACAGCCCAAGAGAGATCATCCCAAGAGAGGAAACTAAACTTCCAGCTTCCTGTTGCTGTAACTGCATCACACCCAGGGCCCAGACAGGCAAATACAACAGAGCCATGGAGCACTCTGGGTTGGAAAGACCCTGTTGGGTTCATTTGGTGCCACCCCAACCTCAGGGCAGAGACAGCTTCCAAAAGGGTCACCCCTATGCTCTTTATACTGCCCAGACCTTCTTCTAAAGTAGAGACAGAATAACAAAAACCATCAGCCACAAAATAACCTCTGTGCTGGGAACCTTTGCATGACAAAATACTACAATACTCCTGAGCCTTCTCTCAAAGGTCTGACAGAAATGTGTAATTCATGGAGCAGAACGAAAAGCACCCTGCTAGAGCCAGACAGATTTCAACTTGTCCAAACCAAACCCCCAGATCTGCATTGTGCTAAGAACACTCAGGTTATCCCCTGACTGCAAGAACAAGCAATTCAGCAGTTCCCAGATGTTTCTTTTGTTGGGAAATGTTTAGTGCACCTCCTGAGGCAAACTAAGCATGGTTGTGATGGAACATGGAAAAAAGGAAAAGCAAATAAATGAAAGAGCAACACCTTGGGCAACATCCTGTGGCCACAAGTTCTGCAAGGAGGCATCACAAGCAGGTTCCTTCACACCCTCCCAGCAAAATCCCTCCTGTGAGCACCACATGAATCCATCCTGCTGCCCAAAGAACTCTGTGACAGCCACAAGGCAATGCTGGGGCTGCTCCTTTCTCACCACCCAGGCAGCTCCACTCACCCCCAGGCTGCTCCACCTCTGGCATTCCTGCTCCCAGACAGGTGACTCCCCTCTCACCAGCCACAGCAGCTCCTCCCCTGATCATAAATCTGAGCAGCTGCAAATCAAATTCCCCCTCCAATTTTCCCCAGGACCAATGAGACCCCAGCACACTCAAAACTGACAGCAGCCACGGCCCAGGTGTTACCCAGGTGAAAGGACTTGTCTTGAAATTCAGCTCACAGTGATTTCTTTTAAAACCACTGCAATTATCTCCCATGTCCTTCTGCTGGCAAGATCTGGAAACACGAATTGGAGGGGATAAGGTCAGAAATGGTTCTGAGCTAAAAGAAAACACAGTGCTCAGGAGCCTTGCAAGGCACACCTCTCAGGAGCCCTGCAGGTCTCCAAGGCTCACCTCTCAGGAGCCTTGCACATCTCCAAGGCTCACCTCTCAGGATCTTTGCAGGTCTCCAAGGCTCACCTCTCAGGAGCCTTGCAGGTCTCCAAGGCTCACCTCTCAGGAACCTTGCACATCT